>CM038476.1:11189816-11683892 GCA_021464305.1 Kandelia obovata
AAAAAAAAAAAAAAAAACTACAGCTCCATCTCCTTCTTCTTCTTCCTCCTCCTCCTCCTCTCTGATTCTCTCTCTCTCTCTCTCTCTCTCTTGTTTTCTTTGACTTTGTCTTTGGACCGTTGCCTTCCGCTTTTCTTGGAGCCAAAAAATAAAATAAATAAAAAACAGAAAAAGTTTTGGAGTTTAACACAACGTCAATGCGAAGCGTCATTCAAAAAATTAAAGGAAAGGACCCTTTTTATATCATCTCACTTTGCCGATGGTGTGGTCCTGCCCTCCCTCCAATAATCCTACGCAAAGACACAGACAATCCCATCCCCTTGCTTATTATTTATTTATTTATTTATTTATTTATTCATTGAGAACGCGAATCTTGTTACCAATAATAGTTAAATATATTTATAAATTCCCACCCGACCTCGCATTCGGGGACGTAGCTCATATGGTAGAGCGCTCGCTTCGCATGCGAGAGGCACGGGGTTCGATTCCCCGCGTCTCCATTATTTTTCGTTTTCATTATTCGCTAATTTTAATTGCTTCTTCCTTTAACACTGCAAGCCTGCCGTTAGGTTAGTTCTTTGTGTTTTTTCTTTTTTGTTTTGTTTGACAGGTCGGCGGCCGATGGTAACCTCACCAGCCGTCAATTATGAATTCACTTTAAGCCAAATAAAGACAAATTGTAGAAAAAAGTTAGTGGGGGGGGGCCACCATGACCTACTCGAAGCAACCAAAAGAGATTTTTTATTTTTTATTTTTTAGGTTCGTGTGAAAATGTCTAGATTTGGCAAATAATAGGACTTGCTGAAAGGTGACAGATGGACCCCATTCCATTCACATATCTCAATTTATGGTGTGAAAGAAACAAAATAAAATCAACTAGCAAGAGGAAGATTTCTTGGCTTGTACGTTTAGCTTCCCAATCTGTTTCATATATATATATATATATATTATAGTATGGATCATGCTTGGCAATTTATTTTATTTTTATTTTATTTTTCTCTCTCGATCTACACTGGACTTACGACATGTCAACAATAAACACCATAGGTGGCAGACACGTTTTGATAATAACGAGAGGGATGTTGAACGCAACTCAAGCTTTTCATTAGGTTCAAAAAGTCATAATCTACATAAGACAGCTAGCTAATTCACAGCCACACCCACCCCCCCCTCCCTCCCTCCCCACTTAACCAAGATTTAATCAAAAAAACACAAAAACAAGACAAAGAACGTACACAAGATTTGGACAGCCACAGGTCACAAGCAAAGCCACAATCAGGGGGGAAGTCAATTCATTATTATACACAAGATTTGGATTAGCAAGTAACACCGTTACCCTTCACGTGTATGTACACCCAGATAAATAAATAAATAAATAAATTTATACTTAATTTCATTAAAATTATTAATCTTAAATAACAATGAATTTTTTTTTACTTAATTTTTTTCTTAAATAAAACATAATTTTTACTTAATTTTTAATTAATATATTTTTAAAACAAACTCTTTAAAATTATATGTTATCTTCAAATTATTTAACTTATGTTCAAATTATTCTAGATTTAATTTAATGTTTTATTTATTTATTTATTTGTTTGCTTTGGTTTGGACAATTGCTGTTATATAAGATGGAACTTGTGTATCGATATAACAGACATCATCATCATCATCATCATCATCAACGAGATTGAGGGCTAACATATGATATAAAGCAAAACCAAGAAGTCAAAAGATAAAAAATGAATCACAACGCAGAAGGCCAGAACCACGACAACCGGCTCAAACGCGGCCCCAGGTGCCTTCCCAAGAGGATAATCCTGGTCCGCCATGGCGAGTCACAGGGCAATCTAGACACCGCCGCCTACACCACCACCCCAGACAACAAAATCCCATTGACCCCACTTGGCCTAAACCAAGGCAGGCTCGCCGGAACCCACATACGCAACCTCCTCTCTGGCACCGAGAACTGGCGGGTCTACTTCTACGTGTCCCCATATGAGCGGACCCGATCCACGCTCCGGGAGATCGGGCGGGCCTTTGAGAGAGAGAGGATCATTGGTGTCAGGGAAGAGTGCAGAGTCAGAGAACAAGATTTTGGGAACTTTCAGGTTGAGGAGAGGATGAAAGTGATTAAAGAGACAAGAGAGAAGTTTGGGAGATTCTTTTATCGCTTCCCTGAAGGAGAATCTGCTGCAGATGTGTTTGATCGTGTTTCAAGTATGTTCTCTTCTTTTTGGTTTTCCTGTTCTTCTTGCTGGTTTTTGGTTTTTAGTTGGCTAATTTTTGTTGGAAAGTTCAAGTCTTTTTCACCTAAAGTTGGTTATAATTGCGTCTATTGGCTCAGTAATTTTATCTAGGACGTTGAATTTTGGTGGGTGAGGATTAACTTTCTTGCTTCTAGACTTGGTGAAAAAGACGCCATTATAGTGCCCATAGTGAATGATCATGTACTTAGTTCGATAACCCATGCAGGAGTAGTTGAATGGGCTTCAATCTGCTTGGCCAGTTCTGAGCATGTGCTTTTTACTCAAATTATCTGATTTGTGGTCATCTCGGAGGAATAAGTTGTCATTTCATTGGTAGATGTATATTGCCTCCAGGATATAACAAAATTGTTACGGCTTTGAATTTGTTTTAGTTCGCCGACATAAATTTGACAAATGGTCAATATTATTACTGAGCACCACGTGTTGCTGTCTTTTCTGAACATGAATGCTGAATGACACAAATAATGTTAAATCTATCTTGCTCTTTGGTCAACCATCCATGCCATTGGAAATAATTGTTGTTTTAGTTCTTTTTTTGGTTGAATTTCTCGCTGGACTTGTATCCTTTTTGTCCCAGCATCCCATGTGATTTCTTGTTGCCATGTGCTTGGAATAGAACAGAGAGAGATTGTACGTGGCTATGGAAGTTAATAGCAGTTTACAAAGAAGTGGGTAAAGCAGAGCAAGCAAATTATGACTCTGAACTAAACCTCCTGGCATTTCTTCTTAAATTGGTCTAGGCATGTAAAATGTCTTTGTAGTGAGAGGTAGATAGATAGTTTGTGACACATGTACTCAAATCACTATAATTTGTGCTTTTGGTGTTTGTGATCATGCATTAAGAGGCTGCTCTTAAATAAAACAGCACAAAATGCAACTCTAAAGAGTAGGTGGCCTTATAATCATATGAATCACAAAACTTGTGCTTGGGCAGGTTTCCTCGAATCTCTTTGGAGGGACATAGACATGAACAGGCTTCATCGGGAACCTGACCATGAATTGAATCTCATAATTGTATCACACGGGTTAACTAGCCGTGTATTCCTCATGAAGTGGTTCAAGTGGACGGTGGAGCAGTTTGAGCACCTGAATAATCTTGGCAACTGTGAGTTTCGGGTGATGCAGTTGGGACAAGGGGGAGAATACAGCTTGGCCATCCATCATACTGAGGAAGAAATGCTGGAGTGGGGACTCTCCCCTGAAATGATTGCTGATCAGAAGTGGAGAATCCATGCGTCCAGAGGTGAATGGAATGAAAACTGCTCCTGGTACCTAGATGGATTTTTTGATCATTTAAAAGACTGGGAGGAAGAAACTGAAGGCAAAGTTAATGATTCTTCAAGCATTTGTTAACATAACAGGATACTAAACATTTGATAGGCAATTCTTTCGAGATTCCATGTGTACCATAATGTTTTAGATATCTCCATCTTCACGTCGATGTTGATGCTGCTGTATTATAGCCAAAAACAATATCCATGGGTTATGAATATATTCCCATTCCCTTAAAAATATCTGTTAGGAGAAAAGAAAAGATTGCTTCTCAGTTGTTTGAAGGCCGATGTACTTAACATAGGCATATAGATCCGATGTGGAAATAATGACAAATTTGGTGGCTTTTCTTCCCTCAAGTTTCAATTATTCCTCTGAAAGTTGATCAGAGTGTGCCTTCTTGTGTGAGAGCCAACTTTCATGTCTTCTGTTGCCTCTTTTCTTTTTGATCTACTTTGCACCGATTTTATGTTGACCAATCACAATCGTTCTTCACAAACTCATTTGTCGAGGGTACTTAAAATTTTGATCTTTAGAAAGAAGTCCATAACAGTTGGTGTTCGTCTTTGAAGGCATTAGTGGTAGAAACTACTCAAATGTAATAACGTTTTTATTTACAGGGAATGAATTTGAGAGCCGAGTAGAGAGACCAGTAACATGGAGGAGAAATTTATTTGATTGATAACAAGCTTCAATTCAAGCCATTGTGGATGTAAATAACTTGTTAACAGAAAAATTTGTCTGACATGGTTGCACTGCTCTAGGCTGCATTATTCAGATATAAAAAGATTAAAAGCTAACGAATCTGATACAAACTTGATCCTAGTGGCTAAGCCGCAATCCAAGACTGCATCTTTTGCTTCAAAAAGCATGCAAAATTCAATTTTAAACTTTAGCTGATGAACGAACATCTTCAACTTTAACCAAACATCTAACAATATACTGCAACTACTGAATTTTGAATTCTAGATGGAAACGATCATAACAATAATTCTTAGGAGAACAATGCATCAAAGATTTCAGTACCAGGTACATGTTGTTGTTCCCTTATTTATTGTAAGAGCTGAGATGCATTCTTGACATTGTCAACTAAATATATCAGCGGATTCTAGGTTTATCTGTCTCTCCATGACACCTATAATAGGTGCAATCCCATAATGTTAAATGCGCCCTCTACCCTAACAGTGGTAACGCATGCAAGGGATATTGTTGAGTAAATATATCAGCAATTCCCATAGTGCCTTTGCTAAAAGCATAATTTTTAAATTCAGATTCCTTCTGTTATTTGTGTGTGTGTCATAATTAATAATCTATCTGTAACTGGATTGAACTAGTATATAATCATGAATAATAACTTTCTAGAGGCTGCGCATAAGGTTTTGTTTTCAGCTTAATCTATTCTCTCTCAATCTCTCCAGTGTTAGTCTGAGAAGGATTCGAACCAAAAACAAAAGAAAAACATAAAATGTAATGGCCAGGAAACGCCTGTCTAAAGGGCTCGGATGTTAATCATATCCCCTTGGTGCAGATAATCATTGCAATCATATATATATATATATAATAGGAGACAATTTAGGAAGTGATAATTATAATATTGATCGGTTTAGATTTTTGTAAATTATAATTATTTGTCCTTTTAGTCCTTATAGACAATTAATATTGATTATTGATCCTGCTGCCGGAGTAATTTGGCTCCGTGTTTAAAACGAACCAACCTGTGGCTTAACGTCTTGATTGGAGAATCGTTTTCGTTTGGTTGATTACTGTTATCCAATGTCTGCTCTTCAGTCAGATGTCCGTGTAAAGAAGAAGAAGAAGAACAATGAGACAGAAGACAAGCAACTGCAGTGGACATGGTCTAGTCTACCTGATGATCTTCAAAGCCTCATATTAGGAAGGCTGAATTGGGTTGATAGAGTCCGCTTTTCTTTAGCTTCCAAGAATTTTCCAAGTCTCCTGCACCAGATTCCATGTCGGCCATCTGACAGATTACCATGGTTATTCACTATTAATTTTGAGGAAACCTCCAATGGCGGATCCTGGGGTAGATGCAATGTACATGAACCGTTTTCAGGGCGAACTTACGATTTCTGGATAACGGATCAAGAAGCAAGGAGGTACCTTATAGAAGCAATACCCTTTTCTTCCAGCCACGGTTGGGTACTTGTACTGCGGTGTAATAGTTGGGTGGATTATAATCTCCATTATTTTTCCTTGTACAGACCGTACAGTAACAAGTTTGTGAAGTTGCCCAAGTTGGAAGTTTGCCATGACTTTGAAGTTGGAAGAGCCACAATTTCGGTGGATCAAACCCCACTAATATCTGTCTTCTATGCTTGTTTGGATAGCACACACCGCACGGTTAGCATTAGCACCTGTCACATTGGTGCTATCCATTGGAAGGATTTGAAGTTTCAACTTCCTCAAGATGGCACAGAGGTCAAGGAATTGGAGAGTGCATTATATGCCGATGGATTTGTCTACTGTATTTTCGATCATGGCAGCAAAATCGTGATCTTTGACGTCGTGCTTCAAGACTGGAAATTTTATTCATATTTTTTTCGTCCCCTCGGGCCTCTTTCTAATTACTACGTTATTTTTAATGGAGATCTTTTAATGTTGCATATATACCAGTACATGGAGCAGTTTGGTGTCTTGTGTTATCCTTGGAGATTTGACAAGTCGTTAGAGCAGTGGGTGCAGCAAGAAAGTATAGGAGACCTGACACTCTTCCTTGCATATTCATCAATATTCCCAGTCAAAGCAGTGGGAGAACTAAGCTCGTATGCTAATGCGGTAAACATTCCTGCGGACTACGGAAATCGCTGAGTCATTCAAGATTGGCGAGCCTGCATGTGGCGAACTTCTCTATCCTGGTAACTATTGGTCTCACTCGAGACGTCATTGTTGGATTGAGCCTCCTCTTTTGACCCAAAACTGAATTTCCTTATTATTTTTTCATTTGACTTCCGATGTGGTTACTGGTTAATTTTTAGACTGGAGTTTTGGTTGTCTGTCCATACTTTGTTGGACATTCATGGGCAGGTTTTTTTGTATGACATATGACTGAGATTGCTTTCATGTTCGGTTGCTTTTATTTGCCTTACAAAACTATTCTTATATTGATGTTGCTTTGTGTGAGGATTCATGCGTAGCAGATGTATGTATTTAGCAATGAATTGGGATCCTTGTGGGTGTAAACAACTTGAAAAACTTTTCTGACATGGTCTCACGGCTCTAGGCTGACTCTTTCAGGTATCAAAAGATTTAAAAGCAAACTAATCCGATACAAAGTTGCTCTCAGCTGCTAGCTGCAATCCATGGCTCTCATCTTCGCTTCAAAAAGCATGTAAATAATCTGCATTTCTGGACTTTAGCCAATGACCTGGACATCTACAACTTTAACTAACTACTGAATTTTGAATTCTAGAATATTTGCACTATTTGTTGGATATTTATCAATATTTCCAATTAAAACAGTCGGAGAACTAAGCTGTTGTGCTGATACAATGCGCAACTCAATAAGTTTCAGTTGGCACTGGCGAGCTTAAAAATGGTGACGAAATTTACCATGCCTCTATTTGCACTGGAGAAGTTACTTTTGGATTGATTCTCCCGATTTGGCTCCAAACAAATTTTTCATTGTTTATTTTTCATTGGAAAATTGAGTAGTGTTGATTTGCTAATAACATTGGTATAATCAATTTTTAGACTGCAATTTGGTTTTCTAAGCAGCAGACTAAATACAAACAATTTAGCATGTCAGGTATTGGCTGGGGTTGCTTTCATGTTCAGCTGCTTTTCATTTGCATTGCAAACCCATGTGATTTCCAAAATAGTGCCCACATTCATTAACAATGTAAGAGAATTTGCTCAACTCACCAAGGACCATTCATTAACTTGTGCTTAATTCCTTGATTGGAAATTCGTTGAATTGATTGATATTGTCCAATGTCTTACAATAAGGAGAAACCCTATTCCTCAGTCCGATGTTTCTGTAAAGGAGACAAATAGGGAGGAAGAAAACAAGCAGATGCAGTGGATTTGGTCTGGCCTACCCGAAGATCTAAAGAGGCTTATGATAGAAAGGGTGAATTGGGTTGATAAAGTTTGTTTCCGAGAACTTTCTAAGGCTAATGCACGAGACTGAATTGAACCGTTTTTGAATTGTCGGGTTAATGGATCAAGACGTACCTTCTTGATGCAAGACCTTTTAAACCAAGCCACGGTTGGATTTTGTTACGGGTACAAGCTCCATTATTGTTCCTTGTACAGACCATACGACAAGAAGTTTGTGAAGTTGCCCAAGCTAGAAGTTTGTCATGAACTTTTAGATGGTAAAGCCACAATTTCTGTGGATCAAACCTTCGTAATATTTGTCTTCAGTACTTGTGTGGGTAAGACACAGCGAATGGTTAGCATTAGCATGTATGACATTGGTGCCGCCAATTGGAAGAATTTAACTTTCAACTTCCAACAAATGGTACAAATGTGAAGATATTGGAGAATGCATTGTGTGCAGATGAATATGTCTATTGTGTTTTGGATGAAGGCTGCAAAATCGTGATCTTTGATGTTGTGCTTCAGGAATGGAAACCTTTTTCATATGATTTCAGTCATCACGAGTATCTTTTTCCTCCATGCTATGCTGTCTATAACAGAGACCCAATAGTGTTACATACATATACATACAGCAGCAGCAGGAGGTTTGGTGCCTTAATTTTTCCTTAAGTCAGCTGAAGTAGTGGGTGCTGCAAGAAAGTCTAGGGGACCTAGCACTGTTTGTTGGAGATTCACCAATATTCCCAGTTAAAGCAGTGGGAGAACTAAGCTGTTATGCTAATGCAGCACATATTCTTGTGGACTGGAGAACTCTCTACATGTCATTCTGCTCTGGTGAATTTGAATATAGTGAACTTTGCCAAGCTTCTAACCATGGGTTGCGCAGCATGAGCAATTTCTGTTGGATTGAGCCTCCTTATTTGACTCAAACTAAATTTTCTTCATTTCTTTCTGGTTTGACAATTAGGTAGTGTTTATTTGCTGGTATAATTGTTATTAATTGACTCTTAGGTTAGAACTTTGGTTTTCTAATCAGGCATTGTCTGACATTTATTGTCCGGTACTCATGAGCAGGGTTGTCTGTGAAATACCACTTGTGGCATTTAATGAAACATGCCATAACTACTAATACTCAAAAATGGGTAGAGACAAACAATTTAGTATGTCAAATATTGGACAAACTGTGGTTGCTTTCGCATTCAGTTGCTTTTATTTGCCTCACGAACCTATGCGATTTCCAAATTTATACATATTCCAGTGTAACTATATCTCACTGTGTGTTATGAACCAGGTCAGTTACAATTCTTATATTTGAATGATCAATTGTTCTAGTTCAGAGGGCACATGCTAGATTTGTGTCCATGATAATACCTCAAAAGAAGCAGTTGTGGATGTTGCGATGGTGCGCCCCCTTTCACATGAAGTCATTGACACTTACCAGTTGAAATTGGAGTTAAAAATATCAGAAACAGAATTTAGTGGAGCACATATGTCAGTTGACTAATTAAAAGGTGAGTGTTCAGGGGATCAAGTTGAGAGAAGCTGGTCATCGGTCCAATATGATAATAATAATGAACCCCATTGTTGTTTTTCTACTTTTTATTGTTCAAAAGCTTTTAACTACTCACCATGCAATTATTTAACGTTCTGCAATTTTGGTACCTCAGCTAAAGCATCTAATGATAAGATGCAAGCATCTTCAAAGCAACTGAAGTAGGGCAATCACAAACATTAGAATCTAGTCCAATACAAAAGGTGTATGGGGGGAGGTCTGGGGAAGCCACCAATAGGAAAGTGGTAAAGCATTTGTAAGCACTTGTTGCTTTCCTTTCTAGTGATTGACTGCAACTTGGAATTTTGTCTTTTGCGTGTACATCATTTATTCCTCGTAACAAGTAATGATTTGCATGCAAATCATGAGAAGAAGCACTATCTATATATCAAAAGAAATATTTTAGGAGAGAATTAAGGTAGTAATAATGTTGATATTAATGGTTTTAGATATTCTCCCATTTATCTTTACAATTATTTTTCTTTTTAGTCATTATCTTTTGGTTCTACGGTGCATCCTGCATTTTCTGTAGATTTACTTGTTATCATTATCCGATATATTGATCTACATACATAATTATTGTCATGATAGTCGTTATTAATCATGCATTTTAGTAATTATTTTCATATTTATTAAGAGAATCGTGCTTCTTTTTTGGTATATATGTATTTTTTTTTTTTTATCCCACGCAGCAAGGGAAATATTATTTATTCATACATAAACCAATCAACCTAAAACAGAACCGATTCTGCCCTGGAGTTATCTGACTCTGTTTTTAAAAATCAATGTGCTTGTCCCTTGATGTCTTGATTGGAGCCTCGCATGGTTTATTGCTATTGTTCAATGTCTGTTTAGTCCGCTTCTGATAAGTTGCCATGGTTATTCTATATTTCCTTTAAAGGAACATGGGATGGTGGGAGCATATGCAAGGTATGTGAACCATCTTCGATGCGAAGTTACGGTGTCAGGATAATGAATCAAGAAGTAAGGAACTACCTTCTTGATGCCATACCTTTTGCTTCAAGCCATGGGTGGGTACTTCTGTTACGCTGTACAAACTTGTTATATTTTTTCTTGTACAATCCATACAGTCGCAAGTTTGTGAAGTTGCCCGAGTTGGAAGCTTGTGTTGAATTTGACTCTGTGAAGTCGACCAAGTTGGAACCTTGTCTTGAATTTGACTCTGACAGCGCCACAATTTATGTGGATCAAAACCTCCCTAGTGTCTTCTATGCCAGTTTGGACAAGGCAGGGCGCATGGTGAACCTGAGCATATGTCGCATTGGTGCCACAAGATGGAAGAATTTGAAGTTTCAACTTCCTGCAGATAATATGGATGCGAAGAAATTGAACGATACATCATATGCAGATGGATTTGTCTATTGTGTTTTGGACGATGGCTGCAAAATCGTGATCTTCGTGCTTCAAGACTGGAAATTTTTTTCATATAGTCCTCATCAAGCATACCTTCCTAGCATATACTACACTGTTTTCAATGGAGATCTGTTAGTGTTACATGAGTGCAGGGGGAGGTTTGGTACCCCCAGTTATTATTCTAGATTTGATAAGTGGCTAAGGCATTGGGTGCAACAAGAAAGTTTAGGAGACTTGGCACTATTCCTTGGATATGCATCAGTATTCCCAGTTAAAGCAGTGGGAGAACTAAGCTCGTATGCTAATACGGTACACATGCCCTCAGGATCTGACTACATTTCGCTTGTCACTGGCAAATCTCAAAAAAGCAAACTTTACCAGGCCCCTGACTATTGGCTTCACTCGGCAAAGTATTGTTGGATTGAGCCTCCCCATGTAACTTAAAACTGATGTTTCCTTGTTTATGTCTCATTTGACAATTGAGTAATGTTGATCTGCTAATATCATTGCTACTAATTAATTTTTTTAGAATGGAATTTTGGTTTTCTAATCAGATTTTGTTGGACATTCGGTTCTTAAATTGATGCTACTTTTAGTTATAATTCTTGTGTAGTATATGTATGTGTTCGGTAGATGCAGAAGAAACAGGCCACCTTGATCACTTCATATGGCTATAACTACTAGCAAGTCCAACTACTGTTTGCTTTTAATTTCTTCTTTCATAGTGTTGTCATAGACCTGCAAACAAGCATGAGAATGATCAATGATGTTGTTTCAGCTAGAGCTCAAATTTTGCAATATGACACTGTTCTGAATTCATATTTATTTCCAGATTCCTGTTTATATGTACTTGTAAAGTAAATATTAATTGACACACCATGTAAAAGTTGAAATCTTTTTGCTGTGTTACACAAGGAGACAGAAGGTATTTTACTGTTTTCTTCCAAAAAGGTGATCGAAGAATCATAAGAAAGAAGGAAAGATAAAATCAACTCTACACCAGCCTCACTTTACAATTTAAGCTATAAGAAAGAAAAAAAGAAACTTGCAACTTACTTTTGCAGAAAATGAATTGACTATAGCAACATTGTCAAAGAACTTGGAAATTTAAGTGGTTGGCTTTCAGCTTGTAGAAGCCTCGTCTGCTGCGCCTGTTGGTGAACTGGGTATGTATGGAACAAAACCCCGCCCGCCAAACACCGGTCTCATGAATTTGTCATCAAATTTTCTCCACCAGTAGTGAACAGTTGTAGTGGGGTGACTTATTAGCAGCCTTAGGCTTGTCTTACCAAGTCGCTTGCTGTTGTCCTCCTCGCTTGGTTCATCATTTTCTTCAAGGAAAAGTTGCCTTATGTCTTCCAAACTCGGAAAATCAGTTGCATCTGAATCCATCTGTTTTCTGTTTCTGAGCAGCACTGCTTCAATTAGAGGCTTCGTTACTGATCCAAAGACCTGTTCCAATGCTGAAATATCACTCCTGTGTGCTTTAAAATGGAAAGCTGAAAAACAGAATGCAGACTTGTCCCAACAAAACTCAAGTAACAAGGACTTCTCTTTATGGATGATCGACCAAGAAGCACTTAACCTTCCTTAGAAATAACAGAGATAGGGGTCCACAGATGGCTCAATTGTGATGAATTTCAATCTTATGCATAGGAAAATGCCTATTGAAAAATAAAAGGAATTGTCTTTTCCTTCAGTGGTCCAAACTTTAGAATAATAGAAGGTCTCTATGTCAGAATCGCAGTATGGAGCATAGACAACAATCTGAGGTTACAATGTTCTAATAAGTCGATGTATGGTGTTTTCATAAATAGCAGAACTTACAATTGTGCTGAAAAGGACAACAATTATTGTACAGGTGATCATTAGTGCCGAATCTGAAGATGTTTTCTTCCCACTTATGGAAAACTGCATTTTGAGATTGCATGGAGTAAAAATCAATCTAAGAAATAGCATCTTAGCTATTGATAGGTGGGCTTTTAATGGCCTACCTGGTTGTAAGACAAAGCTATGGTAACCGCACCTCTCATGAGCCCTGCCCACCACATAATGAACTGAGATTTCAAGTAGTCAAGTAGTTAGTAAGTTTTCAGCAGAGCTGTGCAACATACTTACTGCCTGCTTTCCATCAACTTTACCTGTTCTTTGAACTTAATTTTTGTAGTCTCTCTCTTTTGAATACAATTTAGGATATTTGCAATGGGGAAGACAAATGCAGCCCTTCCAACTAGCACTAATGCAAACAGCGTTGAACTAACAGCGGCTGAAGTTCCTACACTGTTCAAGAAAATATGTCAGTGATGAAAATTGTGTTATCCAGTAGAGCTGCAAAACAGTTTATTTTGATTGATATTCTTATTTCTAATGCACTCCCGTTGAAGTTGTGATTATCACATAAGTTTCATATATAAGGTAGTCTCTTGATATAAACTAAGTGTGCCCAAATGCTTGGCCTTGACCCTACAGTTCATTACTCGAAAGTTACCTTGATTTGCTCTCTTTCCATTTGTCAATGTCCAAAGCATCCATACCAACATATAGGAATATAAAAGTTTCTGCAATAAAGGACATTGTTGCGAAAGCATGCCTGAAATTATCAGCAGCCATTGAGATTAGATATATCTCACTTAATCAACTAAAGCTCTTGATCAATGCAAAATCAGATAAAGCATGTAATTTGAAAGAAAATGTTCCATTTTCAGCAGATATAGATAACAAGTTCACCAACACATAGGAACCAGATTGGTAAACCAACGAAAAATGTGAGATACATGAGCTTTTATAAGCAATAAAGTAGACATAAAGTTTAAATGGAAAATTACAAAATTAAACTTACTTGGTTGTTATCCTTGAGCTCTCAGTGACATTATGCCACGTGTAGTGTGACATAACAATGCCGCAGAAGAAAACTGTCAAAATGCCACTGAGACTTAACAGCTGCAACAAGGAAAAGGCATCACATCACAGGCAAACAGTACAGGGTAAATATAGCTTACTACTATGTGTTCTTTCTGCTTTCATCTTTAGGGTCCACTCTAACAAAACTAGCGCCTGCTTATAAATTTGAACAGCCAGTTCCTTTATTGCAAAGGGCACCAACAAGAAAATGTTTGTATTTGTGATATGCCTCAAAATCGAGAAGTCATTATTACTACTTTTGAATGAAATCGCAATTTCCGTGTGAAAACGGGATAGCCATGTGCCCCTATCCGTTTGAGCAGTTCCATGTTGAAATTGAAGTAGAAATATCAGAAGGGAAATTTGGCAGGCGAATATTAGTTGACTAATTAGTAGCTAGGTTACTGAGTTGAAACAAACAAATGCATGAGGCGTCATTGGCCGAGTGATAAAACTTCAAAAGTGAATCCAATTCTTCTTGTTCAGCATTTTTGTCATTGGCCAACAGTGATAAAACTTAAAAAATGAGCCCCATTCTTCTTGTTCAGCATTTAATTGCCCAAAAGCCTCAGAAATGTACTCGGTATACTTAAAATTCTACAAAATAGTACCTCAGCTAACATGTATGATAAATAAGCCATAAGCATCATCAATGCGACTTCACGATCAGTAGAGTGCCTGTTGACAAGATAACAGCAAACAATAGAATGCAATACAAAGTCCCACATGACTACAAGTTAGATGAAGGCCCTCCAGAATAGAATGGTATGCGTTGGATGTCAGGCGAGAGTTAGGATATTAAATCAGGTGCAACAAAAATGTTTGGTTACCTAAACATCATCTGCAATTTTTATGCGATATCTTACATTCAACTTGGACATAGAAATCTCAGTGGGATGTTTTTCTTAAAAAGAAAGAACAACACAAATAAAAGATGATTAATGTTAAAACACTATGCAGGAGAGCACTACTTACCTTCCAAAGTAAAGTGTTTTTATGATAAACGCACTTAAAAGACCCACCTGAAATATTGCAGAGTATCCAAATCAAGTGTGATCGACATAAACCAACAATAACCTTTTCCAAGCCAGATACACAAGCTCAGATATTACTATCACTAAATGAAAGCAAATTCTGCAGTCAGAGATCTAGTTGCAGGTAGAACTATAGTTGCTTTCTAGAATTCCAACATTTTATATTTGTGAGAGAATTCTCTCAATGATGCATTTCTAAGTATAAATACATCAGCGAAAATTGCCAGTATGACTTACTACTATACCAAGCACAGTACTTGTGAAAAAGAGGTAAAGAAAAGTCCCGAACAGTTTTAAGGCCGTTATGGCATCAATGTCGCTGAAGTCAATCGACAGCACTGAATTGAAAAGCACGATAGAGGTAGCGTCATTGACTACTCCCTCTCCAAAGACTACACTGTAAAGAAAGGGTGTTTCATCTTGATTGAGAACCTTTAACATTGGGGACAAGAACAAAAAAGAAAAAAAACACTCTTTAATCTCATTAGCCAAATCTGAAGCAGAAACTTGGTTTTATTTCAAGTTCAAATTTATTAAAAAGTACCTGCAAGGTGCAGACCGAATCAGTTGCTGATAATATTGCCCCGATGGCTGCACGTGTCAGAAAATAAATTAGGGTCTAAGAGAACTATTCAGTGTAGAACATGAAAAAATAAAATTCACCAGTAGTCAAAGGTCACCTAGGTAGTCTTGTACTTTCAAGGATGTCACACCAATTCTCTTAAAAATCCCGAAAACACCTATAAAGAGGAAACAGAATATAGTAAGACTGTCTGTGTGATTGATAGAAGCTCAAAAATAGGAAGAAAACGGTGGGAATGGATCTTACTTATTGATATGAGGCAAAAGGAAATCATTGTGCCAAATATTCCAAACAACAAAATTACTGTGAAGTTCTTGAAAAACTGCTTCTTCTTGACCTGGAACCTGTAACCAAATTCTAAAATCAAAAGAAAGAAGAAGAAAAAGGAAAAAAAAAAAAAACACCAACACTAGCCTTGAATTGAGGGTATTAAACCCAAAAAAGCAAGATGGGACTGAGAGAGATGTATCAAGCACATTAAGCAAATTTTTTAGAACAAGAAGCCGATTGATAATAAAGAGAGTGATTGTGAATTCCACGAATCAAAACAAATCTCAACTTCCACAAAATTGGAGCAAAAAATTCCAACCCAATAATAATGAACAAATTGAACCATGCATGAAGGCAGAGAAAGAGAGATCATACCCAGCGTTGAAAATGATTGGAGGAAGCAAATAAAGAAAGAACAAATCCTCGTCAAACACCAATATCTTTGAACGATGGCCTTTACTAACCAGCAAAACCACAGCACCAGCACATAATCCCTGCATAAAATCCAACCCTTTTATACACATTCACTCAAGATTCAAAAACCAAGTACACGAAAACCCTTTTTATTCAAAATAAGAGAAGGAACAAGAAAACCATCGTAGTGGAAAACAAGTTTCCAAGAACCAAGAAAACTTCACATAACCAATAATCCAAAGGAAAAAAAGAAAACACTTTAATTGATCAAAATCAAGTCTTCATATGAACAAAAACAAAAACATTTTGTCATACCAGAAGAAGAGCAGTGATGGACTCATTGGCCCAGCGGTTCTCTTCAAGAAGGTGACCAATGATTATACAAGCACAAAGAAGAGCAAAGAACACACAAAGTGCAATCACAGTGCTGGTATTAAGAATCGATGATGATGATGATAATGACATCGACGACTCTTCTTGGAGGATGGACAGCATATGAGGCATAGTTTCATGGGAGGCCATCTTGGGATTGGAATTTCCTTCCCCTCTTTTTTTTTTTTAATTTATCCTTTTTTGGGCTAAATTTGGGATTCAAGGCAATCTGAGCATTGAGGACTTCCACATAAACATAATTGCGAAATGGGGTTTTGGTAATCAGCGAGGAAATGAATGTAAGTTTGGATCTTGATGGATCATTCATGACCCACACGAGGCTCTCTGCCTTCTCTTCTTTTCAGGACTCCAATGGAGGGAAGACATAGACTGGTAGTTGAGTCCGGGGATTTGGGCTTGGTTCTCTGCATGGAGTCTTGTTTGGACTTGCTGCAATCCACCAGTTGTCACACAAGTATCCCGCCACGTAGGATAACCTTTTTTTTTTTTTTTGAAATTTCGATTGGGAACTCCAGAAATTTCGGACCTTTTGATGAGCAGCTTTTGGGTTGCTCTGCTGTCGGATTGTCATTGGTTGGAGATTTCTGAAGGAAGTGAGCAAAGACGCAGAGAACTAATTCGGCCGTTAGTATTTCCCCCACAAGGTTTGAATTTAACTAGATCGACCCACAAAAATGTAAATCTCTTTGATGAAAAAAATCCCACCCACCCCCCCCCACCAGTATGTGTCCTATTTAATCAAGATTTTTGGAGTTATTTTGAACCTAATCACAAGACCTACCACTAGAATGAAATTTTTTTTTAATTTGCTATGTTCTACAACTTGATATTGCAATAGACTTCCTGCCCTTTTTTGAGATTTAAGATTCATATTTTCATATTTCAAAAATATCTTAATAATTAAAATTTTTAAAATTAGTGGTATAAAAAAAAAAGAATTATTGATTCACTACAAAATTATTAAATTTTCCAATAATTGCACAATTTTTTTATTATTATTATTGTCAAAAAATTTATAGGGCAGTAAACCACACAATAATAGGTACTCTCCAAAGATTTGAACCTAAGTTGTTCAATATTGGTGGTTAAGCTCGGCATTTTCTTCTTTAGTTTTGCTTTGGCTAACCCATATGTATGAGGATTCGAATAGAATCTCCTTGTACAAGTCTTGTGCATATGCCTTCACGACTGTCAGTTACGTTGCACCAAAAATATCAACCGAGATTCTATAAACTACCCAACTTCTAAGCTTTTCTTGTAAATTTTTTAATGAACAAAATCAATTAGCCTTCCTTTTCTATCTCTTTGGGGGAACATAATTTTTTTTAAAACAATGGAGTGTAAGATAACTTTACATGCACGCATCCAACCTCTTTAGATAGCCACATACTTAATAAAAATAGCTATTAGTACGGCTTGAGTTGGAGAAAACCTAGGGCATTAACATATAATAGAAGTATTGATCAATAACCAGAATAAATGGTTTTTTTTTCTTACAATAATAATAATAATAAAGAACAGAACAATGTTAAAGAAGAGAGCAATTGATGTTAGGTTTAGAGTTTACTTTTATATTATGTTATTGGTGATATTTGACTTCATTGACAAGGAAGGCATTGCAAGAGGACGCAAGACGTTTGTTTACAAAATTTAAAAGTTCTACACCAACCATTCTTTGTTTCCACGTTTGACTTGTGAACAGGAATTTGGCTAGGAGTTTTGAAAAGTTGGTCAAGAATCTAGGCCTCGCAGTAGCCACGGGTACAATGTCGTGGTACCCATGCGATGTGATGCAAGATGGCCCAATTAGGTAACGGGTTCCCACCATGCTGATGTCACAGTGTTAGATCAGTTTTCTTTGAAGATCACAGCACCATCACTCTCGTCCGAGTTGTAGAAAGTAAAGTGCAGTAGAAAGACCGTTTACCAGTGACAACACCGATGGGTTGCTCTTTTGGTTACTGTAAGGCAGCCAACTGCTCCTCCTAGTCATGTTCTTACAGCCTTGGATCACGGGACCATTCGATTAATTGTGATGGCGACCTTCGGTCTGGTGATTTTGATGGAAACGGATGCGGAGGTGTCACGGGCTATTAATAATCTATCATTAACAATCCACCTGCCCAGTTCGAAGGTAGTGTCGAGCCCATCTGAAAAGAAATCTAGAAGCCGCAAAAGATGCAAAACGGGCTGATGCGCACAATTGATGAATAAGAATGATATCAGACTGTGGGCTTTTGGCCCCCGTATATTCAGACACACAGCTATGCTTGCAATGATTGTTGAGGCTCATTCTGTTGATTGGTATGGTTAAGAAGGACACTGAATTCTTGAAGTAGGGAGAAGGAAAACAATGAATGCAACAATGAATGGGAGTAATTGGCTGTCTAAGACTTCGATAACAGTCGCATTAGATTTTTCTGGGAATCATGCATATTGTAAATGCAAAAAGATTTCATATAGCAAAAACAAACCTATATGGCCATGTCGGCATTAGCAGGATCTGTGTACAGTGGATTATGCGCCCATGCATGAGTTGGTAAGGTCAACAGTTGCCCGCGGTAGCAATGTGTCTTCATTACCCTTTTTGACCATCTTCAGTGGAGAGAATGGGGCGGCCCATGAAACGAAGAAGCTGAGAAGGTTTTGAATTCTATGCACAAAGCTTTCCTTTTCTCCAGCCTCCTTGTGCATGACAACAAACCTTTCAGAGGCAGCTATCCCGTCCTTGAGAGTGTTGTTCTCAATCTTAAGCTGCAAAGTTTTATTCCCAACATTTTAAATGTGTAGAAGGACAAAAGTCAGTACCCTAAAGTGCTGACTGACAAATTGATCACAAAGCCAAGAAAAACTGTGATGTTTAATATTACAGAAATAACTGTGACATGCTTACCTCCTCAACAATGTAAAGGAGTTCTTGTACAGCCACTTGTAATGAGATAATAGTTCGTAAAAAGACATCTTCACATGCAGATTCCATGTCTTCAGTTGAATTAGGATCAAATATAATTCCCTCCAAGATGAATAACTCCTCAAGCAACTTCACATCTTCAGCATTCATTCTCTTCTTCAACTAAATAATATGGGTTGTCATAGAATCCAAAATGGGAAAGGTGCACATAAAATTTAACAGCTTCATTCTCACCTTATTCAGAATTCTCTCGCATGACTCATCTTTTATTAAAGAGGCAACTCCATGTTTTTTGGCATTTCTATCTCCAAGACGACAGATGAGAGGTGATGCCTTTATATGCTTTGCCCTGCACAACCATTAAATCCAAAAACAGAAATTAAGTCAGAAAGTGGCATAAAAAAAGAGGAAATCAAGCAACAAAACAACAGAATTAAGGACTGAAACAGATTTAGTTTTTAAAGACACTAAAGTGCCAGGGTTTATCCTTTTTTCCAACAAGAGAACAGAGGCCTAATGTTTTCATTAAATGAATTAACATAACACCTTACCATCCATAGCCAGCTCGTGGAGAGTGTCTAATAAAGAGCCCAATAGAAATTTTGTTTACATTTTAGTAAGCCAAGTTTCCATTTATCTTTCCAATAAATGATAGATAATGAACTCTGGATTTGCAACTTGTATACCTAGTACCGAAGCGAATGGTAGATAGAGTTTCTGAAGCATTTGAAGGGCTTGGTGAGCAACAGCAAAGTAATGCAGTCCTGGAGTTTCCTCCCTGCAAGATGAGAAACAGAAGGTGGTCAGTCCAAATTAACCAAAGATTGTGTTTAGACTTGATTGGAAGATAACTTACAAGAGCATCTCGTAGAATGCGAGTCAGCTTGGAATCTCTATAAGGGATATGACTAGCTTTGGCTGATGTACCACAAGTCAGAGCATTTATCACATTTCCAAGAGCCGATAAGGATTTGTTGATAGTCTTTGCTTCTTCTAGAACTTTTCCCTCAGCTCCAGTTTTCTCAACCTTCTCAGACCCCGCCAAGTCCACAAGAATTACTTTCCCAGTCTTTACCCTTCCACAGACATTCAGAAATTAGGAACTACTTCAGCTACTTTGCCATAAAAAAGAAAAAGCTATACCTCTTATCTCTGCTCAGTTCTTGCTGGACCGAGAATATGTAAACACAATGACTTCGGCTACTGGACATGTTCATTTCTGTCTTTGATAAGTAACCGGCAAAATTTACAAAAACTTATGGCCATTCATACTTCCCAGAAAAAAATGGGGTTGGCAAAACACTATACATAGACAGAATATTTCCCACACACGTGTGTGCTTAAATTTGGGGGCAACATCCAAATGAAAAGGTAGTAAAAATAGAAAAAGGATACCAGTCTCGCCAACTGCTCTGTTGACAATTCCACCCTGCAGTTTCAAGATGTACATTAGAAGCTGGACAACTTACTTGAAAATGAAGACAAATTTTCAAGCAAAATTTGTCTTACGGATAGGCTCTGTAAAGCTTGGTCTGGATCTGATATGGAGATCTGGAAATGGCACTTGGCAGGCAATTGCAAGTGAGTACATATATAATCTAAAAATGATTAAAAAAATGCATTTTGTATCCAAATTATCAGTACTTCCACTTCAATTGCATAAAAGTTCTTTTTATGCAATATCCCAAAATAATGATCTCCATAAACAATTCAGAAAATTTAGTAACAAAGTTACATTTTTTACTAGAAAATTCATGAGGTGCACCAGATGTAATTTAGTTATCTAAATCCTTTTGTTTGAACCTAGATCTAGCCATGCTGGCCTTTCATGCAAAAAAGCAAAGTAAGTTGATGGCAGCAAAATCATAAACAGAGGACAGTGAGGTAAAAATTCATCCAATTTTTTTGAAGTAAAGAGTAAGACCGTATATAACAAATGGTGCTATTGAGAAATAAGCTCACCTCTGTTGCACCAGATAGCAATATTCCTTCAGTCTTATTTTCTTTGATCATGATGTTATCTTTCGTTAAATCGAGAAGGTCCCTGAGAAAAAAGGAAGAATAATGCATACACCATTTAGCCTCATAGGCTAGGAATTAAATCAAAATATCTGAAAGGAAAACAATGTTTTCAGTAGTCATGGTGACAATTGCATACCTCACTTTCTCCATGTAGATCTCTACCTAGAGAAATCATAAAAGCACCAACAAATCATAGAGTGTGACAGTATGAGTGATAATCTTACTAAAGCTATGCTACTCCAATATAAACAAGCTTGCACATTAGTACCATCGATAACTTGAGTGCGAATTTGGTTGGTTCGTCAGCAGATTTGATACAGGCAAACAGTCCTTCCACAACCCTTGGCAGTACCCCTTTTTTCATCTTGGTACATTCTAGGATGTTGGGTCCCTAATTTAATAGGTTTGCTGATGTTATGCACAAATTTAATCTATAGACGGACTCACTTCTAGAATGCATAATGTAAATCTTCAAGTTACCTCTATGGTGTATGTCTTCCCAGCTCCAGTCTGGTAAGCAATGCAAAAGGAAGTTTGTCAGTTTGAGGCAGACTCAGGAAGTTTATCAGTTTAAGCGTCAGTAAATCACACAACCCTACTATATACCGATATTAATTTATCATAAACCATATCATCTAAAGCAAAGAGGCACTACAGATGGAAAATAAACCAACAATCAGCCACTTGAATTTCTTTCCAAAATACATAAGGTGCGGCTTTCCAGTACTGGTTATTCTAATTTTAAAAGATCATCCATGCAAATTTGTCAAACTCGACCAACTCCTGAAAGTTAAATCCAGAAAAACCTATCCTGTGTCACCAATCATTAGAAAATTCATCAGCACAATCATTCTTTCATACATGTTAAACCAAAAAAAAAGGGCTGGAACTACTAAAAGTAATACATAAAGTTGATTACTACACATATACAGACACAAAGAAAGCCACGTTCATGTTCTGCTCAACCAGTAAATCTTACCTGTCCGTAGGTGATGATCGTTCCGTTAATCCCATTCGCAGCATCTGCCTCGCACAAAATCAAGGCATTTGCATCAGAACAAACAGTAATTGCACAAAAGAATAATAATAAAAAAATAAAACTCACTGATTAGGAAATGAGAGCGGACCTCGAACAATAGGCAAAGCTAGTGATTCGTAGACATCAGCTTGAAGCGATTCCTCGTAAAAAACCCTATCGAAGCCGAAGGTGCACTCTTCCTCCTTCTCATCCTACCAAACGTCCACAACAACAACAACAACAACAAAAGCAGAAGAAGAAGAAGAATCATCACAGACGTTAGTTAGATCAAATGTTGAAATCAAGAATTTGGAGGCGGGAGGAGAAGAGAAACAACTTGGACAGCGAGGAAAGACCTTGAAAACGAAGGTTTGTGAGTCAATCCGGCGAATGCAGACGCGATCGCCGTCGTCTCTGCTCTCTTTCGAACTCAGCGGCCTGAAGCGGCAACACACTGTCACATTATTCTCCATTGCACTTTTAATCTTTAAACTCTTTGCAGTTGCTTCCAATTCAAATCTCCCTCTCTCTCTCTCTCTCTCTCTCTCTCCTTCCATGTGTGGAAATCTGTTTGGTTAAATAGAAAAGTTTTCCGTTCAGGAAGGAAGAATTATGTAGGCGATCGTTTGTTATGAACCTTATTTTTATTTTTATTTTTTTTAAATATGGACCGTTACCAACTTCTCGGTTCTAGCCGGTATTTCGCGGCTTATACTCTAGAGGCGGTATTTATCGGTTTTTCAGCGGCATTTCTCGCGAAAATTTAAAGCCATTGACTACGCGAGGCCTAAAAGGAAATGAAAAAGAAAACCGGTTTGGTCCGACATGTAGCAGCCATTTAATTAACCCAACCAACCCTATAGAAAGTGTGAAGAGTGAGTAAAACTGTAACGTTGCAAGACTGTGTTTATATTATAATTTTTTTTTAACTACTCTTTCAATTTTTTTTTTATAAATTATAATTTTTTACTTAAATAATATTAAATTCAAATAAAATTTTTATTAATAAATTTAAAATTTAATATCATATATTCAGTATAAATTATTATTTAAGTATAACAAAATTATGGTTATTAATTTAATGTCTTCCCATCACTATATCCTTAAAGATAAAGATGCCAAATAGAGACAAACGTTGTCCTTTGGCAAAATACAATCGGCCCTTAATAATTCATAAAAAAGAGTCTCGGGGTGAAAAAATAACAAGAAATTAAAGACAACTGAAATCGGAAAAAGACAAAAGGAAAACTACATAAAAAAAGAAAAATCGAAAAGAACAAAACCTCATAGACTCCCAGAGGACACCCAGCCCAGCGTTTTGACGGCCATGGCAGGCACCGGTGAAGAAGACCAATCAAGGCACGAGCGATGCTCTTCTCACGTACGCAGAAGGAATGTTCGCACGCCGTGCGCCAAGAAACGAATTGGGTCAATGAAAGTCATTTCATTTGCCTATCTGGACGATCTGGATGACTACCTGTTGGTCGAAGTTCTTCAACGCTTGCCTACCGCCAAATCGGCCGTCTCTTGTAAGTCTGTCTCTAAGCGCTGGTGCTCCCTGATTTCATCTGAATATTTCATTCGCCGCTTTATAATTCATCATGCCTACAAGAACCTTGCGGCTGCTAATGTTGGTGGTGGTGGTGGTGGTGGTGGTCATAGTTTTAATTGCTTAGTGGGGACTTCTTGTCGAAAATCTAATGCTATCATCCTCAGTGATTCAACCATTGTGGATGAACCCTTTTTCAAATCTTGCGGGATTAATTTGACCTTTCTCCCGGAGGAAAATGAATCAGTGTTGGTTTTAGCCTCCTCGTTCAATGACTTGTTACTCTGTGGTGTAAATAGAGGAGGAGTGCCTCCCCGGTATTATGTTTGCAATCCCTATACACGTCAGTACCTTGCAGTTTCTCCAATCCCTGCACAGGGAGCGTATGATTCGAATCTTTACGAGATTGTCAGTGAACCTTTTTCCCTTCAGAATAACCATGGAGTTGGGGAATATACTATCCATCATGAATACCGGTTTAGGGTACTGCGGGCTAGGTTTGTTGGCAGCAAGACTTACACATTGGAGACATACTCTTCTGAGAAGAATGAATGGACCAAATCACTGCTTTCAGGGGCAGAGTATTGTAGGGCTTCCAATGCTGTTCCTTACAATGGAAGGTTACATTGGTTTAATGGTAAGAATGTTTTTGCTTATGATCCATTTGATGCCAGGAGATCTTCTGCACTCGATGGTTCTGAATTCAGATTTAGACGCCCTGGGGACTTCGGTGAACATTGTCTTGGAGTTTGTCAAGGCCGCCTGAGAATAATGCAATTGCTACTCAGGAGTAAATACACTTTAACTGTTTGGGAACTCAAGAATTATGCAACATGGGACTGGAGTTTGGTCCACAAGGTTAATCTAAAGACCATGGTATTCAGAAATCATTTGCTCTTCGAGTTGATTCGTGAGATTGGCATAATTCAAGTAGCACCGCTGGGATTCCATACAAATAATGGCGACATTGTCTACTTGCACTTCCGGCGTCTTGTCTTCTCGTGCAACCTGCGAACAAGAAAATTAGAATTTGTTACTCAGGTTTCAGCAGGAAATCGGTTCCATGATTCTAGAAATTTCTACCCTATAATGCTCCCATTGTGGCCTACGCCACTCTCCAATAGACTTTCGTCCGATGTTTAATTTTCTTTCACTAGCTTGTTCACTCTACTCTACTCTACTCTATTGAGTCTATTAAGCCAATACTGTGTTGAACTTCCTTGCTTGCTTCTGTCGCTCGGCTCATTTTCTTTAACTGTCCTGTGTTGGCTATCAGGTATTATTCATTTACTGCTGACCAACCAGTTAGACTACCATTAGATTTTGGTGAGAGTATCATTAGATTTCAGTCATAAGTTAAAAGTTGTGAAAACAATCTCCTTGTAAATTCAAGATATCCTTGGTGTGGATAAAAGATCAAAATTAAAGGAAAAATAAGAAAGATAAAAACCGAATTTTTGAAATTAGAGTGGTTAGGTCTGAGGACAGAGTTGCCAGTGGCTGGTTCTTGCGTCCTTAAAACTCAGGAAAGTAAATCCAAGAAGGCGAACTCAAAAAAAAAAAAAAAAAAAAAAAAGCTCGAGTTGGTGGGGTGAGGAGTGTAAGGAGACAAGGCTATCGATGAAAGGAGGCGTGAAGAAGAAGAAAAAGAAGCAGAGAGTGAACCGTTAGGTGAATTCTCCGTCTTCCCGCCGAGAGGTTCACAACAGTTTAAATAGAAAAAAAAAAGTCTTCGACTTGTTGCCAAAAGTAAATATTATTTTATTTCTTGAATCCTGCACCAATATGTAGAGAACAATATGATAACAGAAAGAGACTACTATAATGTTTTTTTTTTCTTTTTGTTTAATTTATTTTCAGTTTTTTTTAATGATTAAATGAAACATAATTAATTTATATAATTTTATTATTATTATATTACTCTATTACCTTTTTTTCAAACAAAAAAAAAAAAAGTGACCTCGGGAAGGACTTTAAACAAGGTGGGCCATTAGGGGGGAAATTATCCATGGGCGTGGCCCATTAGTGGAAGTCGACCCGATCCAATAACTGGAGGAAAGACAATCTCAACTTGTTACACCCATAGGTGGCGGCATTGGTATTTTGGCAACAACGATGGGAAAACAAGAAGCAGAGATGGCCCTCTTCATCAACGTTTTCACGTAAGAAGAAGCCATGATCATGCACAACGCTCGAACAAAAAATGTAATTTATGCTAAAATTATTAACGTTGAATGGAGTAATGAAGCAGCCATGATCAGTTCTTTGTAAGAAAAGACTCCTAAACACTATGCTTTTGTTTCCAACGCCTGTCGTTGGTTGTTAATGATAAAAGTTTTGAGTGGTTCAATGGTTAAGGATATTAGTTCTTATGATCCTTCCAATAGTTCTGACCAATGTGGCTTCCTTGATGTTTCTGAATTCACGTTCAAGCACCTGCCTTCGAGGAGGACGATAAACACTATGGCCATCGCCGAGCACAGCTGATTTGTTCCATCAAATTTCTCGGCTGAAACAATATTCTGTACCGTGGCCAACTTCTACATTGTGACATCAAAAATACATAAATCAGTGATCATCTTTTCCAAGGTGAAAAGGGGCTGCCAGAGTGCACATAGCTGCTGGACTGAAAAGACCATATCAAGCTGAATGGTGTCTAAAAAGTCATATTATTCCATAAACAGCCCACTTTTCATCTTTGAGACACAGTTACTCCGTTGCTAATTGAATGCCATTAATAACCTGGCCTAAGGAAGTTGTAACAGACGAAATTGAAAGCACAAATGCATATCGGAGCAGATAACTATAAGAAAAAAAAAAACCAGTATTAAGTAGGGACTAGTATTGCATTTATGTGGGTATCACACT
Organism: Kandelia obovata; assembly: GCA_021464305.1. Classification (NCBI taxonomy): domain Eukaryota; kingdom Viridiplantae; phylum Streptophyta; class Magnoliopsida; order Malpighiales; family Rhizophoraceae; genus Kandelia; species Kandelia obovata. Next base: position 11,216,307 of record CM038476.1, read on the forward strand.
AATCTTTAGCTACCATCCACTGGAGAACATGCAAAGTTAAATAGTATCGGTTCCTCCTCGACCACAACTATAGAACATAGTGAATTGCAAACTTCAAAACAGCCAATAACTGAAAAGGAGTAGGACTCATACTATCTTGAAGCTGTTTCATTAATTCTCCTGGTAGGAAGGTATGGGCACACCAGACTCTTCTGTGAGCCTTTTGTAAGCATCTTGAAGCCTTTTAGTGATTGGCCCCACTTGTCCACTTCCAACCTCACGACCATCAATCTCAACGACCTGTTGAGTAACAAGTGTATATTTCATCTCAGAACATAGAAGAGAAACAAAGCAGGAGATAATGGTGAGCGTCAACACTTACCGGCGTGAGCTCTCCCATTGTTCCAGTTGTCCATACCTGTACATTGTCCATTGTTAAAATAGAATTTGATATTCTCAAGCTTAGGATAACATATAAAAAAATAGAACAGACAGCTATATTGAAATTTCTGCCAATTAATGGGTAATGTTTTCCAATGAAACGGGGAGATAGGTCCCATGCCTTTGTTAGCAGTTGTCACAGTAAATGGGCATCTTAAAACTCCAACATATGGGGTGACAGCCAGAGGGGCAGAGTGCTGACCAGGAAGATAATGGAAAGAAGATGTCTTCAAGGGAGATAACTAATAATGGAAAATGTTGAAATAGCTCAAGATTAATTTAGGTTTAATCATTGTAGGATCAGGAAGTTATGACAATCTGCTGCTGATCTCTGAGATTTGAACATTACAAACTCATGCAGATATTCCTTGATACATTGAGGAGCATAGTATCAAGGGGCATTTGCATGAGTATCTTCCAAAAGTGACCTAAAGTGGCAACCTGTATGCTGTATACAAACTGCATGATCTCTGATTATGCATTGATTCTGTAATGATTTAACTTGATATGACTAAAATTTTCAAGTCACTTCCAACGTAGGTCTTGAAGACAGGGAATACCTCATCCGCTGTATGGAATTCAGACAAGCTGATTCTTCGCTCTTCTAGGACCAAATCTTCCTTTATTACAAGATCCATAACCTGCAAAAGAGAGTAAGAGATGATCACAACAATTTGTCATACTTAGACAAAAAAACGCAGACAGTGAGCCTAGGGCTTCATTGTCTTGCTGAGCAGAATCAAATAACCACAACATCAATGCCTTGTCATGCTTCCAGGTATAAGAAAATGATGGGTTCAGCCAACTGGTTCAAGGTATGAAACCGTTAGGCACAACCATACTTGCACTATACCTCATTATGTATACTAGTATATTAATAGGTAGTGCCAATATTATGCACCATGGTTTAGGCAGCCATAAATTGCAACAGAGAAGAAAGTTTAGTGCTACTTACTGTAGCTCTCGTGATACCAGGCAGGCAATAATCAGCATGAGGTGTTAGAACTCGCCCTTTCTTGACTAAGAACTGCATATGAAAACCAGTGAATGCTGAATTACAAATACATCTTCGTTAAGAAAATTTAGAAGCAAATGCATGCATTCCCAGGGACTCATTTTCAGCGATGGGAAGGCAATGCCGCACCAAGGTACTGCAGTGACTGATGATCAACAGGGTGCTAATGCCATTACTGTATCGTGGGGGTGGAGGGTTCCACCATTATCATTCCCTGTTAAAGATTCTACCCTCTATAAACTGTGCAAAACCCCAGGCTTACTATGTTTGTGGCATTTGTCTCTGAAACATAACCATCTTTATCAAGCATGATTGCATCATCTGCCTTAGCATTGTTCCCTTCTACCTGCACCACTCCAAATGATTTAAGTCAATGGGGAACCTCACAAAAGGAATTTTTGCATGGGCAATAGCATGGTGGTACACATAAAGGAAACCTCACAAAAGCATAAACTTGGCCAAGAAGCAGGATTATTATTTCAGGAACAGAAACAAGTTCAATCATTCAAGGCACCAAATTGGGAAATCAACATACCAACACGTCAGACAAATTGTACGAACTCTGAGATGAACACATTACATGTGAAGTGTGTCCCAGTGACGAGGATCTCACACTGTGTGGTCTGTGGAAGAGTTGGATACATGTAGCCCTACCCTTGTTTTCACAAAAAGATTGGATTTGTGACTCAGAACCTATGAAGGTCACAATAGAGTAACCTTACCATTACTCAAAGGCTCTCCCTTCTGAACACAACACACATAGTTATTTTGTAAGTACAACATTATACCTTGGCAAGGATATTGTTGAGAAGGTTATTGTGATGAATCTTTGAATCCAAATTCTGGTGATCACAAAAAGAAAGAACTAAAAGTAAGATATTAAAAAATGAAGTAAAATTTCAAGACCATCACTAACAGCATTGGTTGTTTGCAATGTGAAGCATTTAAGTGACCTCATAAAAGCAAAACAATGCCTGTGACAGAGGGTTTGTCATTTGCGGACAAAGCAAGGCCAAGGAAGTTTCGGGACTGCCTATTGAATAAGAAGAAATGAACCCAGATCAAGAGAACTCATACATTGGGTGAATTACGCCTTGTTGTAGCAGTCACCAGAGTTATACCATGTGTATTGTCATAGACAGGGGGTTTCCATTCAGGGAGCACTGCAATTGGAAAAAAGCAGATAGAGCATTAAAAAAGGCACAAGAATTACACCAATAAATTCTTTGCCTCACCTTTTTCACAGAGAGAAGAGAGAGAGAGGGAGTAAAATGCTCTTATATTGTGAATACAACCTTGTGCATTGAAATAGGCATTCAAAAAGAATTGAAACAGTTTTCTTGCAAGCACTGAAAACAAAGAGATCACCAATGGTGAAAACAAAGAGATCACCAATGGTGCAATGACATTACTACATGACATTGAAGAATTATGAATTCACCCTACCAATCAAGGTGCACCCATAAAGATTGAATGCTGGGCTCATCCCCGAGGTAACCTGTACAGGAAACAATTACTACAAACTAAGTGAAGAAGAAGCAGCATTAGACAGTTAAGTTGCTGTTATATTTATTATTATTATGAATGATTCTCCCATTGCATCCAAAACATGTACAAATTGTGGGACAAACTAGTCACTTCACCAAATCTTACTCTGAAGGTAGAAAAACAATGCAGAGAGAAAGAGCTCAACCTTCTTTCCACGTGTAAGGGATAATCGGATGTGAGCATTATCAAACATGCCATTCCTCATTAGAGTTTGAAATATGGCCTCCTTAACCTGAAATTCATGGAGAGTTTTCACAAGAACCAATCAACTTCTTCCTAAGCATAGAGACCATAAGAAAGATAACAAATAACCACTATTTATTCAGGACCAAAAATTTTAAACAGCTCCAAGAAATTCAAAATTATCTCTAGTCCTACCTCTTCACGGGTTGGTACATTGATGAAAGCCAGAGCCTTTGCTGAGTCAAACAACCTAAAGAAGGGAAATAATTCTATCTCATATCATCTCAACAATGGAAAGCCAGAGGAGGGAAATGAAGAAATCAAGAAGAGATGACACATCGTACTTAGTGAGACCCCATTAGTTAAATTTGCTGGCTGTATCTTAACAGCCCATGTAGTGATATTCAACAAATCCTTATGAGAAGTAAGTTCAGTCCATATGCAAATAATGAGCCAAGAGTTGCTCCCTCTACATATAGATAAACACAGAACAAAATGCACCAGTCACTGCCAAAGGTTCAATCAACTGACCTATCTAAATGCTCTTCAAGCTTGAATACCTTCCCACTATAGACTCTAAGTCCCTCCCAAACTGAATCACCACCTTGGACGATAGAATCAAACACAGACACCTGTACAAACCACAAGAAGCATATTCAAAATGTATGTCTATGCCAATGGCATGAACGGTGGATTCAGAATTGTTCTATAATCAAGTACCTTAGCACTTTCACGAGTTAGAATCTCATCACCAACCCATGCAAGCAGCTTCTCATTCGCTGGTACTGGAAGATCAGGAGGAGGTAAAGGGGTCTTTAGAAGAGTTGATGTTCGTTTCACATGGCGCCTGAGCATGTTGTAAAAAGGTAGACTTTGCTCCAACAAGTCATAGAGAGAGAGAGGAAATGGCTGAATGAATGGTAAAATGAGCACACGAGCAAAAAATCTATTGAAATAAATGTGCAATCAAGGAAGGGTTATATGCTTCCAATGAATAATCAAATCCCTTAGATTCTTTGTTAGAGGAAATGTGGTGTGTTCTGTTTGTGTTGAATAATAATGCACAGAACGCATACCTTGGGATACTTTTGCACTTGTTTAAAGCAAGTCGACTTGTGCACGCTGTTGTACCACCATGGAGCCCAAATACCATCAATTGGTTTTGGTCCAGACTCCCAACTGACACATATGGAAATATAAATCTCACATGAATACAATCAAAAGTTCAAAACCAAATTTCCAAGCACAAACACCATGCATGCATGAAGTGTTCAATATGGTAATAAAGCAAATGAATGAGTTCATCAAGTTTGAAAAGATATACAATGAAATAGATCCTCAGCAGGAAGCACACAAAGGCCAGGCAAAGAAGCCATGTGCAAGAGAAAGCAAAGCAGTAAAGTACTACTTGTGCATCTTATTATAGTAGGCAGTAAAACAAGATTCATGAGGCTATAATCGGTCAGAGTAATATCACTCAATGGGAAGAAAGGAAAGAAAGAAAAATTTCAAGTTTTTCCATGGTTAGATGAATAGTTTTTCACTTGCATCATGTGCAAGAGACTTCATTTTGAGTTCATAATTCCCCTAAACAGTCCAATTCTTCCTTTCTACATAAACAAACAAAGACAATAATAAAATAAGAATTCAGTTTCAAAAGAGAAGACTCTTGCGAACCTGAGCATTGCATCTTGATAAGGAATATCTATTTGTTCACAAAGGTGACGTAAGGTTCCCTGCACATCAACAAGGTGACTGCATAAAATAATAGGAAATTACAACAAAACTGATGAAAAATAGAGAAGAAGAATTCCTATTCTGTCCTATGTCAAAAACACCAAGAAATTCCAATGAGCAGAGAGAGGGAGTGTGTGTGTGTGTTGTACACAGAATCTAGGAAAGAAAATGAGCAAGCTATACAATAAACTCTTTTCTAGCACTATAACAAATGGAATCAATGTGAGCCAGTCAAACTCAAAATTTCAATAAAGCGCACTCTGTAAATACTTGAGCAAGAAGTCCACATCCAGTGTCATATTAGAGGAAGTCCTACCATATGTCCAGTGACAACAAGAACTAGCATGCTGGAACAATAAGCACAACATTCTCAGTGGCCCATTAAGCAACATCCTCATTTGATACCATTGTAAATACTCAAATGTCACAGTCTTTGGTGTCAGTAATGCTCTATGAATGTATTGTAAAAGCATATCAAAATCATGATCTAGCTGGTAGCAGAATACAATTATTTTCCCTCACCTAATGGGCTGGAAAGGAACAGTTAGGTATACATGAAGCTTTTTCGACAGTCCAGGACTATCAATACTGGGATAAGTAAATCAATGAAAATACTCCACACCTCTGGGTCTTTTTCAAGATCTGCTGCATCTATTACAGGCGGAGCCCTTCCCAACTGACAGAGATTACTATATATTGAGACGAGCTCTGCCAAACCCAACTCAAAAATTGTTGGTGGTACAACCTTGTCAAAAGATGGCTGACAACAGAAAAAACATGGAAGATGAGCAATGAAAAGGTTAGTCAAAATATGAATAACAAAATTCAGACTAAGCTTTTAGATGTCATGTTCAACATGTAATTTGAAATGGCTGCAACAACAACAAATTTAAGTTTCATTCACTTGATTAATGGTCTGCACTTAAGATAGATAACTGATAGATACTGAACATATATCTTACCAGTAAATCAAGGGGATTACGTATCAGTATAAAATGCTTTCCTTTATTCAATAAATCATTGGGAGAACCCGGTAGGTGCTGCTTTGCTATGTGCTGCATATTTAACAAGCAGAAAATGATTGCGATAAATCATCAAATAAGCTATATCAATGGAGTCACCATAAAAGGTATTTGATAACAAAATGCTTCAGCAGATGAATAAAATAATTCCACCCTTTGCAAAGATCAAAGAAAATGCAAAAGCTAATCACTAGCATAATTTCCTCATGCAACTACACAGGACAATATCCAACTTTCCCCCAGTTGAAGTGAAAAGCTTGATAGTACCTTACAGAACCGATACTTCTTTTCTCCTGGACCGAAAATGACTTCATTTACAACCTTATTTCCATCAGACTCCTGTTTTCAAGTATCCAAAACCTCAATATCAAGCATGATTAGATCAAAACATAGAAGAAGCAATCATACAATCCTAGGGAGTACTTAACATCACGTGGAAAAAGAAGACAAAGTTAGGGCAACCCGTGAGATTTTAGATGCTAGAGGTAGTATTGTCAAATGAATCAATTGATAGAAAACGTGGTAATGTCAAGATCATTAAAGTTAAATGAGAGGAACATACCATTTTGGACAGAAGCTCCTCTTTGTAGGGCCTTTGAAGACCTGTCACCTTTAAGAAGTTTGCATAGAGAGGTTCGTCAAGCACTTCAGTGTCATCCCTCTGAAATAGCACCAAAAATCAGACAAATACTTCTCCCTCCCCCCTTCCCCAACCTCTTTGTAACAACCAACAAAATTAATTTGAAGAAAGCCCTGAGATTTATATTTTTTTTGACACCAAGCAATGAACTTTTTAACCCATTAAGGAAAACAAGAAAGAGAAATGAAAGGAAAATGAGGCAACCTGGGCAAAAGAGTACATGAGGCTGGTGCTGAGTGATCTTGGACCAGACCATGAATGGATCACCTCCACTTCCCCTTGATTTTTTCCTTCCATCACTTTCTGGGTCAACCTTGTAAACCCCTCTCAGTCTCTTCCTCTCTTCTGTGTGTGTGTGTGTGCGTGCGCGCGCGGTCAAATATGTGTAGAAAATTGATGTGGGGGTCTAGGAGCTGCGTGTTGTGGATAAATGGAGTGCGATTACGAGTGACACTAGGAGAAACTATTGATATGGTAATGATGGCTGGTGCAACCGGACAAGAAAGATTGTCGTGCCACGTCAGTCGTGATCAAAGAAACAAAGATTGTCTACGCATTGTCCCACCGGGACTTTGAAAAGGTTGGCACTTCTTTTGGTACGGTAATCAATCTTCTCTCATTGAAACGGCTTTTTTGTGCTTTCAAGTCTTTTTTTTTTTTTTTAAGTAATAAAGTCCCTTTTTTCCCCAAGCAGTAACGGTTTTTGAACTTTTGATATTAGAAGTTGATTGTATTATTAAAATTGTTAGTTAAATATTTATATTTATTATGTATTAAAAATATAATTAATAATTATAATAATATAATGCTTTTGTGTTTACTTAACATAAATTTATATATTTTATGTAATATTTTTATTGATATTAAAGATGTATTATTTAAATACGTTTTGATTGATTAACGTTGAATATTATTTTTATAAATTGTATAAATATAATTAATTTAATATGTGTTATTTTTTAATTTATACATTATATTATTGTAATTATTTGTTTAAATATTTTTATTTTTCCTACATTATCACAATTATCATAATTAATAGTGAAGATTATATATTTATAAATAATAATTGTCATAATATAAATATAAATATATTTATATATTTACTTTGTTAAAAAAAAAATAAAAAAAGAGTTCAAAAGTAAATTAGTGCAACAATTCCAATTGTATTTTTTTTTCTTCAGATAGTCGAATTGAATTACTAAAATTTGTGTATAATTGTTCAACTTCATTCTCCAATTTCAAAGTATCGATCTTTTTTATAAATTTTAAATTTTGTTGATTAAAAAAAAAAAAACTTAAAAACACACACAATCACTTTATTCTGCATCCACCGGACATGTCGGCAGCAAATTTGGGACAAACGACGGGTCGGTCTTCGAAGATATCTCGGATCACCGACCAGTCAGTTGTGGCGTACGAACCGAATAACGACCAGCCAATCCCTATACGGCAGGCCGCCGCCACCGCCGCGTATCCATTTTTCCCTCCAAGCTCGGGCGAGGTTGACCCCAATATCTTAGCCATGGGTGACCCAGGGCTCGACCCGAACACCCCTCCGGGGCTCCACCTTGTATCTGGCTTCCTCGCAATGGATCCCACCGACTCCTTGCTCTCCATGGCAAGGTAATCCACAAAAAGATATCCCTTTTTGTGCTCTTCAGCATTTTTTTTTTCAGATTACTTCAGCACACGATGGCTAAGTGCTCCCGAAACTGATAAAAGTATGCAACTTTTTGATTTTTTTTATGTGGCTGTGGTGGGTGGATTGAAATTGTAGAGAATGTGGTGGTGGGTCGATTACTGATGGAGTGCAGAGATTCATTTGGGAGCATTGCATTAGCAAAACTGTAAGTTTTGGTTGCTAACTATTGCAATGTGGATCTCCTGTTATTTGATTGCTTGATTGCAAGATGTTAACTTCATGCAAAATTCCATGTTAATTGATCAATTTGAAGGTCTGGGCAATGGATGAATTTTAAGTTTTGGACCTCTGTGGGGTATTTTTGCCTTCCAACTTTTGCTCTCTTGCTGTCTAAATACTGTTCGTTTATCTTTGTTACCAGAAAATGTGAAATTCAACTTGGTTTTTGCTTTAGCTCGGTTAAATATGATTTTATGTTTTGAGTTCTAGGTTTGCATTCAGGCTGTCTGAATCTTGTGAATTGGTGATGACTCTGTTTCTTGATTATGAAGATACTTAAGTCCTTTGACGAATGCAGGTTGGAAACGGGTATGCCCATTATATCAAGAATGTTGTAAAGAAACTTATTTTGGAAATTGAGTCAAGTCATGGAACTGTGACAGATGAACTATATGAGCAATATGGATATTACGTGACTTCATTAAGGGTACGAATTTTGCTTGATGTTGTTGCCTTAAGATGTTTCTTCCTTTATTATTTTTTGGTGCAAGTAGTTGTTTAGTGACAGAGTTCTTGTTTTGCTAGGATGATGTCATAGCCAATGGAAATTCAAGGGTCTGCAAATGCATTTCGTTCCTTTTCCCTGGTGGTGATTGCTACTAGTTTTATCATATTGATGCTTTGTAATCTTACTGTTTTTTGCATCCTTCCTCATCTGATCCTTGCTCAGGTGTTTGTAGGTTGTTATAGACTTCCAAGTTTCCCTAAGTCAAGCAAACTGGTGCTTCCACTACATTGCTCACTTAACATGCTTGAAGGAGACACTGGGTATACTTCACTTTCCAATGTGTATATTAAGTCTCATTACATTGAATGGGGTTGTATATGTCAATTATCAAGCTTTAACTCTTGTGGAGAACGCTAAAGCCTATTTGGGATACTCTCTTTTGTATTCTGCTGTTTATACTCCTCTCTTTTTCCATCTTCAGGATAAGCTCTCTAATTATGCCAGTATCAGGGTCATAAAAGGGTTTCTTTTTGGTTTTTTCTTTTTCTTCTTCTTTCTTTATTCTCTGTTTTCCTTCTTCACTGTCTCTGCCCCCCACCCCCAAATATCTTCTTTAAGCACCCTCATGCATTTGGCTAGGGATGTGCAGGTGTTCTCTTTGGCCTTCAAGTCTATACATGTCAGAGATCATCCTTTCTTTTCCAGACAGATTCGTGAATAGGTCATGCTTTGAGGTAATACTTATGTTCACCGATATTCTTCTCTTCCTTGAAACTAAAAAGTGGCTTAGATTAGTTTGTTTCATTAATAATTTGTTTTCTGCATTGTTTATCATCATTTACACTTGATCAAACCTTTAATTATTTATTTTTGAGAAAACGGTACCACTTATGCACATATGTCTTGATAATTTAGTTCTATCTTTTATCTCCCTTGAATTGTTTGGCTTATATCCATGCTGTTAAAATTGACTTACCTGAAGATGACAACAGGTTGGTTCTGGTGTTGGTCTGGTTGGCATCTGTCTTTCTTATGTAAAAGCTTCCAAGGTATGTTGTTTCAACCTCATGTCACTGTTTTGGAGATTGCTGGTGTTAGTGTTATCGAAAGAAGGGCGCCTTCTTCCTGTTTTCCAAAGGACACCCATGCTAGGAAATGGGTTGTCATGTAGGGTTTCCTCCAAAACTCTTGTGGGTTAACATTTTCATAGGCACTGGACTCCCAGAAAATCTTCACATCTGATGCAGGTTACCCTAAGTGATGGTGACTTATCAACTTTGGCTAACATGAAGCTTAATTTTGAGTTGAACCAGCTTAGCACTGGAAATAATGTGCCAGAAAGATCTAGTGAAGCTTCAAAAAAGGTGAGCTGCAGCCATGGATGGTTTGTGCTTGTCATCATTCTGCTAGATATTCAATTTTTTTTTTCAGTTTTCTTAGTTCAAGCAAGTCCTTCAAACTTTAAAAACTTTTTATCGAAGCTAAGATCTCAGAATTCTATCGTCATATTATGTTGGACTGTCTAAAGAAATGAATATGGCATGGTCTGTTTGTTGAACTATATATTTTCAGGTTAAATGCATCCATCTGCCATGGGAATCTGCAACAGAGAGTGATCTTCAGGAATTCATGCCTGACATTGTGTAAGTGTTTTAACTAACCTGCTAATATGCATTTTCTGTTATGATGAAATCGCTGAAATTTTCCATCATCTCCAGTTTCAGTCTAGCACATTGTTCCATCAATGTGGCATTCAATTATCTAGCGCTCCCATCGACGTTGTTGTAGTCTAGTGTGCAATGTAGCATTTTATCTTTTGATCTTCCTCTATTGCCTAATTTGCTTCCTTGTTTCTGAACTACTCGCTTCACAGTTTGGGTGCAGACATAATATATGATCCACAATACCTTCCACATCTCATCCGAGTGCTTGCCATTCTCTTGAACCAAACCAAAACAGATGTTCAGCCTTGGAGGGAAGATTACCAGGTTTCGTCACCTGGAAGAACCTGCAATTATGTCGAAGGCAACAGGTCTAATCAAGAAAACATTCACCGTGGCCATGATTTGGCAAGTTCTGACCCTGCTTGCGATCAACACTGCTCCAGAAACAAAGCTGATGCAATCAAAGAATATTACAGCAGACCCGTGGCTTACATCTCTTCTGTTATCCGAAACATCAACACATTCAATTGCCTTCTTGAACTTGCAGAGCAGGCAAACCTCGTAGTCACTGATGTAACTGAAACATTAAAGCCCTTGAATTTGCTTCCATACATGCATTCGTATAATCGGTCAAGTATACGACTGTTCACCCTCACTTGCAAGTGAGGAGTTTACTGTTTTATTATTTATTTATTTTTTTCCCTTTCTTGTTGAACCCAATAACGATTTGTTTTATTTTTTATTTTTATTTTTTTGAATTATTAATCTTCTGTTCAATTTCTTAATTTAATTCAAATGTTTTCCAAAAATAAAAATAAAAATAAAGAAATAACTTGGAAACTTAAATGGATAACTTGCATAAACATTGAGACCTAATATTATGTTGAACCTTTAGAAAACAAATTAAATGTATGGAAAATTAAATAAACATAGCGATTAGAGCCCTCAAACCACAACCAAAACATGCAGTGTGTATTTTTAATTTTATCTTTGTGATGCTATCCATACATTTGATATATTGGTGTAAAAACTATATACGATATTTACTTATTTTCACATGATTATTGGGTATATTGCAGGCTAAAATTTCAGAAAAAAAAAAAAAAAAAAAAAAGACTTATCCCCTATCAAAAATTATGAATAGATGCATTAAGCAATAAGCTTTGAGTAAACAGACAAGAGAGGATTTATAACAGAAGATAGAGTTAGCAAAGGTGATTACCACGTGTCACGTATAGCGGATTAAGGGGTGAACCTGTGTCAGAGCATAATTGTGCGTCACGGATTAAGGTGATTATACCTTGTGTGTTTAATTCATGTTTTTTCTATACTTAACTAAAAGTTAGTGTTGATTGCTATGATGCATGGATATATAAATTTTTAATAAATTAAGATATATATTTGATATAGATATGACTATAAAAATATATATTATACATGTGTAATTTTAATGATATTAATATTTTTTTATTTATAATTTATAATACTTATTATATTATTTTATCCTATAATTAATATTTTTTATAAAAATATAGTGTATATACATGTAACATAATATCTAAAAATAATAATTGAAAATATATAATATAATTGATAAAATAAAAAAATATTTATTTTTATCACATTATTCATTAATATATTTATCATAAATAAATTATTACATAAATAACATTTAAAAATTTTAAAATTAATTTTATTTATATGTAATATTTATTTAATATGTTAATATTTTAAAAGTATTTAACACATTTATTTATTTATATATTATTTTTATTAGACATATTTTAAAATATCTGAAATATGATAAATATCATATCTAATATATATATATATAGTATTTAAAAAAATGTTCATATTTCACAAGTTAAACGATTCTCTTATTTAAGCTTACAGTTAAATGAAAACATAACAAAAAATAAACATTTTCATGTTAGAAGAGACATGCTTAAACATCAAAATAAAGAAAAGCTTTTTTTTTCTTTTAAAATTCAAAACTTTAAATTTCATTCATTAAAAGGAACAACAAGAGGGCAGAAGATAATGGCATACAGATGGAATTTGCAATTTGGCCATGGCCTCATCTTTCTTTAGATATCTTTTGTTTAATACATGATAGAGTTGATTTTGTTGACAAGGGTCTCTGTCTGGAAGGATTGACACAGGGTTCAGTTGCATTGTTGACAGATGGTAGCATTGACAATATTTATTCCTTTGGGAGTCTCTGTCCCAACAAAATCTACACTCTTTAAGGACACCTTTTTGCTAATGCAAATGTTCTTGCTTCCAAACATGGCAAGGATCAACATACTGCTTGCCACCATTCCATTTATTCGAGTTGGCTTGGCAAGAGATTGACTTGGGTTGAAAAAGAAAACTTGGGAAACCAGGCGATACTTACTCAACAATGAATCAAATAAAATTTGTAGTTTAGGGGTGACAGTATATTTCAGAAACAAGGTATTCTTTTTAACAAGGAACCTATTTTGGATCATTCTGTTTTGAGGTTGGCAAGCATCAGATGTTTGAGCTCTATCATTCAATCTTGATACCAGACGTTTGGATCGAACCTCCCCATTAGTTGCTGTAAGAAGTAAAATTTTCAAAATAAAGCTTTCATTTCAACATTAGTTCTTTTTGCAGCCCAGCATTAAGTTGATTGTTTTGATTCAATTAGCTATTCAATCCTATGCCATTTGACGGTTGTTGCAAATAATTCAGGCCAATTAACTATCATTGTTGAGTTGGGGGTCTTTATCTTCTGTTCTTTATTTTATTTGGTTCACGAGAAAGTCATTACCTACTGTTTTCTTTTTGGCTTGCATTTTGAACAAAATATTTGGCCGGAAGCCTAATCTAACACATGTTCTTTTGTAATTTTCTTTCTTCTTCTGATATGCAACAAGCTCAGCCTTTCAAAAGTCTTGTTGTTGTCACTTAAAATATACAGCTTTCACACCTTCTCCTTCTGCAAAAGAACTTACTGACTGCACTATGTGAGTATCTGAAACACAGAGGGAGAGGAATCCTTTCAAGGCCATGTTCTGCACTAGAGCACAAGGACATAAAACAGATAGAAAGGCAGAGTCTAGAGTTAAAAACTTTCTAAAATAAATCCTAGAGGCTACCCCTCATCTGAAGTGTATCCATAGAATAAGAAAATGGCCTTGAAAACCTATGGCTACGCGGGTTTAGACCCTTCCGCATTGCATCGGAAGGACAAATATATATATATATATATATATCTATGTATGAAAGTGCAAACACCCTACACACACATTTGTGTATTTGGTAGCCAAAATGGAGTACGCGAAACATTTTAGACATTGCTGACGGATTTTGTCCTTACCGATTCATGCACGGTTGATAACATCTTGGTCCACATGTGAAGTTAAACAGTAAGAGACAATTTCTCTAGATCATGTTATATTCACTCATTCACACTTCACAATGAGTAGTAGTTTCGATGGCTTCATTTTGACGCTTGACCGTGAAGGGCCTTTTTACTTCTCTGTAGATTTACCTGCTTGCGAGAGGCTGTAGGTAATTCGATTGCATTGGCAATAGCACTATGCCAAAATGATGATGATAAAGGATTAATTTTACAGTACCGCCATGTGAAATTGTTTTTGTCTTAATGGTAAACCATTGCAAATGGTGCAGTCTAAACAAAAAGCCACCATAATCTTATAATGAGTAGTCTCATGCTTTTAACCAAAGCCAAAATTCAGAACCTGCCTACCCAAATCGCCAACTCCTGGTGCTACAATTTTCACTTGTTTTTATAGACTTTCAATTATGATGTTCTGTTCTCCTAAAGACACAATCCCCCACCAGCGCATTGGCTTTTTGCCTTGGGATTCGACATTGAACGTTGAACATCCTTGTGGGCCCATAATTACCAAACACAAGCCATTTTGATTTGATGCCACATGTATAACATCATACATATTCTAGGTTATTATTGGAGGATGCCACATATGTAAAGCATTAGTTCTACAATATTTTGATCTAGACTTCTTTTTGATCCCCTAGATCATAGTAAAGATGCATATATTTCAATGTACAATTAAGACAAAAGTTCAAGAAAAAGAAAACGCAGACTAAGTTTAGCTGTTGATGGCAGCCTTTCCCTGTATTTCACCCTCGTGGAGGCTTGAATGCCCCCCCTTCTTTGAGATTTTCTGTGGTCAAAATCTGAAGGACCTTGTCGTCAAGTGTTAAAAGATTAGCATAACAGTCAATACTAAAAACTTCAGTTTAACCGCATAAACTTTTGTTGAACCATTCTCTACTGTGTATCCACAATCATATTCAGAATCGTATAAAAGGATTGTTTTATCTTCTGAATTTCAATTTCATGACCGAATAATGAAATTTTGGTACAATACAAGTATGAAAATCCCGATGACCTTAATTGATCAGGGGCACTGGGCATATTTGACAGGAGTGCTTGCAATATAAAGTTTCCTGTCATGGCCCATTGGAGAATAACACATTATTATGAATTTGCCTATTATGTTAACTGAAGATGACATGGTTCAACATTCTGACAATTGTTATTAGTAAGACACCAAAAAAGAGTTTAAATTGACCAAGCATTCTTGAATGGTTGATGACATACACAAGATGCCCCTAGAACCAAAGACGAAGAGCAAAGGTCAAAGAAGTTGCAAAAGAAGGAGAAAATAAAAATAAAAATTAAAGACCTCTAAAATTGGCCCAACAGAATATCCTACAGTCATTGAGGTGAAATGGGAGACAGTAGTTGCAATGCAGCTTTCAGAGGCAGCCTAAAATTGAAGAAACTGCACACACATGGTATGTGAAGGCAAAAGAAGAAAGACAATTACAAAGGAAATTGAAAGGCTTGCTCAGTTCAAGATGGACTCATCTTAAATCCTACTCATCATCTGATACACAGCTTTGGCAATCTCATCCACTGAAGTCAGCTCACAATCATCTTCAATCTGCATTTAAAACCACCGTATGAAATTCAAAAATTTGATGGCTTTTTTCCCCCCTTTGAATTAATCAAAAACCAAATTTCATTACTTTAACTTCATCTAACCAACCTTGACACTGATAGAATAAAGAACAGTTTGATCCACTGTTGAGACATTTAAGTGAAGGATAGTGAGATGCAGGCTATTCAACCCAGATACCACCTTCAATAGCTGCTTCGGCTGCTTTTTTGATCTTATCTTGAGGTTTGCATGGCAGTCCACAATGGTCACTTCCACATCAGCTTTGGCAGTTGATTGAATCAAATCATCACTTCCGGCAACCGAGTTGTCACGGCCAGTAGACGAACTTGTTGATGAGTACTGAGGAAACATGAAAAACTCGGAGAAAGGCAGCAGCGCAGAAGCATGATCACCATCAGATTTTCGCTTCATTTCTTTGTGGGCAACATGCAATTGTAGACGTTGCTCTAGCTCCTTGACAAAATTAATGGCACCTCCAATGATTGATGCTTGATCTCCCTATTCAATACACAATTCCTCTGTTAAGTACTTTTACTTTGAAAGGCAAGTAATCGAATCAAACATTAAGCCAAGTGATGGATGTATGTTACCCTTTGAACGTAAGACTCGGGCATCAAAGATCGAAGAACAGAGAGATATTCATTCATTTGCTTCCTTCTATTGCGCTCTACAGCAATGTGGGCCATTCTTTGATTTTCAATCTCTTCTTTATTCTTCCTAGTCCTGGATCGCCGTCTCTTGGCACGAGCAGGAGGCAATCGATCGTTAGCAGGACTACTATTTAGACCATTTGTCGGTGTTTTGGCTTCAGGGGTCGGTTCATTTTGGTGCATTAAGGGTTCATTGAAATGATCCAGCATGGAAGGTGGTGCTAGCGGTAGTGTTGGTGAGGAGGAGTTCCAATTTTCAATAAGGAAACTTTCTGTTTGGTTCTCGAGAAACCCAAAGGAGACAGCTTTTTCCACTTCTTCTGCTGCTTCTTTTTTATCTAAGCCAGAGTCATCATCATAGCCCCAGTTCTCTCCTAGCAAGTTGTAGAGTTCTTTGCTGTTGTGGCCAAGCAGGCCTTGTTGAAACACCACAGCCTCCAAAGCCATCTGTCCCTCTCCCCCCTCCCTCTCTCTCTCTCTGGAGTAAAGCACTGAAAACCCCAAAAGAGAGCAGTTTTGCTTTATGGTGTTCCGTAGATGGAGAGCTTAGTCAGCCTTTAAAAACATAATGTGAAGCTGTCCTATACTTACTTTTAAGATTGAAGATCCCGAGTTTTTGAAAATTTTAAGAGTCCTAAAAATAACAAATTAAACTACAGTTGATTTCGGGTGAAATAATATTGATTTCTCTATCATATAACAATTAATCTATCTTCAATGTTGCTTTTATTTATTGAATATAAGAGATGACTATTATTACTAGAAGAACTAAATCAGATTTTCTTGGAAATCTCTCAACCTGATATGCTCTACGAAGTAGATAAAAAATAAAAAAATAAAAAAAATAAAAAGTACTTTCCATTCTTTGGCCTCAAAATGGTTAAGTACAAAATTATCTTCTTTTTTTATATAAAAAAAATTAAATAAAAAAAAAACAGAATTGAGACAAATTTTGATATTATTATGCATCATGGTCTCTATCAGACAGAGATCAATAACATACATTTTATTTTTGTCTTTTCCCTTTTTTAAATGCTATTCAAAATTGAATCCATGGACCACAGTTGACAGGGTCACAGGGAACCCGACCCCGCTACCTTAACTAGCAAAGTTCACCCCAGGAATTAAAATGATCTTGAATATGTATTTTAGAGATATTGCTGTACAAAATAGCATGGCATTTTGCATTCCAAAGATCTCACCTTTAATAAGAAAGAAGTTGTTTTAGTGGTAAAGAACTGAAGAACAAACCTATTATCTCGACTGATAACCAACCCAAAATAATTTTACGTCCAAGAAAATCATAGTTAGTCTACTACTCATGATAAACTCAAAATTAAAATTTTTATGAGTTGTGTATCTAATGTTTTAAGTAAAATACTAAGAAAAATTATGCCAATAGTTTAAATATTTATCTATACAAGATTTTTTTTTTTTTTTGTCATTAAAAAAAGGTTTAAAAATTGAACCACCATAAGATACCTTCCATGTGTATTATATCGATGAGCAATAGCGTCGTCATGAAAATGAAATATCTATATAGTATATATAGTATAAGAGCATGCCTTTCATTTTCATGATCGGATGAACAAGAGTTTCCAGCAATCACGGCTGAGCGTGAGTTACACGCGCCGTCGAGAACAACGGGGAGAATTGTTTATATATATATATATATTTAAAAAAAAAAAAAAAGGACCAGGGTCCTTCGTCATTTGGTAATAATAAGATAGGATGTACGACCCATTGAGATGTGTGAAAAAGCCTGGGAAAGAGATTCTGTCATATGAGAGAGAATGAAAAAAAAGAAAATTAAAAAAAAATGTTTTTTTTTTTTATTCTAAATAAAAGGCAGTCATATTATATTCTATATAGATCTTTGGATTGTCAGATATAGATATGTACGTCGGTCTTGGCAGGACTCCATGTGACAATAGACAATACAAACAAAACAATCAATGTTTCAAACGCTTTTTCATAATAATTGTACACAAATATATTTTATAATTGGAAATGCTTGCGTATTTATCTACCACATACTTCAACTTCTTTCTTCCCATATGCACTGAAAATTTTCAGACCCCACTCTTATTTTTAGCAGTTCCAATAATGCAATGCAAAAGCGCCGTGTTAAGGAGACATCCTGTTTGGGAAATGCTCACTATTGAGCTTTCTTTTGTTTTCACGTACACCCAAATAAAAACTATATATATATATATATATATAAATTTCAATTAACACTCAGATGTAGGAGCTCGAGTAGTGCAAGTGCACCACACACCCTAACAGACATACTACATCGATGCTTCAATGTTTGCCCAATGAGTCTTCTATACAGACGAGGTTAGATTAAAATATTAACGTGTAATTCTCAACTTGTGCTCGTATAAATAATGGTTACATGCCAATATGATTCTTTTTATTTAGAAAAAAAAAAATTCAATCTTTCAAATTGATAATTATATGGACATTTTCAATTTCATCTAATTTCTTTTCTCTGTGTTTTTTGTGGGGTGGAAGAGTAATTCTTAGTTATCATAAAATTTTATTTGCCAAGAAACAAAAATAAAAAATGATAATAAAAAAAAATTCAAAGGACCACTCTTGTAATGTCAAGAAGCTCCGCTCTTTCTCATGCAACCCAATTAATTATTTGAAATAATAGACTAACCGGTTCTTGTTATCCAAACCCACAAGTCTAATCACAAGTATTTCTCTGCAATAAAACAAATTTCCCTTCATCCTCACCATACTGTCCAAAAAGTGCTATAAAAAGGTAGACACAATTGTCTCTACTCTGAATAATGTATCCATTCCACCTTAATTTTGTTTCTTTCACAATTAGAAACCTATGGGCATCTTTTCCTGAATATTATATATGAAACTTCTAATTGATGGTTAAGGTATTTCCTAATAACAAGTTTCCACAGCTAATGAAATATATTAAGCAAAGGTGTTTGTTTAATCTTTTCAGTGGCCTGAAAAAAAAAAAAAAAAAGAAAGTACACTAGCCACCCTATGGTTTATGTTTGGCATTTTGTGAACAAAAGGAAAAAAAAATGGACCCTTTATTTTGTTTTACTTCTAACAAGTCCTTTCTCCTCCCATTTTGCCCATTTTGAATAGTAATTGTTGGGTTGTCATAGGATAATCTATGGTGCCTTGTTTGATGTTCCTTTTGTATTGTATTGTAGTAATTTGATATAATAGGTCCTTTTTTTTTTTTCCTTTTTTTTTTTTTTTTTTTTTTGAGGTCGATATCATAGTTCAGTTTACTTGCACGCAGCTTACTAATTAAAGTCACTTACGATTCAATCATAAACAAATATTCATGTCAAAACTAGAGGATTTTATACCAAATTACCTTCTTGCAATTTGGCATTAAGAATCTAACTTTTTGGGGTTAGCTTCTTAGCGCTTTCCTTTGTCAATTTTGGCTAACATTGTAACTTGGACTTCGTGAATGCTTCTTTTTCTTTTTCTTTTTCTTTTTAAATTAATTTTGATTAAAATTTAAACTCAAAAACTTTAACCTAGACAATTTCAATATTTTCGAGTTAAAACTCATTAGTCAAACCTCCTTAAGATTCCGTTGCCTTCCTTGCTAGGACAAGAGATGCACAGCCGACACACAAGTCCCCTACAATAAAATGACAACACATATACACGGAGAGGAATATTTCAGGCCTCTAGATTAGTCCTTCTTGATGAATCGCTATCTCCTATCGCAGCCAAGACATACAGCAATCCATACAACATTGCTTCCTCATATTTACTCTCTCTCTCTCTCTCTCTCTTTCTTTCTACATATATGTGTGTCTGTATGTGTGTGTTTGTATAATCATATTAGATTATAGTGATATTTGGACGTATTGTTACGTTAATCGTGATCATCATGCCAAGAAAATGCATATGATCCATGCATCTTTGGTCGAGAAATGGGCAAGTACAGCATTGCGATAAAGTCATGGTTTGCATACAATGTGTCAAAGTGGTGCTACGAAAAGTCAGAGTTTCCACCCCAAAGGACAATCCTCCAATAAAATCGTTAAAAAGAAAGAAAGAAAAAGGATTCCATCATACACGTGCCACTTGATTTCAGGATTTTCTTCAGCTTATAAGACAAGAAAGAGGCTGCTCACAACACATGCACAACACTCTCTAGTCTCTTCTTCCATAATTCTAAGTCCAATGTTGCACTTATTATGTGCCGACTGCTTCCTAGAGACATATTACGCTGGAAGACTATCCATGCAACAATGATTATTATAGTACCATTCATTTATCTCTGTCCAGCAAGCTGTCTTTTAATGAGGAAGAAAGAGAGTCTTTTTTTTGCTTGATACTCACTTCAAGTGAAGAAACAAAAGAGTCGAAAGATAAAGAATGACAAAGACCCCACTAATTTTGATCCTTTCATCATGTGAAAGTCCTTCTTGTTGGGCCTCATAATCTCCAAAATACCCTCTCCTCTCTCCCTCTCTCTCTCTCTCTCTCTCTCTCTATTTCTTGCGTTTTGTATAGCTGCTCCTTGCTAAAAAGAACTCACGCTGTAATATTTGAATAAAATTCAGATTTACATCATTTTATTCAAGTAATCTTATCATTATCTCAACTTTGTTCTTCTATTTGCGACCTTACTTGAACAGTATCTGTTCTATGGGTTGTACCTCTGTATCCTTTAGCACTTCTATTTGAAGGAACAAATATAGCTTCCATTAGTTGAACCAGACCTTCATAAGTCCCCACTTATCACTAGAAGGACAATTAATTCAACAAGACAATCAATTAAAAAAGTTACTCATTTCAGAATTGTCTTACTAAACCATTCGACTAAAATCATTGTCGTCTAAAAGTTTAATCATACTCTTCTGCCGCTCAAAACCCTTAGCCCGCCTACCCTATATTATAAAGAACCAGTGCACGTTCATTATCATGATTATAACATCAAAAGTTCATCCACATCAAACCCAAACCTTCTCTCACGGTTTCTTGGTATTTCCATGGTAGGGTTTCTCTTTTCCTTTCTAAACCCATGACGAAAACACAGAAAAAGAGATGCCAAATACCAAGAGGAGAAATATTTCTCTGGGGGAGAATTTATACCGAGAACTTATAATTAATTTGATTGATAACTTTTAATTGCATTGTCAATACAAGATCTTATCTATCCAAAACAAGGAGCAAATTTTAAGTAATCAATAAATTGGTAAATTTAATATTACATGTTAACTTAAGATTTTAAGATATTAAATTAATATATCTTTCCTGTTTATAAATTATTTATTATTTTTTAATATAAAATTTTTAAATTACACTGTCCTATTTAAAATTTCAATAAAATTAGACTATAAAGACTCCTAATCAACTTAAATTATCTTAAATAAATAAATAAAAATTACTAAAGAATATCCTAGGTCGCCTTTACAAAGCATAAATAAGAGAAAAGCAATGTATCCGTACGTTTGTCAATTTGTTCAAGGTTCCTGCAACCTTTTCCGCCGGTGAAATATGACCGATGAGTAGGTGCTACGTAGGCTTTTTAAACTTTCAGGCAAATATGCATAAGGACAAAAAGGAATTGGACACTAAAATGATTTTGTCTTGCCATCTAATTACTGGCTATTCACCATGGACAAAATTTAAAGTGATGCAAGCAATGATCGAAGTTTAAACAAGCAAGCAAGCAATGTTCACCATACATCTAAGACCAAAAAAGAAAACAAAAGAAAAAAAAAAACAAAAGAAAAAGTAGGCAATTCTAAGTAGAAGGTGCACTCGTCGTTCTATACCACTTATTTGTTTGAGTTTCATTCCATAGACGAGGATAAATAAACATGAATATATATATATATATAATTCGATCAACACCCTTTATCATTATATATATAAATATTAAAAATAATTATGTATTTGCGAATGACTTCATTTATTCACATCTATCTAACCTTTTTGGTATTTATTATCACGTATATCCACATGTCAAATGACGGGTTCCCTCCCCTTTCTCATGCATGCAAAAAATCAAATCGTGCCGCGGTGGGGGTCCTTTATAAGGCCTTTTTAGCGTTTACCTTGATCACACACCAACAAGTTGATTGGACATAAAGACAATTTTGTCACGTTGCATTTGGAAGAGCATCTAATTTATATTTCTTCAATTGAATCGGTACACGTGGCAGTCATATAGTAGGATGTTTGTGTTTGCAAACAACGGCGCAACCCCCAAACCACTTTCTCAAACCCACGGCTTGGTTGAGGATGGTTCTTGGGATTAGACCTCATAACCCCTTGTGTTTAATATCTTGGTATTTCAAGTACTCACAATGCATTTGATTCTTTATTAATTATTAATCACTAACCTGATTGTTAAAAAGAAAGGAGAGTAGCTTTGATATTTAAGGGAAAAAAAAAATCAAAAATTTTTACTTAAAAAAAAAAAAAATAATTCATCATTCTCATGCCTCATTCTCTGCATTAGAATACAATATCTCGGAAAGAATTTTTAATTTTGAATTACTGCAGTGTCTTGAAATAACATTACGACCCTCTTTCAAAGCAGGGTATCGGACCTTTGATCATTGGGCTACCCAAGTTATGGCCCACTTAAATGTCATATGGTACAATTACAGCTGGTCCAACCCAAGTTTTGTATGGAAATGAGTCATTGAGGGTCCAAAACCTATGGCTTGGGATAAAATCTACATTTTGTGTTACATAGATTATGTTGGGTCAATGGGCCAGAAACATTAAGGCTGTGTTTGGTTTGGTGACATGTTAATGGTGTATACAATTTTTGGGCTCCTAATCCCTCGGAGATGCATAAAATTAAGGAAGTAGTTTGACCGACAGAGGAGATGGATGGAGCCATAGGCTCATAGACTTTGAGAAATAAAATTAAATTGATACTTGAATTCAATTTCATTTTAATCTTTCTTTTTTTTTTTTGTTTTATTATTTGAATCAATTCCATATTTTTATTATGTTAAATTGTGTACTAAAAATCTCTACCTTTCCGGCATTTTTTTTTTCAATTTCTCAATTTTCTATCTTTCTAATTCCCAACTTTCGTTGGGTATATCCTCTATAAAATTATAATTTACCAAAAAAAATTTAGACAAATTTGTGTAAAATTTTCTTTATGTGCAGCCTTTAACTCAAAAAGGAACCAAAAAAAAAAAAAAAAAAAAACTATTATTATTTTCTAACGCTGGTTGAATGGTTCCTATAATCATATAGTTGGCTGGTGGGTACAGGCTCAGTTTGAACACATTTTGCGAAAATTAGAACCTTTTTGTCTGTTAGGCACAGCCCTGGTAACGAAAATGCTGTGCATTGACCATAAAGACAACGGTTCCCACCAGCTGGATTGACATTGAAAGATTATAAATTCAAGAACTTGCTCATAGCAACATTCTGAAGCATGAAGCGCTCGCCATAAAGGGGGAAATATAGTTTTGATGCTAGATAATAATAATAATAATAAATCATATTTTTCCAGAAGTCAATTTCTAGCCATGTGTCTTGCTTTAAAATAATAATAATAAATAAATAAATAAATAAGAGGATGCCCAACCAACATAGAGCATTAGACCCACCTCTCACTAGTGATGCATACTTTTTCATTTGGTGGCTTTGAACTCAGAGTTTGGGTTGTTAATTTCATCATGGTCAGGGCAAAAAGTCAACGCCCAGCATCTAGAAATATAAAAAATCATGAATGAAAATCCAATCTCGGGTCTACTTAACTACCCTCAGAGTCGCTTCAAGGCAGCCAGATTGACTGTGGAAAAAGATAAAATAAATAAATAAATAAATATATATATATATATATATATATATATATAGAAAATTACTAATAAAATTCTTATCATCATGATGCAATATTTGCAATTGAATTTCCAGTGTTGGACTTCATTATGTTAATCTAGAAGGAGGGACGTGGGATTGGCTTGCCATGAATTGGCCACATAATTATATCAGATTATTCAGTGGAGGTGGGCATTTTAGGTCAAATAATTACGTGTAATATTTGGTCTTGGTTGGGACACCCCCAACAACTCTTCTTCACGTGATGGTGGCGTCGACTCATTCTATATAAAATCTTCATTTCTTGTTCCTCGTCACCGTCATATGAAACCAATAAAAATGCATTTCCACAACTTGAATGTTGTATTCCAACAAAATGGTCACTAAATCACCCTTCTTCTTATATCCTTATTATTATTAGGCTTCTTAATTCTTTTTTATGAGATTCTGTGGGCGTAGAACTGATTTTAAAGTTTTCTCATTCTTGCGTACAAGCTTGCTCTATGTAATGCCCCCTTTTTCTTTTCTTCTTTTTTTCTTTACTTTTGTTTCCCATGTGAAATCACGCTTAAAAAGATAACGTTCAAAATGACCAATTTGCTTGTAAAGGTATAGCCATGGACTTCTTCTTCTTCTTTTTTAATTATTAATTTTTTAATATTTCTCCTAAACTTAGAAATTCCTCAACCACATGATCCTATTTGTGGGCTTGTTTGTTTTAGATGGTGACTAATTGATGATTGACAATTAAAAAATGCTAATAGATAAGAAACATAAGTCCATAACTGTCGGACCAATAATTTTGGATAATCTTAAACCCAATTTAAATATGTTATACACAAAAACCAAAACAATAATTATACAAAAAAAAAAAGTAGGCAAGAAAAATGTCACAAAAGAGATAACCAAGGCACATCACAGGCAAATGTCAAAGAAGTTAAAATAAAATAAAATAATAATAATAATAATAATTCGTCGAAAATGTTGAATCTTATATGACCTTCTTTTCCTTTTTTTAAGGTGTGAAAATTATACTTTAAAACGGTGTTGCACAAAAAAGAAAGGCCAAAACCGAGAGAATCTAATCTTTATTTGTTCAACTATCTCAATAATATATATATATATATATATATATATATATATATATATATATATATATATATAAACTTTATAGGTTCCACGTTTTCCATCCATCCATGCATGGTCGTGAACCCTATTCTACATGAAATCTCGCGACTTCTTTTCTTAATTTTCGGCTTTTTACTTAACTGAATAAATGGCATCCACCTGAAGAGCATGATCTTTGTCCACAATATGACATAATTGATGACTTAATCATAGAAAATTAATTAAAATAATTAGAAGATATATTTCCCAAAATAATATTGCAAATACAACTATAAACCTATAGATAATCTCCCCTTAAATATATAATTGTGTTTATAACTAATATTCATGTCGTTATAATCATACTTTTTTTTAAAAAAAAAAAAAAAAGTGATTATGTGAATTTTATTGTATGGGAATTTCGTAAATTACAAGTCTTTTTTTTAAAATTTTTAATTTTTAATTTTTTAATATATATTTTTTTTCACGAAGAAAGTAGCTTGTGAATTTATAAAAACCTAGAGTATACTATTAATGACTTGGAATAGAATTGTGAGAGCGATTAATAAGGGGGTCCAGCGTGGATTAGGCTGGTCGAGGCTCCGTTATTTTTAAACTACCTGCCGGGGGTTATTTATTAAAGAAACTTCTGCCCAACCTTCTCATGCCGCCAGGCTGGCGCCGCGGCTCTGGCTTTTCTCTAGTTGATCAAATTCAACTTGGGGGGAATCCTTCTAGATTAGATCATCTGAGGCGTCTCTTGCGTCGCACGCAGAAAATGGATGCAAAAAATTTCTTCTCCGAATGTTTCATCACCTCATCATAAGTTTGACTGTTGTATAATATTCCAAAAAAACGATATAAGTAATTACATAATCAGATTGAAAGTTCAAACCACCTATAATTAATACAATAATATAAAATAAATTTAAAATTATATAAATTAAGTATATATTTACTCTCTTTTTTTTTAAAAAAAAAAAGAGAATATTTTATATTTTATATTTTAAATAAAAGTCAGGAAGAATATGCTAGTAATTCACAATTCTCTAAATGGGATTTTTTTAAAAAAAAATGACAAAGGAAGTTGGTACTGTTAAATGTTTTCACTTTTTTTTTTTTTAGGGGGGGACTTAGAAAGTGACACTTTTATCTCCGTAGCTGATGCTAACTCTGTCACATATTTCAATTTTCGGCTTCTACCCTAGTTCTTAGGAACCTTCTTCGTGCCAGAGCTTGGGTGCAATGTCTGACCAAATGGCTTCTTCACTCACAAAATTACAAACTAAAGAAAGTAATAATAGGCAATGGCATTGTGATGCATCTAGCAATTTTTCAAACATGGGTCCTCCTCCATTATTGACTATTGAAAATCTTGAAGCCTTTGACGAGCTTCGTATTTGATCTTCCCCCCCCCCGACACCTGCCTCCTATCCACATCTATATGGGTATAACAGACACAACTACCGCACCCCCACCCCCCCCCCCCCCCCCCCCACCCAAACACAAACACAAAAAAAAAAAAAAAAGGGAAAAAAAAGAAAAAGAAAAAGAAAAAAGAAAAAAGAAAAATCAACTTGATGCCAAGGCTCCTTCTATGTTCCATTTATAATAAATATTGCACCAAAGGCTTTATCTTGAACCATTTCACTCCTCCATGCTCCGCAACCATTTAGAACCAAAAGATTGCCGTTGTTTCAAGATCAAGAATTGATCGAGCCCATCATGAGATCCTCCCATACTGAAAAACACGGGATCCTTTCCCGCCCCACCCTCAGCTCCATGCTTCTCCTCCTCGTCGTCCTACTTCTTACGCCGCCTCACACGACGGCCCAAACCGACCCTAACGACCCAGACCGCTATGGCTACGCTCGTGTTACCCCCTCCATGGCCATCATCATAGTGGTCTTAATCTCCGCTCTCTTCTTCATGGCCTTCTTCTCCATTTACATACGGCACTGCAATGATTCCAGTGGCAGCATACGGCGGCTGGCTGCCACCAATCTCGGGCGGTCCCGACGCACCGCGGCGTCTCCTGGGCTCGACGCTGCCGTGATCGAGACCTTCCCGACGCTGGTCTACTCAGAGGTGAAGGGGCTCAAGATTGGGAACGGAGCTTTGGAATGCGCCGTGTGCTTGAACGAGTTTCAGGACGAAGAAACGCTGCGCTTGCTACCCAAATGCGACCACGCTTTTCACCCCGAATGCATCGATGCCTGGCTCGCTTCGCACAACACGTGTCCAGTTTGTCGGGCCAATTTGGCCCCTCAAACCGGTGACCCACCGCCGATTCAACCCGCTGATTCGGATCTCGAGTCGAATCTGGAGGCCCAGAGCAACGCTGTGGAGACGGAACCGGAAAATGGTGGGAGTGGGGTGGAAGTGACGGCACCGGAGCCGGAAGTTGTGAGTGTGGACAAAACTTTGA
Source organism: Kandelia obovata (assembly GCA_021464305.1). Classification (NCBI taxonomy): domain Eukaryota; kingdom Viridiplantae; phylum Streptophyta; class Magnoliopsida; order Malpighiales; family Rhizophoraceae; genus Kandelia; species Kandelia obovata. Next base: position 11,243,884 of record CM038476.1, read on the forward strand.
ATAGGAACCGTACACGTGGCTCGAGATCTGGTAGGCCACCCCTGCCTAAGTTCCCGCGATCACACTCAACCGGGCATTCTTTGGTCCAACCAGGGGAGAATACGGACCGCTTCACTTTGAGATTGCCTACAGAGGTTAGGAAGCAGATAATGGACCGGGAGTTGAACCGGAGTATGAGTTTGGTTGGGTTGCCCAGAGAAGGGAGTTCAAGGAGAGGGTATAGAACCGGAGAAGGGAGCAGTAGAGGGAAGTTTTTGGGGTTTAGGCGAGCTGAACCGTCGGACTCAAAAGCCAAGTCAGACCGGTGGGTTTTCAACATAACCCCACCGTTCCTGGGCAGAGCCTCTTCTTTTTTAATTAGAGCATCGTCGGTTAGATCGCCAAAGGTGACAGCAACTGATGGCGAGGGGACTTCAACTCAATCGATCGAACCAAATGCAGCCAAACCCACCCGACCGCCAGTATAATTGACAATTTTTGACTTCTTTTTTTTTTTTTTAAATGAACAAGACTATAATTCCTTGTTTATAGAGTATCATTTTTTGTGTTATATATATATATATATATATAATTAAATCCATCCAGCTTATTTCATGTACATTATGATAACCCCAAATTGGAGGAAGTCCACATGAAATAAGATTGTATAAAACGCATGGAGAAATAAAGCAACCAATTCCTCAGTCATTTGCACTGTCTTCTTGCACTTCTCATGATTTACATGCTCCGACTTACTGGTTATATTGAAAATGTTCAGTTATTCTTTTTATTAAAAATAAAAATTTGATCATCGTTTTTAGTGCATTCTAACTCATAAACTTGTGCTTATATAGCATACAATTTAATGTTCTTCTCAATAAACCAAGAAGTGGGGGCACATGGTTTGGCTAGGTGTTCTGATTGGTTGGCCAGTGGAGAACAAGAATTTATTCTGTAATTTTTATTTTATTTTTTGTGCTGCAATTTGGACCCTTCCCTTTTCTTTTGTGGCTTTCCTATTCCTGTGTGTCTGTATATAGAAAGCTTAGAGATAAGCTTATGGCGGCGGCTTTTTCATATTCGCCATGTTTTGTTTAATTTGTGGCAAGAATTGACCAAAATCTTTATCCCATGGGGGGCTTCAGCTCTCTGCTCCAGAGTTTTCTGACATTGACGTCACAATTTAATAAGACCATCTTATAATATATATATATATATATATATATATATATATTAACGAATAAAAGAATCTTCTCATCAGCGTCCATGCAAACAACTTTCTGAGCATGGGTCCGTTCTAGATTGGCCTTAACAAGAGTTTATATATATATATATATATAACTTTTCAACCGAAATAATTAACGTTGGGCCAAATAGTGGGCCCAGAACTTGGACCATGAGGCCCAGTCACACAGATCCACCCACCGCAAAAGATGTTCTGTAATCTCTTTCCTCCAAGAAAATTGTTCAAGAAAGTGATGGCAAGGGAGGAGGAGGAAGAAGAAGAAGTCACAAAAGCAAGAAGCCAAAACAAGAGGAAAATAGTGATAGAAATACCATCATACAAAGAAGTGATAGAAAGTTCACGGCCAAAGCCAGCGTCACAGTTACAGCAGCAGTCTTTCTTTAAGCCTTCACAGTCTTTCTCCCAAGCCTTTTCCTTCATCAAGAACTCCGAATTCTACGCCCCTCCTCCTCCTCCGCCCTCTTCCTCTAATTCCGGCAGTTCACCGGATAATAATGCAACTCCAAGGTGGGGTCCCTCTTATATCTCCCTTCTTGTGGATGTGGTTGTTTTTTTTTTTTTTTTTTGTTACCTTTCTGTTGTTGGGTTTTGAAGTCATTTGTGTAATTCGTTTTTGTTCTGTTTTGTGCGTAGAAAAATTGGTGAAACCAGTACGGTTTCCGTTGCTTCATCTTCTTCTCAGGCTACTCAAAATCGTAATGCGATTCTTGTAAGCCACAGACAGGTTAGGCTTTTATTTACATGACCCACGTTTTGTTTTCAGGTGTTTATTGCTTCTCTTGTCATCTTTGTCACCTTTCTTATGCTCGAAAACTATAGATTAAATATAATTGTTATGATCTATCGGAAGCATGTGATTTCAATGTGGAGCTTATATGAATTTTGGGCTCTCCTTCTTTAATAACTGGCTTTCGAGATATGGCTCCTTTGGTATCTGAGCCATCAATTATTTCCCAGTTTGCTTAGTGCAAAGCCATTACTTGCTAGTTTTTTGGGTTTGACTCTTCTAATTTTCATATCAATAATTAGCAACAGTTCATATCAATAATTGGCATGGAGCATTGCCACATGTTGGTTATTTTCGTTTGAAATTACCAAATTCACGTTTGAGTGAAAGGGTGGTTATGGGTGTGAAAATTCAAGGAGGCCATATGACAGCTCCTCTGATTCTTTATTTGATGTTTAAACTTTTATCAAATACCATGCTTTTCATTTTTATAATGATGTTCGCCTGATTTTCCTCTCCTTTTTTTTTTTTTTTTTGCCCTTTTCTTTTCTTGTAGAAGGGAAACCCTCTGCTTAGACATATCAGAAATGTTAAGTGGGCCTTTGCAGATGTGGTTTGTGACTACTTGCTTGGGCAGAATGCATGCGCTCTCTATATAAGGTTTGAAATGCTGCCCTTCTAGTACATTTGTGAGTTATGCATACAAATGATAATTTCTTGAGTGATATCTAGCATGATCATGTTTGTCAGTGTTGAATAATGAATGAACTCTGTGTTTGGTTTTATTGCTTGTATTCTTTCTTGATTTGTATCTGCCATATGCTACAATTGATCACTTGACCATTTGATGCAGTGTGCGGTATCATCTTTTGCATCCTGATTATCTATATTTCCGTATAAGGGAACTACAAAAAGGCTACAAGCTACGTGTTGTTCTGTGCCATGTTGATGTGGTAAGTCACTCTTTTAGATGACAATCTTTGTGTGCAATTTGCAGCGTTTTTGTTTCTTTTCTTTCAATGATTCCTAAGAATAGTGTCTGGGGGGTTATAGTGTGGTTATATGCTACCTATGTGATGTAAAGAACACAATGTTCATGCTTCTCGTTGGTTTCAGGAGGATGTTGTTAAGCCTTTACTTGAAATTACTAAGACGGCTCTGCTTCATGATTGTACTCTGTTATGTGGTTGGAGGTACGCTTGATATTATTTCTGGATGAAAACTTGCTTTGTGCCAGTAAAGATTCTTAAAAAGGTTTATCCTTGAGAAACTCAGTTAATGTTCTTTGCTTATAGCCTGGAGGAATGTGGTCGGTACTTGGAGACAATTAAAATGTATGAAAATAAGCCTGCAGACCTTATTCAGGGCCAAATGGATACGGACTACTTATCACGGGTACCAAGTTGTTTGAGACATTCTTTCAGAGTTCAATTGGAACATCCATGGGTCATATAGACCAATGAAGATTTTTTAATATTAATTTGCTTGGCTAGTTTATTTCTTATCTCATTGAATGATATAACTTGAGACTTTGGTTCTCTGCATTCAGCTAAACCATGCTTTAACAACTGTTCGGCATGTTAACAAGACTGATGTGGTCACCCTCGGGTCTACATTCGGGGTATGCCCATTGTTCCTTGACCTCAATAACAGTCATAATTGGCTGTGTGTTTGTCCTTCATCTGCAACTATCTGCTCTGTATTTACAGTCTCTTTCTAATATCATGGATGCATCTATGGAAGATCTAGCTCGTTGTCCTGGCATAGGAGAGCGGAAGGTACAGAATGGGCTTCTATGTCAATGTTATCTAAATATTTGTGATGTGTAGCATATTTCAAAATATTAGCTTGAAGGTTAAAGTTGCTTAGACCATTGGATGTTTCAAGTACAATTAACGGATGATGTTCTTTTGATGGATCAGGTGAAACGTTTGCATGACACATTTCATGAACCATTCAAGCGTGTGATTTCCAGCCATCCATTTGTTCCAGAAACCACAGTTCAGAAAGGATCTGATGATCCCTCGGTAAATGAAATTGTAGAACTGGGAAAGGAAAAAGAAGATACAAGCAAATGTGGCGACGAAGAACCTGAAATAACAGTGAAATCAGCTCTGTCCATTGCTTTTGCCAAATATGCTGATAAATTTGGTAAGAAGAACAGTAAATCACCCAAGGAGAAGATGGGAGAAACAAGTGTTGCTGTGGAACTGGAAACAAGTGCTGCCAGTGGATCACCTGGTGAAGGGACCACAGATTGATGCTGTTACATTCTTCTAAACTCAGAATTTTTTCACTGAGCGGGTATTGACGTCCTGTTGGTCTAGTCACAATAGGTAATTTTTGGTGTTCGAATTTTAACCAAAGTTTGTGCTGCTGATGAATTTTCTCCTAGGTTCTAGAAATCCTTTTGGTTAGAAGTATAATTTTATCTTGATTCTTATAGATGTGAACCCGATAAATATAATAATTTTAAGCCTGCTGACTATAGCTGTAGTTTTCCGCAAGCCACAAAATGGTCATCCATACACACACCAATTATTTATGAGCTGAAGCGGGTAAAAAACTGGAAGCATTCCTCTTTTTGATTGCGTCATGTCCAGTCAGGCCTTATAGTTTCTTACTCCATTTGGAAACCAATTTTGGTCGGTGCTCGTTCAGCAGAAGATCTGGGAATCATGAGGCTGGCATTATGCCATAGACTTCACCTAGGCTTTTTAGCATTAGCAGATCACTTACCCGGGCCTTTGTCTATGCCCACCAACCTTCTTTCCCTCTACTTTCTTTGATGGTTTGGGCCTCCTTCTGGGCTCCACACTGTTCACCCCTTCCATCTAGCTAAGAAATATAGTACCCCACTAAAACGATGCTGCATTGGACCAATCTTCGTCCATGCTCTTCTTTCTTAACATAGTAAAGCGTCTAGTTTGCACAATCAGTTTTGATCGCAAGAAAACATGTCTTCATAGTTTCACTTACAATTTACACTGATTGGTGTATTTAAAGGCTAGGCGAAATGTTTATGGAGTTCAACTGGCTTAACAAGACAATATATTCATGCCTAAATGTTGTTACATCTTTACCCTTAAAGGGGAAGAAAATAAGGTACCTCGGCATTTTATTGACATATATGTTGCTTTATAATCTATATTTTACTTGAAAAACAGCATGGTTGAAATTGATAAAGGGAGTAGAATCATAATTACAACTTATATACCAGGTCCAATTCGTCCTACAGCTTGCTGGTACAGAGTATTCCTTCTAGCTTTCCATCCGTTGCCTTGTTACCACTTGCTCACCACAAAATCTTATGTTCAAAGCTCTGATCATTGTATGCTAATACCATGCCAATAATCACCGAAGGATGGCGAAGGATGGCAAACAGGTTGCATTGGTACCAGGACAAATCAAGGCATCCAACTATGATCCGCAGAATTGTTCCTATCTGCTTTTTCTTATGTAGATATACTAATTGCTCCTAACACTTGGGACTTGATGCTGTTTTATTCCAAAATCTAGAGGAAGAAGAGGTGGAAACAGATGTTAGGTTCTTGACCAGAGGGACCAGTGACTGCACAACATCTGTCATTAAAGGCCGATAATCTGCTTCTGGTTGCACACACATGGCAGCAATGGCAGCTACCTGTTGGAAGAATATGTGCTCTAATGTTATTGGGAGTTCAGCTAAAGTAGTGTATGGATTGCTCGAGGTGGAGAAAAGTGACAACCTGTATTAAGTCCTTCTTTGAATATTGGCTTTCCAGTATTGGATCAACCATATCCACTACCTTATCCCTGTCTGTTAACCTTGGAAGAGCCTGTAAATTAACGCAGCAGAAAATATTTAGTGCGTGGCTTAGGCTTTTCTTGCTCCGAGTAGCAAAGAGGCTACTTAAAGTTTGATCACAAGCCACTTCAATTTTGGTATGTACAAATTGCATAAGCTAGTTACTTCATTGCTGAGAAGGGAAGCAATGGATTGAATTCACTCACCCAGGAGACAAGAACATGTTCACCATGGGGCCGCTTGGTATCAACCGGAGTGCGGCCGGTTAAAAGCTGTAGAAGAACCACTCCGTAGCTGTACACATCTGATTTTGTAGTAAGCTTACCTGTTGAAGCATACCTAAGTTCAAAATCCAAAAATTTAGCATTGTGAAACATAATCCAATTCAAGGTAAGCTAATGCTTGGTGTATAATGTGGTCTTGAAACTGAAAATCTCTGAGCATGGCTTGTTGCTTACTTTAACTAGCTAGTGTGGTATTGAAACCGAAAATCTTTGAACATGGCTTGTTGCTTACTTTAACTGTCTTCACAGATAAAGAAAACGACGTGGCCTTCCCTTACCCATGTGCAATCCTATATGCTAAATGACATGTCCCTATTGTTGGTTTTGTTAGTGTAACATCCATGATAGATGATGGAGCACTTACTCTGGAGCTAAATAGCCAGTGGTCCCAAGCACACGTGTTGAAATCTGACCGTTGATCCTGTCTGAGCCCATCTTAGCCAATCCGAAATCCGACACCTTGGCATGGAAATTTTGATCTAGTAAAATGTTGCTGCACTTCAAGTCACGGTGGATAACAGCTGGGATTGAGTGTTCATGGAGGAATTCGAGGGCCCTGGCACAATCCAAAGCTATCCTCAACCGGCAACCCCAATTCAACGGTTGATACTGCTTATGATGGAGGTGTTGTTGAAGGGTACCGTTAGGCATGAACTCATAAATTAGGAGCCTATGTTGTTGGTCAGCACAATAGCCAAGTAGCTCCACCAAGTAAGGTGAATGCAACCTGCTTAGCAGATCTACCTGCAAATTGGAATCTCAGGTGAAAGAAAAAGACTTTTTGCTTTGCACCCATGTGCAAAATTCAATAGCATACGACAAGGAATATGTGATGGATAAGATGGATTTGAGCATCTATTTTGAATGCATTACATACCATTTCCCCTGATTATTTATTTGTGTTGACTTTATAGTCACATTTTGGCAATTGTCAGTGTTGACTTTAAACCCTTGAAGGCCAAAGCCTTTTAGTTTATGCACTTACAAGTTTCAAGATTAGGTAGAACATGAAAGAAATAAATGCAGTCACTTGCCTCTACCCTGAAAGCACGCTCCCCTTGCTTTCTATTTCTGTGAAGCATCTTAATCGCTGCCACAGTCCCATCACCAAGAACACCCCTATACACCACTCCATATCCACCACTCCCTATCACATTTGCTTCACTGAATTGGTTTGTGGCCGCTTCAATCTCCTTAAATGTGAAAACTTGGACTCCTCTATGTTTTCTTGGGGGTTTGTGACCCAAATTGCCTCCATATAGACATCCACCCTTGACATCTACCACATTCCAGAAATTATAAGATCAATTTTCTAGCACTGGGAAAAAGAAACCTCAAAATCTAGTTAGAAGCAGAGGAGAAAAAGTGGGGTTTATTTCACTGATCGTTGTCAATATTAAATAATCCTGCAGTCATGTTTGGTTGCCCAGAAATGAATTAATTGCATCAGCTTTAATGAAAATGAGAAGAGAAAAGGCCTCGTAAAGTGAAAATTTTGCAAGTTTATGAAAGAAATCAAGTTGTAGGAGTCAAAGGTGGAAACCTATCACAATTCTCCAAAAAAACCCAATTGCTCAAAAAAGTAAAACTTTCCCCCCGGATGGGTAGGCGTTACCTGGGCTAGAGGTGAAGTTTATGGTGGTATGAGCAATGAACCTGCTGCTGGTGTTAAGCATGCTGCCATTTTCCTTAAAACTGATTCTATTTTTGGCAGATTTGAGCCGCCGGAGGATCAGTATGATTACAAAGATGGCCAGAAGCACAAGAGCAGAAATGGAAGCTATGACAATTATGAGAATGGAAATAGGGGAAAGTGTTCCATGGTGGCTGTCAGGCTGTGAATGTGATGAGTTATGGTGTTCAAGGGTATGATTGCCAAGAGGCCTCGCAGTTTCTGGTGGTGCTGCAGCATCAGCAGCTGCTCTGACGCTACTAGTTTCCATGAGCTCACAGAAACCAAATGACAAAGAAGCAAAAAGGATTTAACAAGAGAAAAGAGATGTGAATGGAAAGATGATGGGGGGGCAAGAATCAAGAAGGCATATTGCAGTTTCCCTTCCTGAGAGGTCACTCGCATTACCTGTATGGCTACAAAATTCTTCTCTCTCTCTCTCGTGAATTGTGGGAGCCTTCTTTGCACTTCATCCGTCTCTTCTTTTGGCTTTTCTCAGGATTGGTCTCTATCTTTGTACCAGAAAAGACTGGGAACTTTTTGCCACCAGTATCACACCTATAATCACTCATCCAACTCCTTCTTCTTCTTCTTCTTCTTCTTTTTTTTTTTTTTTTTCAATTTAGTTCTAAATATTTTTATTCCATATCAATCGAGTCCATTTCTAGATGAAGGAATATTATTTATCCGTCAAATAATTGTGTTGATCGAATTAAAATAATATAGAATAAAATGTTATTTCAAGCCTTAAATAAATAAATAAAAGAATTAAAATGGTTTTTTTTTTTTTGGGTGGGTGGGGGGGGGGGGAGACAACTTCAGATGAAATGAATGCCACGCAATGGTTCCCATTGATTTACAGTCTGATTAATTAAGCAATGGCATCCTTTTCTGTTCTCCAAAAGCTTTAATTGGCTTCCAAAGAAAACGAAGTTGGCCTCAGAATTTAATTTTAAGTTGTAACATCCCACGGGTGAAAAGTGGACCAATTGAATACCAATATCTCTGAGAACCGTTCAAGTAAACTTCATTGTCTTGGCGAGCTGTTCTGTCCATTAAACATTGCTTGCTCTGAACGGAACACATGGAAATTCTTGTTTTCATAAAATACAAAAAGGCTCCACAGAATCCAAGGAAACCATAGCCCCATGATTGGGGCACCCTTACCACATAATTGATTTGCACAGTCAACTAATCATAAAATGTTCATTCACATGAGCTTTTGCAGTCCCCACACATCTCAGAAAGTCAGTTTGGACTGAGGCTTAAACCAAGAATTCCTCCTCGGGTTCCGATATATATATATATAATTCATCCACAATATTGATTTTTAAAAAATATATATGTTTTCAATTGTTAAATTTAATTTTTTTAAAAGATTTTGTTATCAAGAATAGTTGAAATATATCTATATATATTTCTAATTATAAAATTTTTTTAAAAAATAAAAATATTCTCCTTTCATATGTCATATCAATCAATATTTTTAGTTTCGTACGAGTAAGGGAACATTTTTAGCTAATAATATTAATGTGGTGATGAAGTAATTTTTTTATTATTATTTTTTTAAAAAAAGGAAAGGTCCTTGAATTGAAAAGGGAATTCAAACCTGGAGAATAATTTTGAAAAAGAAAAAAAAAAAGATCTTTAAATTAAAAAACATAACTGTGAAGAATAATTCTTCGGTTAAATTGTTTGGGCTAATGAAATATATTGACTTCTTACGTTACTAGAAGCCAGCTCAATTCTTTGACTCTCACATTATTTATTTAATGCTCTCAGTTTCTATCTCTATCTCTATCTCTGCTTTGCAATATTTTATTATATAATCATTTTGAAAATGAAAGCATTATGCAAACCTTTGCAGCATTAATGTTGAGATTGTGAACATGCCAAGAATTAAAAAAAAAAAAATGCATAATACAGAAATTGCAGAATATTATATATACTTATTTTTATTTTTATTTTTTTCGTTTACAGAAACTGTATTAGCATTCATAAACTATATTGTAGCCATTATGCAATGAATCATTTTCATCAGATAATAACTCCACACCATCCTCCCCGCCCCACTCCCCAACCCCACCAGCCGCCCTCCACTCCAAAATCCACAAACCACTTGACAGAATATAGCCATCTGGATGGACTGGACTTTTTGTCCCTCGTCCCTCACATGCCTCCCTCAAACCAGCGAAAACCCCTAGAAGAAAGAAAGAAAGAAAGACACATAGAAGACTGGAAATGGTCATATTACCTGTCGCACAAACTTGTCAAAGTGTGAAACTGTAGCTGTTCAATGAGGTACATGGTATCAATTTGTCTTAGTGGGACCAAGTCCATCCAAACCAGTGAGAATTGAAAACAGATACAGTGTGGCAAGCCTCCGTATAAAATGTGAGTGATCATCATCCAGATCATGTGATTCCCATCAACCTAAACAATTAACTACCAGCTTTTAAATGCTTTACCAAGTGAATCAACATCAATGCAGATCATATCTTGGCTGCCTAGGTGACACTCGATAATGCCAAGTTGCGAATGCTAGATGACAACAACCAACCAACATTAAACAAACCAACCAACACTGACAATGTCCTGTGATTAATTATTGCTATGGGAAAAAATCAAGTGGATAAAATCCAACTTCTGGAAAATGAACCATGTCGAACAACAACTCCCTCTGAGTCTTACAAAAACATGCAACTTGATCATCCGAAGCAAACAAAGAAAGAAAGCGTTGGTGTTGTTATATAAAAATTGCAATAATGTATTGATTCGCTAATCATATGAAAGGAGTCTACCAAGCCACTCAAATATGCTCCCTGACCTAGCACTACAGCCGTTAATACCCCAGTTTCCGGAGTAGGCATGGCTACAAGAATTTTCACATCAGAGGCTTTTAGCTTTACTGCTCAACACTGCAACTCTGCTTACAAAATGCATGATCACAGTATTGTGTCAAGACATGCAGAGAGGCCAGCGATTCATTTGAAACACAACGCAATTTTACCTGCATGACTGATGCTCCACGAAAATGTATGAGTAATAAACGTCCAACGATCCATCTTCTCATTTACATTGCCATTAACACAAACTCATAAGACATATGGCAGCACAGCAGCATACATTTAGACAATAATAGCTTAAATGGCCTCAAATTCAGCTTTCTACGGCAAAACAACACACTTTTTTTTTTTTTTCCCCCTTTTTCTTGTTAGCCAAATATCACTTAATTTGACTTTAATAAAAAGTTATATTCTAACAACATATTTTTTTTATAAGTTCCACTTGTTTTATAATAAGATGTAACAAAAATGTTTAAAAATAAAATTGTATATCTAATTAACACAATTTTAAATTTATCCTTAATACTAATTACAGAGTCATGGTGATTAATATAACAAAATTTAAGGGAAAAAAAATCTTTTTGTCACCTTCGAAAAACCAATGTCCTGCACCTCATCAAAACCAAGAACAACATATCGTTGTGGTGAACTGTAATTCAATTGAAATGAGACATCCATTTCTATCCTCCAACTTTTCGACCCCCACATAGATTTCACCAACAAAAACCATCAAAATTGCAAAAACAAAGTCTTCACCTCTATACCTTTCACAAAGAGTTGGTAAACTAACTACCTTGGTGGGTACATAGCATCCTCTACCTGCTTGAATGAAAGGGTGGAGGTGTGACCTTTTCTCAACAACTCTTGTTTTCCCTTCCTTATTAGTAAACACAGCTCTTACAAGACCATCAAACAATGATTTTTCCACCATCACAAGTATCGTTTTTCTTGTCTTTCTCTTCACAATTTCTTCTCCGACTCCATTCTAACAATTATCAATCCTGTCTGTTGCTGACAGATTTTACTTTTTGTGAATCGCAGAGAGGGGAGTCGGGGAGAGAAGGGAGAAAAGATTGAAACGCACCGTTTTTACGTTGAATAAAAAAAACGCCACCAACCTTCCCAGCCGCCTGGTCACCCTCCTCATTGCCAGTTACCTATTGGGACTTTTCCAAAGTCATAACCTTCTTTAAAAAACTGAATAAAATGAAAAATGGCGCCTTATTTTTTATTTTTATTAATAACATATTATATTGTCATTTAAAAATTATAAATTTATATTATTTTAAAAGTTTATAAAATAATTTTTAAAAAATAAAAAAAAATAATTTCTTGTACACAATATCTTAAAGTCTAGAGGCGGGCTACTTTGCCTATGATTGACCTTGCAGCCATGGAAGAAGCCTCCGTAAGACCTAAATGAAAGACTTTGAAATTGAAATCTTGAAACACAATAATCGAAATGGAAGAAAGAAAGGAAAAAAAAAAAAAGAGAAGAAGATTAAAGAAGGCTTTGCCATTTGAGTTTACTTCTGCTTCTCTCTTTCCTCTTAGAAAGCCACAAACAAAGCAACCATAAAAGCCACAACCCAAAGACAAAACAACAAGTAACAAGCCTGTCTTCAAACAAAACAAAAAATGGGTGGCTCATGGAGCAAACAGGGAAGCCACCACCGTTACCACCACCACAACCACCGGCCATCCCTCCCTTATGGTCAAACCCCACAAAGTCAACAACTTTCTTCTGATGTTTACACCAATACCAATAGTAATATTGCAAACATTGATGCACATAATAACCATACACAACAATATAATAACCCAATACCCTCTTCTTCTTTGACCAACCCCGCGCCACCGACTACGCCGCCGCTGCCACGGCCACAGCCGCCAACCTACGCCACCTATAACTTCCACAACTACCAATTTCGCCCACTTCCTCCTCCTCCTCCTCTGCTGCCGGCATTCAATTCTTTGTCTAGTGGGTGGGTCCCCTATCGCCCTCCTGGCCCTCCAACGATCACGAGGCCTCCTCCGCCTCCTCAGCTGGCGGCGCCACCTGCTTATGTTGATCATAACCATGCCAAGAAGATCAAGAATGATGTGAATGTGCACAAAGATAGTATAAGGGTCGTTCCTGACGAGAGCAAGTTTGGTGATTCTTTGGTTTCTTTCACTTTCGATGCTCTTGTTGACGGCAGGTAAGTTATGATTTTTATTTTATTTTATTTCATTTCATTTTTTGTTTTTTTTTTCTATTGGTAATTGGAATTTGGTATTAAGATTTCTTTGTTTGCAATTAATAAATGTGAATCTTGAGTCAATCTTGATTGATATACTAATATTGAAGTCATGGTTGTGGAATTGATGGTTGTAAGGATCATTATTCATCTTGTTGCAGAGATCGTTCGCTTAGGTTTTGAGTATTCTTTTGTTTGAATTGTAATTATGGACTTGCAACCTTTGAATAGTCTTTGGTCCCTTCTCCAAGTTCCCACATTTTTTGACTTGTTCACCAGATCATTCTTCTCAATTATATGCGGTTCTTGAATGATAAAAAATCACTTGTTTGCATTCATGTTCATAATTTGATATCCAGGAGAAGGAAAGATTTTTATTTGATTTGGCATTTTTCTCCATACAAACTACATACACTTGTTCATATGTATTGCCTACAAGAAGTTTGATCTCTTTTTTTGGGGGGGTGAGGGGAGGTGGTGGAGTTACAAAAAAGAAGTCGTTAATTCAGAATCTGTCTCCTTTGCTCATCCAACAACCCTGAGTCCCATAGGGAAACACTCGCCTACTATTCTTCAACTGGTCGTTTAGTGTTGATCACTGAGCTTTCTCTGATTTTATGATGGAGACTGTGCAGTGTTGATGGTAGTAAACTGGAGGAGTTGATTGTCTAGGTATGGGTTACAATCTGCCTTCTGTCTTGCAATTGTTAATGTCTCTCAGGAACACAAATTTGAAAAACCTCCTTTGCAAAAGCTCTATTGGTTCTAATTCCTAGGATCTTGTTTGATTTTTCAGTAATTTGCCTGTCTCCACACGTCCCCAACCCACCCAAATTGTTTGGTTGGATATGAAGTTCCTGACTTTATGGACAATTTCAATGGCTGGAGGTTACTACCAAATGAATGCCAGTGACTGCATGAAAAGGAAATCTTATTCGTTACCCTTAGTTTAGGGTCTTAATTAAGTGGAGCTGATTTCTAGTAGTTGAATTAGCCGGTGTAAAATGTTCCAAACTTTGGACCATGCATTTCTTGTGTTCAGAATCATGGAGTTTCTGGGAAGATAATTAACTGTTGATCCTTCTTCATAGGCAGTTGTTCTGAAAATCATTGAACTTAGGCAGCAAGATAACAATTTTCTTTTTCCATTTCCACTGCCCTATGATTGGCCATTTGGACTGTATAAGGACTTCCAATATGTAGTTATTATTTCTTTATGTATAAGTGACAAGTTTCCTTTTTCTTGTTGAAGGACAGTATCTCAATATTTTACTTTGCTAAGGAAGGAGCCAACTGTACATTCATGCCATTGTACCCAGAAATTTATTTGCCAAGGAAAATTCCTTTCAAGAAAGGACTGGGCCAAAAATTCTGTCAGCCATCAGGAACTGGCATTGATCTAGGCTTTTTTGAGTTGGATGACCTGTCAAAGCCCTCTCCAAATGAAGATGTATTCCCATTTGTAATCTCTGCAGAAGCATGCTCACCTCCTTTCTCTAGGGCTACAGAGCATGAACAATCTCTGTCAACGGCATCTCCTCATGCACAAATTACTCAAGCAGTCTTGGAAAAAAGTAAGGAAGGTCTTTTTCAAGTGAAAGTAGTCAAGCAAATACTGTGGGTCGATGGGGTTCGCTATGAGCTTCGTGAGATTTATGGCATTGGCAATAATGATGAGGCAAGCTTTGATGACAATCAGTCAGCAGACGAATGTGTCATTTGCATGACTGCGCAAAAAGACACAGCTGTTTTGCCTTGCCGACATATGGTGAGAATGCTGATCTTGATCTTATTCATACTATGATTCTCTTTGTTGGTAACTGCAGTCAGCGCATATTAACAACTAGGTTCTAAAAAGATCTATGACTGATTAGCGTGTGCTTATATCAGTTCTCTGACATTAGATTAGGTTTGCTTGTGTTTTTGATGAATGAGTGAGCATCAACAATCAACTGTTTACCGCAGTATTGCACTCATTGGGATTTCCTAGTTACAATTGGAATCACTTAATTTGGTAGTTGAATGGCTTAAATTTTTACATGGGTATTTAGACATTTGATCAATGTCTGAGTATATAGATGCATGGTATGGTCTGTCCAATGGCTGAATTTTTATTGGGCCACGGTTTAATCAGATATATCCTAGTTATTGGCAAGGTCTGAATGTTAAAGACAAAATTGTGATCAGAATTAGCAAAGAAAAAGCATCTCGGGTCTTATGAAAATCGAAAATGCAAATGGAATTAACTTTCATCTCCCGATTATATATCCCTTCATGTAGGACTAATGTGACCAAAATAACTTTTACAACAATTTTCTAATGTTTCTTGTTTCGCTCTACTCTCTATCTTAACTCAAGAGGATATTGTTTCGAAGCTAAAAACAGCATGTTTCCCCCTTTTCCCTCTCCCCTATCCTGAGGGCTTGTGGATGCATCCTTGCACCTGCTTTGGCTTGCCTAGGCACATGTGCTAAAACACTAAATTTCCACTTTCAGTGTTTGTGCAATGAGTGTGCAAAAGAGTTGAGGCTTCAATCAAACAAATGTCCAATATGCCGTCAGCCCATCGAGGAACTTATGGAGATCAAGATTGATAAAGGTTAGATTAAGAACCACATTTATTTTTTCATGCTTTTCTGAATGATTATGCTTTTAGCAACATCCTCTTTCTTCCATGTTTTTTCTCTAAAATGAATGTTTAAAGATTGGCCATGCACTGTTTTCTCCTTTGAAGTACCCATTCACTTAATGTAATTCCTGTTTCCATTCTAGATGGCCCCCCTGCACCATGAAAGTAAATGGCATTCCTCAGATAATGAATTCAGAGGACTTATCGGTGGGGACTCTTGAAAGAATTTTCAGAGCAAAGATATGTATTGCCAAGCTGCTTCTTCTTTTTCATGACCAAAGTTTCAAGATATAGTTTTCCTTCAGTCAGTCATTCTCTCTGCATAATTCTGCTACAGATTTCATGATGTTCATACATTACATATATATACGAAGGACATAAGAAAAGAGAACAATATTCTTTCCTTCTTTAGACAGATATCATGTAAGATTTTATGTAAAAAAAAAACATTTTTTTCTTGATATTGCAGTATAGTGTGAAAAGAACTTTGCTTTATCATAAAAATGGAAAAACACTGCTTCAAAAATCACTTACCTATGTGATTTTTGCCCCATGATAGGAAGGGAAAGGGAAAAGGAAAAGGAAAAGGAAAAGGAATATGTGTCGTGCAAGTAATCATATGGCATGAAAATACTTAGGAATGGCTAAAGTGCCTGGGGGAGAAGATTTTGACTATTTTGACACAAAGGAGACAAAAGTGAGTATTCAGTCTTAAAGAAAGACTGTCTTAAAGTGAGAGTATCAATGACTTTATGCTTTAGCCTGGATTTTGAATCTTGGTTGGCCTCGTACTTTACAAGATCTAACATTGGCGTCGATTTGCCTGCCTGTTGCAGTATTTTGTATTTCTTTTGCAGTGTTTCTTTTCAAAGGGTAAATTAGTTAAAGTAAGGGAAAAAATTGATGTATGCTGCCATAATGTCCAACAGAAAAGACGATAAAACGTATCGTTTGGCTGAGTGTGTATTTACAAACATCAGCTGCTAAACGCTCTGAAAAAAATGTTGGCCAACACTTGAGCAGTGAAAGGGAGCATAAGGGAGTCTCTCTTTAATTTTTTGGGCAACTCGGACCCTATGAAAGTCGCAATCTACTCTGTCAGCTAAAACAAATGGCCCCATAATCTTTGGAAAACTGTTTGGCCGTCCAATGAATAAATGGTACTTTTGATCAGATTGCGAAGCACACTGGATGCACCCCACTCGACAACAAGCAGAACTAAGAATATGGGATATCCAACAGATCACAAAATGAGGGGAAGTCTGTGTTACTGCATAATCTGGACCTCCTTCGGCAAGTTTGGTTTAACCTATTTAGCCAAACCATTTGCTGTAAGTCCCCCAATTAGTCCGAGTTTGTCATGGGTCGAAAAAAAGAAGGGTGCATTGTATTATCAGGTCAAAGGCTCACTTGCCTGCTTTATATGACAACCAAGAATCTACAGGAAAATTACACAAAATATTGGTTCACACATATATTATCACAATTTTTGGTTGATTGTGCCTAATGATCTTAGTGTAGTATAACGTGAATTAACGTTTGAAATATGTTAAGTTGACTGCGCCTATATAATGAAGTTCATTTCTTCCACTTAGCCAAAGGTACATTCTTGGTAATGAATTTACGAGATTAACAAGTTATTACCATTGTATATCTAAGTTCCAAAAATTGACCTACAAGGTGGGAAACACCCCCCACTTCGACAGCTACGCTTGGGGTTTCCATCTTACTTATCCGAAACAGCGAAGCTGTGCCCCCTGAGGTGATTGTCTGAACCCGCCAAGGGTAAGGGTTCGCATGCCGGGGACCCAAGGCTGAGCTCGTGCAGTCCAGAGAGAAGACCGTGTCTCTATAATTGTTGTCTGTTGATGAGACATTGCAGGTGGTGTCAATGAGCCCTGCAGTATTGTCAAATCTTCTTAGCCAACAGTGAACATATGTCATTGTCCTCCTCAGACACGCCTTATCTGCCAGGCAATTGTGCGTTAATTACTGAAATTATATGACTATAACGAATTTAGGAACACTATCAAGAGTGCAGCAGCTCTTTATTCATCTTGTTCTCTCAATTATTGACATCCCCCAAGACGTTCACGCTCTAAGATTGAAAAGGGGTGGTATTTTCGTAGAAAAAACTGTTTCTAAACAGAAATACGTGACATCCACGTCATAAATATTATCTGGTAATCTTTCTATTATAGTAAGACTCAAAATCAATTACTACTCAACATTAATTTCAATTAAATACCAAATATTTCAAGTTTCATTTTGACTTGACACAACGATCAAAAAGAGAGATAAATAAAAACTTCATAGTTCGTATCTAAAATTAAAAGTTTTAAATTTAAATCTCAATCAACACCAATTAAAATTAAAAAAATAAAATACAATAGTTATATTGTTCTTCTTGCCATGTGATCAACTAGGGCTGACTTCATTCAAGACATGGCAGCATACGGATTTGCAGCTAAAACCAGGCTAATGCAGCTTAATACACATACATGTACGCTAAGATCTTGCATATTATGTGGCATAAAACACGTACATGTACCCCCAACATCTTACATATTATTTCCTTCTGACTGATGCCCTCACGTGAATTGTGAACATTAGGTGCCAGCATGAACAGCTTTGTTTTTTAGTCTATACTATTCGGTTACTCGATCCAACAGCTCAAAAAGTAGTCACTCACATGTGAGGAAATTTGCACACGATCATTTCATTTCTTTTCATTGTTTTCCCACTTCAAGGTAATTTAGCCTTGATTGCTAGGGCAACGCGTCTCAGACGTGCAGGTTATCATCATTATTGAATTTAAATGTTAATTAGAAATATATATTTAATAATTATAATAATATATTTTAAGTCTGCTTTTAACATCCGTGAGGTCAACTTATGAAAACCATTTGTTTATTGGATTAAAGCTCCACAAATGGCTACATGTTTTTGATTTCTTGTAGGCGATTGATGTTAAGTAGCGCACCCCCCCCCACCAGGAGCGATTGCCTCTTCTCCAAGCCCGAGGATTCCAGAGAATAAAAAGTGGGTTTCAACATGCGCATTGCATAAATAACTGAACCACAGCTCAAAATAGTGAAAAAAGCCTGATTAGTCAAAGATTGGGCTAGAAAAGCCAATCTGTAACGTAGTCTGCTATCAGAACCTATAAAGAAGACTAAAGGGTTAGATATTTCTGAACTTGTGCCTTGTAGGGGTCATTTTTTTTGTCGCCATTCACACAAGCCGATGGAAGCACAAAAGAAGTACAGTGACAGCATTTTCTTCATGGGGTTAGGCTTTTAAGGAGGCACAAACAATAATTTGGTTTCTAAAGACGGGGCCAATCTCCGGGAAAAATCAATGTTCAAAACATCCTTTTTTGTTTTTTTTTTTCCCTGAACTCCTGGTGTTTGTCTTTATCCAAGGGCAAAGATAGTATTTTGAGATGCCCCCTTTGGCTTGTGAACTGAGAGCTCTGTGCCTTGAAGGATGAAGTGGTAATCTTACTGCTTTCTTGGTCTACTAGACAGTGGGAACTGTATAGAGGTGCACAAATAGCTCTCCACTATGTCCACTACTAGGAAACACTTCATGCTAAAACCTTGCCAAATTGTTGTTTTGAGCATTTTAAAATTGTTCATCCTGACACTTTTTGATGAGGTGTCTGAGTTTGGTTCATTTGTGACAACCTCTCGAGTTTTCCTCATTCATTAAATAATGCACATGCAGTGAAATCTGTAATTTTTTTTTTTTTTTTTAAAAAAAGAATATGTTTTCCTCAATTTCAAGACTGCTTGGGTGCCAATTCCCAGTAATATTAGATTATTGATAGTCAAACCACCAACCATTTCACTAAAATTCCAAATCTTGAAGGAGCTTCTAGTTGATGTCTGTGACCATTTACTGATTCTCACTTGTCAGATTCTGAAATTAAAGGGCGTTGCCTGTAGAGGATCATTGGTGTGACAGTAATCAATTAAAAAATATATAATAAAATCAATTAGAAAAACAAAGCTTTGCCTTGGTTTTAATCGATTCTCACTTTAGTGTCCATTTTATAGATTAAGATTATGTAAATAGAAGATACGAAGTCGCCACCAAATTAAACCTTGATTTAGATTCCGAGCTGGTGGTGTGCCACAAAATCATAGTCACCTTCCACTGAAAAATAAAATAAAATCATAATCTCCTATTATTTATTATTATTATTATTTTAATTTTTTTGGGGGGGGTTTTTTAAGAACTTGGGGATGGAATTCAATTGTAGAGGTGACTGCTTCTGCTGCCAAGCAGTTTAGCATAATCAAACCGAGAGCAACATGACAGGACATGAAATGTTTTAGATTGCTACAAGACTGAACACCAAAATGGAAAACTGAATTTAACTTTCATGGTACTCCGGTAGTTGTCTTTGCCTCAAAATAATTTAAGAGCTTCTGTACCACTGACTACTGAGATTTATCCTCACTTCTGATCTATGACACAATTAGTGAAACCCCATGTGCTCACTTGATGCTAGCCCCCAGTCAACCAATGACCCAATATAACAGTACAATAAGCCTACCTTCAATATTTTTCTCTTAATTATCCCCTTCCCAGTCTAATCTAATATTCAAAACTTGTTTTTTGGTACCCAAACATTATTAGTATATATTCTAATTATATTAATCAAGTTAGGATGTAAATACAGTTGAGCTTGTGAAGTTATAAAGACAAGTCCTGCTTGTAGCTAAAGCCTTTCATCATGATACCTTGCTCAGTGTGAACCGCCTTGAGCATCCTCTCTCTCTCTCTCTCTCTCTGAAGATTATTTTAAAATAAAGCTAGCCTAGCCTTGCAATGGAAGAAGAAGCAAAAACAAGTGTCAATTAAATTCTCAGCTCACTACGAGCGGCCCTTTAGCTCTCACTGCCTTTCCTTTTCTTGGAAATCTTCTAGCTCAATCTCTTTCTCATTCTGAACTCAGAAGCAAACTACTTACTACCCTTTTGCTCTCTCTCTCTCTCTCTCTCTGTATCATTTTTTGGGCTAACTTAATTGGAACAGAAGTTCCAGTTCTGTGTCACTAGGTATGAACAAGCAAGAATTAATGAAGGTGCAGGTACTCTATTCATCTATCCTCTGACTTCCTTTCTCTTGTTTCAAGATTTAAGCTTGTTAGGACCTTATTCATTTTCTGTTATTCCATACTTGTGTCCTTAGTTTCTTTCTTTTTTTAATTCTTGATTTTAAGCATATTGTTTTTGTTTTTGTGTTTGCTTCTCATAGCAGACTTGTGTTCTGAGAGTAAACATTCAGTGCCACTGTGATGGATGTAAGAAAAAGATAAAGAAGCTGCTGCAAAAAATAGATGGTATGCTCTGCTCTTCACGTCCACTGTTATTTAGTTTTCTTGTTCAAGATTTGTTCTTTATGTTTATTGTTGTCTTGATCTGTTCATGGATGGAAATAATTGACTGTAGTTTAAAGAGTTTTAGGTAAATCTAGTATGCTACATGACAAATCTGCTTTTCTCTTATATGAAATTTTTATCATGTCAACCTTTTAGCAGTCATGATACAGTACTATTTTCTGGTTCATGGCTATATCAAATTCAACTATCTGATACTAAATCTATGAAATATTGAAATTCCATGGTGTGCTCATTACAGTTCAGAGTGAAAGCCTTCTGTTTCCTCTCCTGATTTAAAAGTTTGAGATAACCAAAGACAAATCTGAAACTTGGGTGGAAGGGATGTTTAGAAAGGTGGAGGTTATTTGTGGCCTTGCCTAATTGGTGGAACTGAAAAAGACATTTATGTATAGTTTTTTCATTAGTAATGACTACCAAATTTAGATGCAACATTTTCCATGAAGATTCTTTAGAAGTATATATATATATATATATTTTAATGCTTTTGAATTTTTATTTCTTTTCCTGTTTATTCATTCTTCTGGTCCATTTCAACTGAAAATGCTAATTGAACTATTAATGTTGGGTAGGTGTGTATACTACCACTGTAAATGCAGAGCAAGGGAAGGTGACAGTAACAGGAAATGTTGACCCAGCCAGGCTCATAAAAAAGCTTGAGAAATCAGGGAAACATGCAGAGTTGGGGGGTGGTCAAAAGGGGGCCAACTTCAACTTCCAGAATCATCTCAACAATCAATTCAAGAATATGCAATTTGAGAGTGGTGGTGGCAAGGATAACAAATCTCAAAGTAAGGGTGGAAAAGGGCAGCATGGCCAGCAGCAGCAGCAACAACAACAACAAATGCAACAATTCAAGGGGTTTAAGGATTTAAAGGTGCCCCATAATAAGGACCAGAAGTCTGTCAAGTTCAATTTAGACGAGGAGTCTGATGCAAGTGACTTTGGAGATGAGTTTGATGACTTTGGAGATGAGTTTGATGATGATTTCGATGATGATGAGGAGGAGGAGGAGGAGGAGGAGTTTGGTCATGGTCATGGTCATGGTCAACATCTACCCGGCAAGATGATGCCCATGATGGGTAATTTCAGTGGACTAGGTGGACCCCATGGTATGATTAATCGGCCAATAAGTGGTGGAAAAAGTGGGGGACCGGGTGGAAATGCCAAGAATGGTGGTGGAGTTATTGAGATACCAGTTGCAATTAAGGGCAAAGATGCCAAGAATGGTAATGCAAGCAAAAAGGGTGGGGGTGGTGGTGGCGATAGCAAGAAGAATAAAAAACAAGATGGTAAAGCTAAAAATGGTGGCAAGGGAGTTGGTGGGTTTCTGGGCTTTGGGAAGAAAAGTAAAAGTGGACGGGATGCTGATGGTACTACAAAGAGTAAGAGTACCAATAATGGTATCAAAGTAGGCAATGGAAACCATAATACCCATGGGCCCAAAAAGGGTGGAGGCAAAACAGATGGGGCCCATGATATCAATAAAACAAAACAAGGGTTCCATGACCTTAATGGCTTCAGTAATGCCGGTGCCAAGCATGTGGGCCAGCCCCAAATGGGGCATATGGGCACTTATGATCGGATGGGTCATAATCATTTGCCAGCAGTTCAGGGCCTGCCAGCAGCGGCAATGAACGGAGGAGGATATTATCAAGGGATGGGCCCTGGCAACCTTTACAATCAGCAGCAGCAGCAATACATGGCCATGATGATGAACCAGCAGCAGCAGAGGCACAATGGGAACGATATGTTTCAACCGATGATGTATGCCCGGCCGCATCCGGCCGTTAATTACATGCCGCCTCCGATGATGCCGCCGCCTCCCGTCGCCGATCCTTTCACTCACATCTTCAGTGATGAGAACACCAGTAGTTGCAGTATAATGTGAAAGTTGCTAGAGTAGTTTCAAAAAAAAAAAAGCCTTGTATGTGTTTTTATGTTGTATTATTATGTCTCGTCTTTTTATTTATGAACTTTTGTAGTGGGGTGCTGCTTATACAAGGGTGCAATATTAATTAAACAGCTGTTTTGTTTAATCTTCTTCTTTCTAGCAACCTTTTCTCGTTGGCCCTTCCACTGCAAGACAGGCTTTCGGACGAATGTCGGCCAGAGGGTTAGGTTCTCTACACTGTCTTCCACTGGCTTGGCAACGACGTGACTGACTCAATATGAACACCGCCATTCAAAATAGTGACGGAGGGCCATGATTGTAATCGTAGCATCATATCATGTCATCAAGATTTTTGCATATTGTGCTGATTTGATACGTAATCACACTTGAAAAGAGAGCCTTTTAAGTGTGCAACCAACAATTATAATAATTATAATAATGTTATTTGTTTTTAATTGTAATGAAAACTTAGAAAATTAATAAAATGGAGAAATAAAGATAACTACAAATTTGAGGGCTCGATTTTAAGCAACATTATCATTGAGCGCACCATCCAATGCCGTGTTCGATCCAATGACATGTTATTGTCTTTCTCAATTACCTTACCACACCCAACAAAACGTTGATTTATGAACAGTTAAGCCGTCCATTGTCTATCGTCCAAGCGTTTGTCTTAAGTCTCTGTCCGACGTATAGTTCCAAAGAAATATTGAAAGTTGCCTTGGCTACCTAATCAATATGTGTTACATATGGGTCATGCCCGCAATGCATCCTTGAACCCACCTCTTTAGATCAAGCAAACGGAATCCGCCACTCGTATCTTTTAGAATAGGAAGTAGTTTATAATTAATTCATAATTAGACTATATAATTTAATTTGGTTATGATAATTTTAATATCATATTTAAAAATTAATTTACTCAAAATTTAAATTAATAAATAAATTTTAAAATATAAATTATCTATTATAAAATCAAAAGAATTATGGATGAATCGGAGACTCTGACTAAAATTCAGAAAAAAGAAAAAAAAGAAAAAGAAAAAGATAAAGGCAGTAATGAGTGGCTCCAATACTTAAAAGACAGAAAAAAAAAAAAAAAAAAAAAAAGAGGGTTGGCTCCCATGCATTATCAAAGTTATCGTAAATCCTCCTAATTATATTTGATGGGATTTGGGACAAGTAAAAGATTTATTTATTTATTTATTTTTAAGTTCCATTAGCAAAAGAAAATTTTAGTTGCATGTGTTACATCTAGTGCTATCTGTAGCTGTGGAAGGAAACTGGCAATGACCTTTGATGAGCTAGGCTGCCTAGCTCCTGCTCTAGCCCATCCCACTAGTTCATTTGGGCTCAAGGTGGACCTTTGTGCTAAAAAAAAAAAAAAAAAAAAAAAAACAATGCATGACAAAGTGAAGCTGGTCGTCACCAGTGTTGCACCACATTCCTCAATGAATCCCAAACAAAATCTTTGTTCTTTTGCTTTTGCATTTGCATCCATCCCTTAGCCTTAACTCAGCCGAAAATGACATGTGAAATTATGGGCTCATTAGCGTCATCCTAAGTACACATTGCATGCAATACAAGAAAAGATCCAAAATCCAACCATGAAAGATGCCACAAGCCCAAATGTGTTCCTTTTCCATATTTGGTCACATTAAGGCCTATAAAAGCACATGATTTGCTTTGACCGCTCGGCCATTTCTACTGTTAGCAAAGCTAAATATCACAAAATAATTATTTATCTCTAAAAAGATATCTGTGTGTATAGTATGATCGATTATATTTTTTTAAAATTAAATATTATAAAATAATTATTTCTCTCTTCAAAATATTTGTGTATAATATCATCATCGTTTATATTTCTCAAAACTAAATGTCATAAAATAATTACTTCTCTCTAAAAATATCTGTGTACAGTATTATTATTGTTGATGTTTTTTAAATTTTTTTTATTTTTTAAGAATATGAGAGTTGAGCACTCTATAACTGTCAAATAAAACTCTTTCGATTAAAACAATGACTTTTTTTTCTTGTTCCCTTCACTTTCTTCTCGTTTTTTCTTTCCTTTTCTTCCCTTATCCTTGACTCACAATCTATATATTTCAGGCTCCTTTCAAGGCAAACAATCTCTGCGTTACCAGTGTACAAAGATAGTGAAATAATTAAATAAATTTATTTATGCATGAAAAAATGAGGTTACAAATATAATAATAACGCTGTACAAAGATAAATATGCACAGAAAAATGAAATTAATGATTCTCTAAAGTGCACGTAGTTGCCTAATTTCATATGTTGTTTGTAGGATTATGCAACACAATGTTCATAACAAGTTATTGATTTCGCAAAAGGCGCCATTATCTATCAACATTCTCCTTCCCATTTACATGTGCATTTGGTGGTGCAATGTTCTTGTAAACATGAAAAAAAAAAACAAGAAAATAGAAACAAATCATTAAGGATGATGTTAAAAACAGCCTACGAGGGGGGCAAAAACAGAAATTTATATCCCATAACATGTGAAAGAAGATTTCCTTTTATTGGATGGAAGAGCAAGAGGAACAAGAAACGAAAGGTGACATGAATAAGATAAAACATCAACGCACGCCTAGGATGACAAAAATAAAGAACTCACTCATTGCTAGAATAAAGCAAACTACCAATGTTTTCATGGTTTAACTTACCAACATTGCCATTGCCATTGACACCTTTCTTGTTCACAGGAATCTCGTACATGGCAGATTTTCCTGCAGAAAATAACATAAGCACGAGTCTCGAGTTTCCTTAAATAAAATGGAGAATTTCCGTACATTATATTATAATTGTTTTAATTCTAGATTGTTGTGATTTCGTATAAATACAATCAAATAATGATATTATCAACAACTATCTGTAACGCTTATACTTGTCATGTACATGTGATCAAATATCAATCTACTATCTTCGTAATCACTAACAAAAGGGACATAGCAAAACTACAACTTAGCAAGAGTGTCTAATTGATATACCAACCTCATTTATACACCCTTCTTTGGTCGACAAGAGTTATTGAAAAATGTTAAAAAAATATTATTTTTATTAAAATAATTATTTTTAATTATTAATAGATGATTTTATTTAATAAAAATATAAATAAGTGGACGTGGCCCAATACAAAATATCTAAACCCCTTCTACTGGTGGGTCTGGGTCCGGGTCCGGGTCCGGGTCTGGGTTGTCAAATGTTTGGAGAGGAATTTTCCGGTGAGGTCCGACTACTTTTATGTACTAGTGTTTATTATTAAAATAAAATAAATAACACAATTAAATGTTAAAATAATTCCACCCAAAAGATAAAAAATAAAAAGAAAAAGGGAAACAAATGCACAGGCTCAGCTCTCTGCCCCGTCCTGACAAAGCCAACAAAGAAACGCCCCAGTCGATGCTAACAACAACAATGGCAGTGTCACCCCGTTGACAGAAGAGTAACAGAAACACTGCCTAATCGAAACGACACAGAGTCCTCTTCAAAACGACCCAACAAGGAAGAGAAAAAGGGAACAAAACCAAGAAAGAGAAAAAGGAAAAAGATGCATTCTTTTGGTTACAGAGCGAACGCGTTGCTGACATTCGCCATCACCATCCTCGCGCTCATGTGCGCCATGGTTTCTCTCTCCGACAACCTTAACTCCCACTCATCTTCTTCCCATATCCAGGTTTCTTTTGTTTGTGTCTGTCTGATTTCCTCCGTACATATGGATTTGTTTGGAATTTATAAGACCTTAGTTTTTCTTTTTCGTAACTTTTTCGTTTTAAAACTGATTGTGGGTTTTGTTTTTTTTTTTTGGTGATGGTAGCTATTGAATATCAATTGGTTCCAGAAGCAGCCGAATGGAAATGATGAGGTGAATTGGCCTTTTCTGTTCTTTTCCTCTTTAATTTTAAGCTTTCTTATTGCTTTAGATTTTCTTGAATTGTTGTTTAGAATTGTGGGGTTTTGTTCAACATTTCTTTTTTAAATAATAATTTCATCAAAGATACCCAAAGAATAGAATTGCTTGAAAAGATTTAATTTTTTTCACGGCCATGGAATTATCTTATGGTTTTTGCACTGGAATAGGAAGCCTTTCTGCCTGATCATTTTTCATGCTAACTATCTTTGATGCTTTGTGTAGATGCATCTATAGAATTTGACAGAACCTTGAAAATCTTAAATTAGACTTTTGGGAAATTCAGCTATTGAAGGAGTCCTCTTTTTCTCCCCTTTACTGCAATGCTGTGACTGAGCTGTTTGTGGTATTAGCTTGTTGCTAACATGTGTGAACTTTGTTATCGCTGGATCTATGTGTAGAATTTGTTGAGCTCAGTTGACAGTTGAAGTAGGCATGGGATCTTGCTCATAACCACTTTGATTAATCCATTAACCTGTGTTGTTATGAATCCTGGTATTAAAAGGAACCTTTTACACCATTTTCATGTGTTGAGCAATCAAACAAATATGATTCTTTTCCTATAAATCTTTTATGAGTTTCTTTAGGCCATCCTTGGTTATGATTCTCACTAAAGATCTTTGGTAAAAGTTTGAACCAGAGTTGGTTGCTCTTTTTTTCTTCTTCATTAGTTATTCTTAACAATAATGTGCAAGAAAACCCTATACTATGGTGAAAGTATGATGTTTTTCCATTGATATTCTTTTTTCTAGCTTAAGATATTCTGTTCAACTAATAGAACTATGGAATCCTTCATAATGAGAGGGAAAAAGGGTTCACTGGGAAGAATTAATTTTGTTTGTGGTACGGTGCATGGATTCTTGTGTGGATGGTTGAATTTCTACGGAAAAGATGTGATGAATGCTTTATCATTTGCTTTTGGCTTTCCAGATAATTTGGTGTCTGTCATAATCTGCCGCTTTGGACTCTATGCTGGACACTCCAATATCTTAGCTAATCAACTTTCAGTGATTAATTGTAGGTCAGTCTCACTATGAATATAACAGCCGATTTACAGTCACTGTTTACATGGAACACAAAGCAGGTACTATATCTCAATACCATTGGATTTTTACCTCGTTTAAGTTTTTATAGCCACTTCATTTCTGAGTTGCAAATATGATGCCCTGGACCTCTGGTAAGCCATCTGTGTGTACCACTGATTGTGCGTCCAACTACCTTCAATTACTGAAAGATTCTTTTTCTGTTGAATTTTGCTGTGTCCTGGCAAGTTAGTTTAAATAGCTTGTTAAGAAAAATGTTACTCGTTTTATGGACCAAGTAAAATGAACGTGGAAACACTTATTATAAGTAGGTGGCCTATGCCATGAGTAAGGGAACAAAGTGAAAAATGTAAACAGAAACACTTGTTGTAAGTAGGTCCGTGTCATGACTAAGTGATTTGAAACTTTATGAGATGCGAAAGCATTGGTGTCTCTCCAGAGCTTTTATTAGTTATTCTTAAAAGTGGCTTTACATGTTGGGAGAATCACCTGTATATTTTTGCAGGTTTTTGTATTTGTAGCAGCTGAGTATGAAACCTCAAAGAATGCATTGAACCAGGTACATTAGTTGTGGGTCCAAATTAGTTTAGGTTGAGTGTTTCTTCATCCATATGTCATTTGAATGCATAGCTTGAACCAACCTTTTGAACATCAAAGGTAATTATGAACCCAGAATCAGTTCGGCTTTTAATGTTCCTAATATAATTTCATACCAGAGATAATGCTCCTGGCATTGTAAATGTTGTTCAAATTTAAGGCCGGCTAAATTGTTTTCAAATGTTGCATGCTAGGTTTCACTCTGGGATGCCATTATACCTGCCAAAGAACATGCAAAATTTTGGGTTCAGTCTGCAAACAAGTACCGTTTTATTGATCAGGTAAGACATGCTACTTCATGAGGCGAATTTCTTCCATTTTGCCCATCCATGGACGAGAGCTATCTTAGGTTACATTGTTGGAGAATAATGATTATGGTCCTCTTTGTAGGGGAGCAACCTCCTCGGTAAAGAATTCAACCTGACATTGCACTGGCATGTCATGCCAAAGACCGGCAAGATGTTCACTGACAAACTAGTAGTGTCTGGATACCGGTTGCCTGAAGAATACAGATGAGTATAGGATATGGACAATGTATGCTGTAACTTAGCCATTATACATGAGAAGATGAAAGACAGCTAAACAGGAGGGGAAAAGAACTATAAACAAGCGCCGAGTTGTGTTCAACAAAGACAAAGACAGCCAAAACTCCCTGGTCCTTTTTTTTTTTGTTTTTTTGGAAGTATCGAGGACTCTTATTGTTGACAATTTTGGCTCATTTATTTATTTATTTTTATGCATATCCTGAAGCAAATAATTGAACTTCACTCTCAAACAACATAATTCACAAAAGAATTATTTGACTTACAAAAGAATTTACAAATTGTACTTTAACGCCATATCACTGCCTTATTTGCACTTTCCTTAACCAACTGTTTTGAGTTTTATGCATGGGAACTGTTAGATTCCTCACAAGAATAATTACAGATCCACACCAAAAAAAAAAAGAAAAAAGAAAAAAGAGGTGTGTTCATCATCTTTAAACGGGTCTACAGTATAAAAAAGGAAACTGTTAAATCTATTAGCAGATCCAGGTCCAATTGGGTATCCAAAAAGATCGTTACCGGTTGGGCTATAAACTTCCCCTATTCCTGGTGGTGGATTGAAGACTGAAGCCCGTAAACAAGTTAAAAAAAAAATCCAACGACAACCCCAACCCATGAGCCGAATATATTCATTCAAGGATCCAATCACTCCCCTTCACCCCCTAATTTCAAAGGATCCGTGAAAACCGACCCGGCAAACATTTCCGATCCTCCAAATGTGCATTCCCTTCGCCTACCCCTTTCTCTGGTACAACAAATCGTAGCTAGCTGTGTGTCATTTCTTGTTTTTTAAACCCAGAACAGAAAATTGATCAAATTGTAATCTTTTACTAACTGCGCTGGGAATTGTACTTTTTCTTTTTTTTGGGGTCTGAATTCTGCGCAAATTGCACAACGGTAATTACAGAAGCTCTGTTTTTGAACTTGGGTTTTAGTCTTTAGCTCTGTTAAATTGCTGTCACTTGTCCATTTACAGCTCTACCCAACCTATGAGACATAATCCTACTTATTTTTTAACGAGTTTCAAGTTGTGGGTCTATCTTGTTTCTCGTATTTTTGCTACTTCTGTACTGCATGCTGCTTAGTAAATTTCACTTTTCCATCATCATTTTAGCTTGGTATCCTCTGTTCTTGTATTTTTACTGTTGTGGGTCATTTGGCGCGCGCTAGGGGTTGGGGGAGGGTGGAGGCTTGTTTTCCTGTCTATGGTGCTGATTATGAATGATGGCCCAATATTATTGTGGATGGTCCCCTAAGTTTTGGTGGACTTTATTGAGGAGTTTGATGCTGTTTGCAAAATCTCTTTGAGCTTTTGAGTCTACTTCATGAGAAAATGAGACACCCTTCTGCAATCCCTTTTTTTTTTGGGTGTAAAGGACATAGCTTGTTTGAAGCTTTTGACTCTGTAACGGACCAGTTTTTTCAGTGTATGAATGCCGGGGATTGATTGTAAATGACAAAACAGTCAGAAACTCAGAGGGATCTCATTGAATTTTAACTGCATTATCGATAAGTTTGTATGCGAATGTTAGTTGATGAGCTAATCCTTTTTGCATTGGTTTTGGTTATAATGCAAGCTCTGATATTCTGGGGAAGAAAATGGAGAGCCAAATCCCTCCAGGTAGTGATAGAACAAGGATAAATTGGACCTCATTTATGGAAAGGTATTTTGTTGATCTTATGTTAGATCAGCTGCATAGGGGAAATAGAATGGGCCATACTTTCAACAAGCAAGCTTGGACTGATATGTTGAAGATGTTCAATGCAAAATTTGGGACTAAATATGACAGAGATGCCTTGAAAAGTCATTACACAAGTCTGTGGAAGCAACACAATGATGTGAAGAATCTTCTCAGACAGAACGGCTTTTCCTGGGATGATGCACGAAAGATGGTGATGGCAAACGATGATGTATGGGATGCCCATATTA
Source organism: Kandelia obovata (assembly GCA_021464305.1). NCBI lineage: Eukaryota > Viridiplantae > Streptophyta > Magnoliopsida > Malpighiales > Rhizophoraceae > Kandelia > Kandelia obovata. Next base: position 11,274,639 of record CM038476.1, read on the forward strand.
AGGTCAGCTGAGTATATTTTCATTATTATTATTATCTTTGTGTCTCTGATAATACTGTAAACATGCATTAACAAACTATCATACAGGCCCACCCTGATTCAGAATTGTACAGGACAAAGTCTTTGGCATACTTCAATGATTTGTGCTTGATATATGCATATACAGTAGCAGATGGAAGATACAGCCGCTCAAGTCATGATATAGACTTGGATGATGACCTTCAAGGGCTCAATTTGGGTATGTTTTTGCAACAGTGCAAAATGTAGGGTAATGTTGTATTTGACATTGGAAGTTCAAGGTGTGTGTTACAGGCTTGAGGGTTATTGTCATAATATTCTTTCAATGACTAGTCATAAGTGCTAGGTGATTGAGGGTGTTAACTTGACAACATGCCTTATAAGAGTGAATAGTGCCTGAAATGATGACTTATATTTCATGAAATGGTTTTTTACTTTTATTGTACTAAAATAAATACGTGTAATTTAGTAGCATGTAATTCGGGAGGGGATCCGTGCATGGTGGCTCTCATGCTGTTATTGGTTAGAGTTTTTAGGTTCATATTCATTATAGAGAAGTTGCTACATTGATCAATTTTTTCTTCTGTTGTAGTCATTGGGACAGGTGTTGCCCCAGCAAGTATTGAGTGTGTGAAAGCAGATTGGACACCAGCCATGGACCAATATTTTATTGAGCTTTTGTTGGACCAAGTTAGGAAGGGCAATCCGGGTGATAAGACATTCAGTAAAATGGCATGGGAAGACATGATTAGTTTGTTCAACACAAAATTCCATACTCAACATGGAAAAAGATTTCTAAAGCATCGTTATAAGAAACTTTTCAAGTACTATAAAGATATAAGAAGTATACTCATGAGCAAAGGATTTTTTTGGGATGAAAAAAAGCAATTGATAGTGGCTGATGATGGTGTCTGGGACAAGTACATCAAGGTATGTTGTTCATATTGTTAGGCATGGTACTTTATACCATCATCCCTTATAGTAACTACCATGGATGTAGGCACACCCCAAGGCACGCTCATACAGAAAGAAGATCTTACTGAACTACAAAGATTTGGGCTTGATTTATGGAAATGAAGTCATCAATGGACATCGAGGTCATATGGATAGAGGACAAGCCTTTGAAGATAGTAACTTACACATTGAAAATGGTAAGTTGAATGCTTGTCCTGGCATTTGAGTTTGCTGTTATTAATGTGCTTCATTCAATGGAGACAACTCTAATTGGCTTGCTTCTTGCATGCTTTGTGTTTGAAACCCTTGCATATAATCATGAACTAGTGTGTGCACCATAAGTAGCTTTTTCATTCATGCAGGAGAAGAAAAGGATGGCCATTTTTTGGCTCAAAGTGGCAGTACAGGATCTTGTTGGGTGCCATTGCTGGATCATTATCTCATTGACTTGTTACAAGACCAAGCACTTAGGGGCAATAAAATTGGTCATGAATTTACGTCTGAGGCTTGGATTGAAATGATCAAATTGTTTAATGAGAATTTTGGATTGGAGTATGACAAAGAAATGATGAGGAACCGCTACAAACATTTTAGGAGGCTATATAATGGTGTAAAATTCCTTCTTGAACAGAGTGGGTTTTCTTGGGATGAAAACCAAGAAATGGTTATAGCTGGAGATTATGTTTGGGATTTTCATACAAAGGTGAATATGACATATGTACTTGTGTCTCAGATGTTTTGAGTGTTTATTTCATCACTTAATGTGATATACGCAGGCACATCCTGATGCTAGGTCATATAGAAATATATCTGTGCCCAGCTATCACAAGCTTTGTGTTATCTTTGGTGAAGAAAACTCCAATGGGAAACACAGCCACAGGGAAAATGATGTAGATTTTGACAGTGAAGGCCCAGTTCTCAGGATTGGTATGTATCTTATTTATGCCATTGAAGAGTTAAGAGTCATATATTAGTTGTTAGTTTCAAAAAGTACTGTTTATGCCATTGGCTCAGTTCGTAACTATTTATTTTGGGGAACTTGCAAATAATATGAATGACATCTTATGCTATTTTCATGCTTTCATAACTTCAAGGTCATCACAAATTTGAAACTTAAGTTTTTGATTTGTTTAGGGTGGACATGAACCACTCTCCTAATTGCATTTTATCTACCATAAGCTAACATAAATTCTGGTGGGCTTTGGACAGAAAATAAGGTTTGCAGGATAAATGTAGTCTTCCATTATTGTTAATTACCATAAGAGCAATGACCAGATTCTCTTATTTATAGGAGAGGACGACCAACATCCTGCAAATGGTGATTGTTCAAAAACAGTTTGGACACCTTCGATGGACCGCTATTTTCTTGACCTTATGTTAGAGCGAGTGCATAGAGGAGATAAAATTGATTGCACATTGGATACTCAAGCTTGGATTGATATGGCCGTGTTGTTCAAGGAAAGATTTGGATTGCAACATGACAAAGATACTCTGAAAGATTGTCACAGAAGTTTAGGGAAGTTTTACAATGATGCGAAAAATCTTCTCGAGCATAAGGGGGCTTCTTGTGATGATATGCAGCAGTTGGTTACAGTGTTTGATGATGTTTTGGATGCGTACATAAAGGTGCCTTGCTTGTTTTTAATTTTAGGTATGATTCTTTCTGTTACAGGAAGCTAACATAAAATACAATGTAGGAACACCCAGATGCCAGATTTTTTGGAACCAGACCCAAGCCAGATTACAATGACTTGTACTTGATATTTGGAAAATCACCTTCTGATGGCGAGGGCAACCAGTGGGGTCTAGGTATTGGCTGTGATGACCATTGTGGGTTTTGTTCATTGGGCTCTTATTTTACCAGTTTTTTTTTCAATTCTTCATTTCTTTCATTGGCTGTTTTATCTCACTCTCCATCCCTGAGAATCCATAAGAGGTAATTATCAGTATATATTATGGTGAAACATGTTGGAGATTGAAGGCATGTTAGTATGTTTAATCAACTTTTTGCTCAAATGACATGGCTGCAATTCATTTATGCGCTGTTCTCAAACTGTTCCAGGAGCCAAACCTACCAATAAATGCTTCCAGATGACTGATTGGACACCACCAATGGACAGATTTTTCATAGATCTGATGCTAGATCATGTTCGTCAAGGAAGTATGATTAATCAAAAATTTACCCAACAAGCATGGCGTGATATGGTTGTGAAATTTAGTGCTGAATTTGGATTTCAGCATGACAAAGATGTCTTAAGGAGTCGCTTTATGATCTTGAGGAAGACATTCAATGATTTGAAAATTTTACTTGCTCAGAGTGGATTTGCTTGGGATGAACTGCAGCAGAGGATAGTTGCTGATGATAACCTCTGGAGTGCTTATATGAAGGTACCTTTTAACCTATAAATCTGGTGGCCAGGAATTAAAGTTTCTCTTTTAGGTCACCTCTATTTGTTGCAGGAATACCCTGATCTACGGTCATACTGGAACAGAACCCTACCGAATTATAATGATTTGTTCTTGATATATGGAGATACAATTGATAATGGAGTGGACACGGACAATCATTCAAGTTACTTGACAACTGCCAACTACTGTCTCTCAGGAGTAATTGCTGGTACGCCTCTTTCTGTCTCTCTCTCTCTCTCTTGTGGATTATATTTATCAAAGAGATGGAAAATACCATAGCATTTGGCTTGCCCTGTGAGGATATGCAGAAAGTAAATTATACTTCAAAATCAACTTATTAAATGCACCTCAAATGGCTTTTGTTCTACTCATCTTTTGATCGTATTTTGCAGATGAGGACAATGGCCTGTGCCTTACTGATCTTGATCTAGAGACAAATTGGACCAAGCCAATGGAAGTCTATTTTATTCAACTCATGTTAGAGCAGGTCCTTAAAGGGAACAGAACCACGCAGACATTTGACGAGCATGCTTGGGCCTGCATAACTGCATCATTCAATGAAAAATTTGGGGTTCTATGCAACAAAGATATGGTAGAAAGCTGGCATCTTAGTTTGATGAAAGAGTATAACAACATTACAAATCTTCTCAATCAAAATGGCTTTGCATGGAATGAGACCCAGCAAAAAGTGATGGCTGATCATGATGATTGGAAAGCTTGTCTCAAGGTGTATTCCTTTTCTCTATTATAACTGGTTAGAACAATCATCCTATTTATCAACTTTTAAGTATCCTAGGATGGAGTCTGATATCTCTATAAAGAAGAGTCAGATTAGTAACTTCTGTAAAATGACAAAGTTACATGGCACAAACTGGCTACATGCCTAGGATAGGTGCCCAAAATTTTCTAATGGCTTTTCATATCATTTGTATTTTTATACAGAGGCATCCGGGTGCAATCAAATACAGAGATAGAGTCTTGGGAAGTTACAATGATCTTTGTCTGATCTATGGTGATAGACTGCCAGTTGGAAAATCAAGTCATTCAAGTGTGAAAATGGAAATCCAAGACAACGTCTGGGAGATCAGGTCTAACAGCATATTTGGAGATGCAGGATATCGAACTGCAGATCTTCAAACACCTTATAAAAGAAAAAAACGCAAATCTGCAGCTTCATTGACATTGGTACCTTCAAGAAAACTTCAGAGAAACAAGGAGGAGGCTCAAGAAGCACCGGGTCAAAAGCATTGTCCAGACAGAAAAAATGGAAATGAGTGGGAGGAGCATACGTCAATTGAAATCATCGTTGATGCACTTCAAGCCATACCGGGCATGGACGACGAGCTTTTCTTGGAAGCCTGTCAACTTCTAGAAGATGAAAAAAGAGCCAAGTTGTTTGTGGCAATGGATGTGAACCAGCGAATGAACTGGCTATTCAAGAAGCTTAATAGGTAGCATGTGTATACTACTATATGCTCTACCTAGTGTAAGGTACGATGTCTGTGCACTAAGAATGTCAACTATAAAATTGTTAATACAAACCAGTCTCTCGAGTGGCAAAGACACTCCAAGAATCAAGATTGTGGTTGAACATAATTTAATAAAAGTGACTTTACTCCCGTGTGACCCAGCAGATGTCAACATGTTGCACAGCAGTTGACACGCTGTTCGTATGTAAATCTTAATTCTTACACAATCATTCGATCTAACTTAAATTGTAGGTTGACAAACGGTTGAGTCACGCTTTTAATAATTCGACACATTGCGAGTCGACTCAGATGTAGCGGGCCATTCGGATTCAGGTGACTTTGGATCTGTTGGTTGTATGTTACGTTGTGCATTTGCTGTCGTAAATTTTAATGGAAAAAAGACCCTCAAAATGTCGGAAGCTTGCTGTGAAATGGCATGGCCCTCTTCTCTCTCCCTCTGTCCCTTTCTCTCTTGAACACCATTGCAGCACTTTCTCTAATCCTCCTCACTGCCATCGTCTTGTCCTATACCCCTTTTTACCTCCATCCATCTCCCCAGAATTCACGACGATCGCTCCTTTCCGAGACCACCCAGAACAACAACCAATCAGAAACGCTTCCTCTTTCTTGTTCTTCTGTCCAACCCACAAATGGTCTCATCAACTACATTTCCCTTCACTTTTGCCTCTTCAAGGAACTACCTTTCCTTTCAATTCCTTGCCTTTCTTTGTTTATTCTTTTGCAGTTTTACGTTCTTATCAAAACAGCGCAATCCCATTTCTCTGTTGTCATCACTAAGCTCACCCATCACTTAAACTTGTCTCCAAGCATGGGTGGAGTGACCCTTTTGGCTCTTGGCAATGGGGCGCCTGATGTTTTTGCCTCTCTAGCTGCGGTCCGGTCTGGGCAGTATAGAACTGGGTTTGGGGCTATATTGTCTGCTGGCACTTTCGTTTCAGCATTTGTTGTTGGATTTGTTGCGATATATGCGGCGCCGTTTAATCTGGACCCTGGCTCGTTTGTGAGGGATGTTGGGTTTTTTTTAGTGGCTGCCTTGTTTTTGTTTTACGTGTACTTGAGCGGGGAGATATCGTTTTGGCAGGCTATTGGATTCGTGGGGTTTTATGTCTTCTTTGTTGGGTTTGTGTTTTGGATGGATTTGGGGATTGGTAGTGGCGGCGGCAGAGGGGGTGGCAGTGAAGAGCGAGGGCAGGATGGGAGGGATGCAAGAGAATTGGATTGTGAAAGAGGTGGGGAAATGGTGGTTGGCAATTTGAAGAATGAAAGGGAGAATTCTAGTTGTTTAACAAGGGTTTATGGAAAGGTTTTCCTGTTACTTCGCTTATGTGTTCTCTTCGAAGTTCATCCAATAGTTTGATAAAGATGACACCTTTTTGTTCACATTTGATTGCTGTTTCATTAATACTCTTAGTTTTGTATCTCAGTTAGAGGTGTGTTGTGCTGGATGCTCTTATTAAATGGGTTAATACTGGTGCTGATGTCATGCTTTGTTCTCTTGTACTGTTGTTTTTCATAGAAAACCAATCTGTGTTGTCGACCACATAGTAATTATATCGCTGTTTCTCTGTGAAGTTATTGGATTAGGATTCATCTTCTCATAATTTTATTTCAATCATCTAGAATTTGATAGACAAAACTGAATGATAAAGCTTCTTTTCTGATTTTGTTTCTTTCGCATATGCAGATATCACAAACATGGGAACTCCCTGTTGTATTTCTTCTAAAGTTAACAATTCCACAAACAGCACCATCACAGTGGAGCAGGTTCTACTTATCTGCCAATATTGCTTTTTGCCCTGTAGCCCTTCTATATGCCTGCAATTCATTCATGCCACTAGATCATCCCATTGTATTCCTCCTTCCAACCATCCATTTTCCACTTTGGTCAATAGCATTCTGGGCTAGCTCTTCGTTGGCAATTCTTCACTATATTCTAGAAAGGGAACCACCCGAGACTGAGCAAATTCTGGTAGTAATTGTGGCATTTTTTATGAGTGTCTTTTGGATATCAACTGTTGCTGGAGAATTGCTTAATTGCTTGGCAGCTCTTGGTATAGTTCTTGGAGTGCACCCATCACTCCTTGGACTTACAGTACTTGCATGGGGAAATTCAGTGGGTGATCTTTTTGCTGATGTTGCGGTGGCCAAAGCGGGCCAACCAGCAATGGCTATGGCTGGGTGCTATGCCGGACCAATGTTTAACATGCTTGTGGGACTTGGAACAGCCCTGGTGATGCAAACTGCTGATACTTATCCGAAAGCATATGAACTCCATTTCCACATTGGTATAGCGATTGCATTTGTGTTCTTGCTTTTGAGCCTGATGGGGTCCCTGTTAGTCATTACTTGGTCCAGATTTCGAGTGCCTAGGTTCTGGGGCTTCTGCCTTGTTGGCCTTTACGTCTTTTTCATGGCAGTTAGTATAGTTGTCGCCAATTTTTCAAGGTGATCCATTCAGTCATGAAGTCAGCAAGTTACCTAATTATTGCTAAATGCTTCGTAGCAAACCATGGGAGATCTTCGATACAACATGCTGATTTTTGCAGAGGATGGATGTTAGAAGGAAAGCACAAGAATAGATTAAGGAGGTTTGAAGTCTGGAAAATGCTAAGGTAGGTAGATTAAATGATGATCATTTTTTATTTTTTTGTCCCAAAAATTTCTCATTTTTATATCTTCAATGTTAGCCAAATACCAGTACTGTACATCATGAAAAAGTTGGTAATTATGAAAGCTCTGTTTATGAGCTTGGGTTTTAGTCTTTAGCTTATGAAATTGCACTCTTTATTTTTCCATGAGCTTCAAGTTGCAGGTCTTTTTTTTTTTTTTTCTCTAATTTTTGCTACTTTTGTATGTAATGCCTGCTTGGTAAATTTCGCTGTGCCATCATTTTTTCTGGCTTTGTAACCTTTGTTCTTGTATTTTCCCTGTTGGGTTCATTTGGCACGCGTCAAGAGTGAGAGCAGGGTGGGGGGCTTGTTTCGCTAAGTATGGTGCTGATTATGTATGATGGCCAAACATTCTCGTGGATGCTCCCTAAGTTTTGGTGGAGTTTATTGAGGAGTTTAATGGTGTTCGCAAATTCACCTTTGAACTATTGAGGACACTTCATGCAGAAAATGCTGTTTTTAATTTTCTGGACCCCCTTCTGTGATCCGTTTTCATTTGAAAGGGTATAGCTTGTTTGAAGCTTTTTTCTCTCTGCAATGGAATACTGTTTAAGGTTCATATTCTATATAAAGAAATCGCAACATTCACGTTCCTTCATTGTAGGCATTGGGAAAGGTGTTGCCCCTGCAAGTATTTGAGCGTGTGAAAAGAGAATGGACACCGGCCTTGGACCAATGCTTTATAGAGCTTCCGTTGGACCAAGTTAGGAAGGGCAATCCGGGTGATAATGGCATGGGAAGACATGATTAGTTATAAGAAACTTTTCAAGTACTATAATTAATTATATAACAAGTATACTTGCGAGCAAAGGATTTTTCTGGGATGCAAAAGTGCAATTGATAGTTAAACTAAAAAAAAAAAAAAAGGCAGAGGGAGCCAACAATATGTTCTGATCTCTTGAAAAAAAAAAACAGAACAAAAGAGTCAAACGCGCACAAAATTGGAACTACAACCGGAACTTAACCAACCAGAACTATTTAAACCAAACCAAATAGGCTGTCCAGTCCCCATAACGGAAGTAAACCAGACCTCATTCCTACCTCGCGAGAACCAACAAAGACAAAATGGTTTATCCTGTAACTGATTTTTGTGGCCACAACAAAAAAATAAAAATAAAAATAAATGTGTCAATGGTTAAAAATATCAGTTTTCTGTTAAAAAGGGTGTATGATCTTGGATAAGAGTCCACGGCTACACATACTCAGATAACAGCAACAGGCATGGCAGGGGACGCAGATTATGGAGCTTTCACAGAGAAATTTGTACTAAAGCCAAGCTCTTCAGCGCAGGGACTTCCCTTAAGTGACCTCACCTTCGCAGTTAAAGATATGTCAGTCTCTCAATTCTCTTTCTGCTCATAGTTTGGTTTCAGTTTTGTAAGAAGCCCACGTAACATTCTGGGATATGCCTATTCTCATTTGTTTTTTAAGGCCACATGCCACTTGGGGTCTTCGGTGGTGCTGTTGTCTGTCTGTCTGTCTGTCTGTCTGTCTCATGTGTTCTTGTTGCCTGTGAGTGGTTTATTCATGTTTTTTAGTTGAATTTGGGAAATAGATTTGACATGGATGGACATGTGACTGGCTTTGGTAATCCGGATTGGGTAAGGACCCATTCAGCTGCTACATCAACTGCTCCAGCAGTTCTGGCCGTGTTAAGAGGAGGAGCCATTTGTGTTGGCAAAACTGTTACGGACGAAATGGCATATAGGTGAGATTCTGAGACTTTTCTGTTCATTGCCTTTGTCTTATACTTGTGTTGCTTGAGAGCTCCATGCTTTTAAGCTGCTTATCCAATGGTGTAGTTTTACTGGTGAATTATTCTGCAACGAAATCATGGTCATATGGCATTCATGGTGAATCCTAGTGCTTTTTTACACCTTCCATCTTTATCAACAAAAAGAAAAAAGAAATGAACTTAGATTGCTCTTTATTGTTTTTGGTATGCTAAGAAATTTAATTTTGACAAATTTAAGTAGGTTCCACTTTGGATGGCATAATAGAGACATGAATGTTGCTATGGTCTTGTTTCTTTGTACACCTAAATAGTTGTCTTTTTGGGCAGCATAAATGGAGAAAATAAACATTATGGTACACCTACAAATCCGTGTGCTCCAGATCGTGTTCCTGGGGGATCTTCCAGTGGATCTGCTGTTGCCGTAGGTGCAAAGCTTGTAGATTTCTCCTTAGGTAATATATTGCTTTCAGTAACGGTGTTTGGAAAATCATGTTTTATCAGAGTAACTGAAGTGAAAGATACTTTCTACTGCAGGAACAGATACTGGAGGAAGTGTAAGAGTTCCCGCATCATATTGTGGTATTTTGGGGTTTCGACCTTCACACGATGCTGTTTCCACTGCAGGAGTTATTCCCATGGCACAAAGTTTTGACACCGTGGGTAAGGAGCTCCCAATACATGCATAATTGCTTCATTTTGAATGCTTTCTGGATATACAGACTAAATATTCCCGACCTGCATCAGAAGCTTCTCTTCCTTACTGAACGCGTCAAAAAGGGTTTGTTATGGCATTTATAGAAGCATCAGATACTTTTAACTAAAGGCACAGGACTGTGCTTAGTAAAATCGGGGAGATAGCTCTATGTTCTAGAATGATGGCATCCAACCACCGCTTTCTATTTATTTTTTTGATCTCAGTGTCCTTTCCCTTTAGATATTCATTTCTGCTGATGCCAACATTTTCACTCAGGATGGTTTGCTAGGGATCCTCTGATTTTGAAACAAGTTGGCAGTGTTCTACTTGGACTACCTGATATCAAACCTGCCCCACCCAGTCAGATAATTATTGCAGAGGATTGCTTCCGGCTTTCAAGCATTCCAAATGATCGACTTAGCGAAGTTCTTGTTAAATCAGTGAAGAAGCTATTTGGAGGTGAGTCAAATTACTGATATCATTCTGTTTCTGTTCAAGTTCAAAGGCAGAATTTAGAGTTTAGACATTGCGAGACTTCAAAGGCTCTAAAGGCACACCATATTTTTCTAAAGTGGACTGAGTAAAGGATGATGGCATTAACACATATATTGGCCAAATTATGATTGCTTTGGATTACATAGTAAGATTCAATGAGTTAGTATAGATTGTAGAATCTTGAAGCTTATCTAACATAAATCTCAAGTCTTAAGATAAATGCAGAATGGACAGGTGCTGTGCTTCCATCTAGCGAAATAGATTTTAGCATCTGCAGCAGGTGGCTCTTATTGAATCAGTGATGCTTGATATTGTAGGTGGAATTGTGAAGCACGTAGCCCTCGGGGAACTTGTTAAGGACAACGTCCCAAGCTTGAACCATTTTATGAGCAAAGAAATTAGAGATCAAGAGTATAACATACCATCTTTGGCAGCCCTCTCAAGTGCACTGCTATTACACCAAAGGTGTGAATATCAGCAAGATTTTTGTGATTGATTGATAAACATGATTTCCATTATGGGCGTGTTAAGTGAGAAGATTGAATCCATGAAACACTGTTTCCTGCATAGGTATGAATTCAAGAATAACCATGGTGAGTGGGTCACTACGGTAAAACCAGATTTGGGTCCAGGAATATCCGAGGATGTATGGGAAGCTGTTAGGACAACGGGTGAACATATTGATTCCTGTCAGGCTGTAGCAACTGAGTTACGTGCATTCCTCACAAATCTTCTAGGGGTACCCTCTATCTCTCATTCATTGAAGAACTTTTCGGCTGAATAATTCATATGAAGCTTCCTCAGAATAATTAATTTTTGTACGAACCACTCATGGTTAGCCCAGTGATAAAGGCAAACCTGAGATTGTGTGGGTTAGGCGTACAGTCTCGGATTGGAGTCCCTTGGGTGCATTTCATGTTTCATGTAGGGAGCCAGAACAGTTCAGTATCTTGTTAGCCATCCTTGGATTTGTTTGCAAGGGATTCCTCATCATAAAACAATAATTACCATCTGTAGGCAGATATAAATTCTAGTCAACTTAGCAGAAATGCAGGCCTGACTTTCTTCTCACAGATTCTCTTTATCGGCTGGCAATTTTCATGCAGGATTTTGGTGTCCTAGCAGTCCCTACTGTTCCAGGGCCTCCGCCAAAACTACAAACAGATGCAACCACACTGGACACTTTTTGTGCCAGGGCCTTTAGCTTGCTGTCTATTGCTGGATTATCAAGATTCTGCCAGGTTCCTTCTTTCTCTTTGTGGTGTGGAAATTTTTGCTTTTCCCAAGTATCATAAACCTTCAACTATTTGTTCCTGATTATGACATCAATCTACAGGTGAGCATACCGCTAGGGATGTATAATGATCTTCCTGTAGCTGTTTCATTAATTGCAACACACGGTTCAGATGGTTTCCTGCTTAATGTTGTTGAGACTCTTTATAGCACTCTCCAAGAACAGGGGTTCTGATTGCCAAAAATTAAAGTCTCATCTCATCGTTCTGTTAGTGGTCAAGCTATCTAAACATTCAGACTGTCTGCCCACTGCGTTAAACTCCAACCCAATGGGCTGCCTAATGAGGCCTAAATTATCTCAATCTCCTTCATCGTTTACAGTCAGTTCAGATTCATGTATGATAAAGTCCCTGGTTTAAGAAACAGAACATCTACTTTTCTCTTTTGATGATCATTTGGAATGGATATTATCATCGTATGTTAACAAGATAACCTGCCATGATTTGTGTAATGCAGCATTGGAGAGACGAGTGTCATTAATTCGAGCATCATAATTAGTACTTCTTATAAATATTGAACCTTTGTGAACGTGTGTGAACCATCTCTTGGCTCTTACATGTTTGAGACATGTCAAGCCCATGGAACTTCTTCTGATGCCTCTACAGAAGATGTCAATTCTGATTTTTCCTTCCTTGAACCGCGAAACTGCATAAACTAGCTTTGATGCTATTACCAAAAACCCAACATATCCACAACCAACACCTGAAACAGAAAAGAAGTATCCATCATGTCTAGAAACCTTAAATTGTTACAGGGTGACACGAATAAGGCTTGTAAGAAAGGCTTATCTGTCTATATTCTATACATCACAATTAACTCACAGAACCTGACAAAAGTCTACAAAGATAAAAGAAATATTTTTATAGCAGATATTTTTAAGGATAAAATTAATACAACCATCTGCCAAGAAAAAAAAAAAAAGGTCTACTGCCTTGGTCAGCTCCCATTAACCATTGACTATCACACTGCTTGCACGTACGAAAAATTCAAAAGGAAAATCCTCGTCAATCCCTTGAACCAGTTGTTGCATCAAGTGCATCGGTAACAAATGAAAACAGTAAAATTGAGGAACTTACCGTTGGGGTGAAGGACCTGGTCAGTAAGGTCAAGGAACAAATAAGAAGGTGCAACCTCACATGGCTGGCCAGCTCTTTTCATTGGCACTTGTTTCCCCAAGTTTGCAACCTCTTGTTCTTTGAATGAAGCTGGTATCAAAGGTGTCCAGATAGGCCCCAGGGAAACACCGTTAACGCGTATGCCTGTTTCCACAAGTTGTAGTGCAAGGACTCTAGTGAAACCCACAATTCCACCCTTAGTTGCCGAGTAGTCAAGCAACTTGGCATTTCCCTTGTATGCATGGCAACTTGGTATTTCCCTTGTATGCATAGCTGCTTGGCATTTCCCTTGTACGCAATGACTGAGGTGGTGTTAATTATGGAGCTGCCTTCTTTCATGGGCTTCAAAGCATGCCTGCCACCACCCCCCATCAAAATTATAGGAACTTTCAACACTGCCAAATAGATTTGCATCATGCCCTTGTGAATTCATACCTTGTCACGAAGAAATAAGAGAACACATTAGTCCTAAACACCCTCTCAAACCTACCCTCATCAATCTCTTCAACTGAGGAATTCTCATACTGCTCGGCTGCATTTTTAACTAGGATATCAATCTGGCCATATGTATTAACTACCTTATCAATCGCTCTCTTGCAATTCTCGTGGAATCCCAAGTCCGCAGCCACTGCAATAGGATCCTTGGCATCACTAGTCTTACCTTTCCTCAGCATCTGGAGCGTGTCCTGAGCATCCTTGTCCTCTTGAGCCTTCACGCATGTGAAGGTCACAGTTGTCCCTTCAATAGCAAAGAAACGACAAACAGCTCTCCCAATGCCTGAATCACCAACGGTCACTAACGCTACCTTCCCCTGCAGAAGAGACTTCAAATTCATAGGTTGGTGCAGACATATGATACAAAAAGAATTCAACATATACAATCCAAGAATATGGTGCTGATCATTGATTTTTCGAGCCACTTTTGTTAAATTTCTGCACTAATAATCACTACAATGCTAGAGCAGTGATTTTGAACCGTTGCTTAAGTCGTCTAATGCAGCAATTTGACAAAAATCATTACAATAATCATTTTTATGCAAGTGCAATTTGTAAGCAGCGGTCATTAATACCCGCCAATATAGAACTTTTAAGCAGCGACTTTTTTATGCAGCGGTGGGCAATATAATCAATAACGCATTAGAGTAGCATAAAATTACATGTGGGGAAGGAATGGTAAGGGACTAGACCTCTGAAGCGAGCTTTGCACATTGCGGGGGTTGCGTCCATGACATGCTCTTTCCTGCAACAGGGCAATATTGTACTTGACATTGGAATTTGAAGGTGCGTGTTACATGGCTTGAGGGTTATTGTCATAGTAATCTTTCAATGGCTAGTAAAAAGTGCAAGGCGATCGAAGGTGTTGACTTGACAACATGCCATGAAATGCTTTTTTTCTTTCTCTTATTGTACTAAAATAAATACCTGTAACATAGTAGCATGTAATTCGGGAGGGGATCCGTGCATGGTGGCTTTCGTGCTGTTACTGATTAGAGCTTTTAGGTTCACATTCTTTATAAAGAAGTTGCAACATTGATCAATCTTTTCTTCCATTGTAGGCATTGGGACAGGCGTTGCCCCAGCAAGTATTTGAGTGTGTGAAAACAGATTGGACACCAGCCTTGGACCAATGTTTTATTGAGCTTCTGTTGGACCAAGTTAGGAAGGGCAATCCGTGTGATAAAAGACATTCGTTGAAAAATGGCGTGGGAAGACATGATTAATTATAAGAAGCTTTTCAAGTACTATGATTGATTATATAACGATTCCTAAGGATGTCTGAACGGTTCCAAAAATACTGAAAAAAGAAAAAAAACACAAGAGGGAGCCAATAATATGTTCTAATCTCTTAGAAAAATAGTAATAAAAATAAAATAGAATTGGGTCAAACGGGAACAAAATTTGAACTACAACAGGAACTTAATCAGACCAGAAGTATTTAAATCGAACATTCTCTTGTCCAGTCCCCCTGACGAAATCGAACCGGACCGGACCAGACCGAGTCACTCTTATCTCAAAAACCATCAAGGACACGCTTTATTCGATAACAGTAACTGATTTTTGTTGCCACCACCTAAAAAAGGTGTCAATTGTTAAAAGTGCAGCTCTACAGTATCAGTTTTCTGTTAAAAACGGTGTAGGATCTTGGATAAGAGTCCACGGCCATAGAAACTCAGAGAAGAGCAACAGGCATGGCAAGGGACGCAGATTATGGAGCTTTCATGGAGAAATTTGTACTAAAGCCAAGCTCTTCAGCGCAGGAACTTCCCTTAAGTGGCCTCACCTTCGCAGTTAAGGATATGTCAGTCTCTCAATTCACTTTCTGCTCATAGTTTGGTTTCAGTTTTGTAAGAAGCCCACGTAACATTATGGGATATGCCTATTCTCATTTGTTTTTTAAGGCCACATGCCAATTGGGTTCTCCAAGATTATTCTATAGAGCTTCTTGGTCTGTGTGTGTGTGTGTGTGTCTGAACATTGACTTTAACTTGGGGTCTTTGGAGGTGCTGTTGTCTGTCTGTCTCTTGTTTTTTTGTTGCTTGTGAGTGGCTTATTCATGTTTTTTAGTTGAATTTGGGAAATAGATTTGACATGGATGGACATGTGACTGGCTTTGGTAATCCGGATTGGGCAAGGACTCATTCAGCTGCTACATCAACTGCTCCGGCGGTTCTGGCTGTGCTAAGAGGAGGAGCCATATGTGTTGGCAAAACTGTTATGGATGAAATGGCATATAGGTGAGATTCTGAGACTTTGCTGTTCATTGCCTTTGTCGTATACTTGTTTTGCTTGAGAGCTCCATGCTTTTAAGCTGCTTATCCAATGATGTAGTTTTACTGGTGAATTATTCTGTAACAAAATCATGGTCATATGGCATTTGTGGTGAATCCTAGTGCGTTTTTACATCTTCCATCTTTATCAACAAAAAGAAAAAAGAAATGAACTTAGATTGCTCTTTATTGTTTTTGGTATGCTAAGAAATTTAATGTTGACAAATTTAAGTTGGTTCCACCCATAATAGAGACATGAATGCTGATATGGCTCTTGTTTCTTTGTACACCTAAATAGTTGTCTTTTTGGGCAGCATAAATGGAGAAAATAAACATTATGGTACACCTACAAATCCGTGTGCTCCAGATCGTGTTCCTGGGGGATCTTCCAGTGGATCTGCTGTTGCCGTAGGTGCAAAGCTTGTAGATTTCTCCTTAGGTAATATATTGCTTTCAGTAACGGTGTTTGGAAAATCATGTTTTATCAGGGTAACTGAAGTGAAAGATACTTTCGACTGCAGGAACAGATACTGGAGGAAGTGTAAGAGTTCCCGCATCATATTGCGGTATTTTGGGGTTTCGACCTTCACACGATGCTGTTTCCACCGCAGGAGTTATTCCCATGGCACAAAGTTTTGACACTGTGGGTAAGGAGCTCCCAATACATGCATAATTGCTTCATTTTGAATGCTTTCTGGATATACAGACTAAATATTCCCGACCTGCATCAGAAGCTTCTCTTCCTTACTGAACGCGTCAAAAAGGGTTTGTTATGGCATTTGTAGAAGCATCAGATACTTTTAACTAAAGGCACAGGACTGTGCTTATTAAAATTGGGGAGATAGCTCTATGTTCTAAAAGGATGGCATCCGACCATTGCATTCTGTTTATTTGTTTGATCTCAATGTCCTTTCACTTTAGATATTCGTTTCTGCTGACACCAAAATTCACTCAGGATGGTTTGCTAGGGATCCTCTGATTTTGAAACAAGTTGGCAGTGTTCTACTTGGACTACCTGATATCAAACCTGCCCCACCCAGTCAGATAATTATTGCAGAGGATTGCTTCCGGCTTTCAAGCATTCCAACTGATCGACTTAGCGAAGTTCTTGTTAAATCAGTGAAGAAGCTATTTGGAGGTGAGTCAAATTACTGATATCATTCTGTTGTTGTTCAAGTTCAAAGGCGAAATTTAGAATTTCGACATTACAAGACTTCAAACGCTCTAAAAGCGCACTATATTTTTCTAAAGTGGACTGAATAAATGATGACAGCGTTAACACATTAGCCAAATTATGATTGCTTTGGATTGCACAGTAAAAGTCAATGAGCTGGTATAAATTGTAGAATCTTGAAGCTTATCTAACATAAGTCTCAAGTCTTAAGATAAATGCAGAATGAGCTAGTGAAATACATTTTAGCATCTGCAGCAGTTGGGTCTTACTGAATGAGTGATACTTGATAGTACAGGTGGAATTGTGAAGCATGTAGCCCTTGGGGAACTTGTTAAGGACAATGTCCCGAGTTTGAACCATTTTATGAGCAAAGAAATTAGAGATCAAGAGTATAATATACCATCTTTGGCATCCCTCTCAAGTGCTCTGAGATTACTCCAAAGGTGTGAATATCGGCAAGATTTTTGTGATTGATTGATAAATATGATTTCCATTATTGGCATGTTAAGTGAAAATATTGAATCTATGAAACACCGTCTCCTGCATAGGTATGAATTCAAGAATAACCATGGTGAGTGGGTCACTACGGTAAAACCAGATTTGGGTCCAGGAATATCCGAACGAGTATGGGAAGCTGTTGGGACAATGGGTGAACATATTGATTCCTGTCCAGCTGTAGCGGCTGAGTTACACACATTCCTCACAAATCTTCTAGGGGTACCCTCTATCTCTCATGCATTGAAGAACTTTTTGGCTGAATAATTCATATGAAGCTTCCTCAGAATAATTAATTTTTGTACGAACCACTCATGGTTAGCCCAGTGAAAAAGGTGACCCTAAGATCATATGGGTTAGGTGCACAATCTCAAGTTAGAGTCCCATAGGTGCATTTCATGTTTCATGTAGGGAGCCGCAACAATTCAGTATCTTGCTAGTCATCCCTGGATTTGTTTGAGAGGGATTCCTCATCATAAAAAAATATTTACCATCTGTAGGCAGATATGAATTCTAGTCAACTTATCAGAATTGCAGGCAGACTTTTTCTCATAGATTCTCTTTATTGGCTGGAAATTTTCATGCAGGATTTTGGTGTCCTAGCAATCCCTACTGTTCCAGGGCCTCCACCAAAACTACAAACAGATGCATCCACACTGGAGACTTTTCGTGCCAGGGCCTTTAGCTTGCTGTCTATTGCTGGAGTATCGGGATTCTGCCAGGTCCTTTCTTTCTCTCTGTGGTGTGGAAAATTTTGCTTTTCCCAAGTATCATAAACCTTAAACTATTTGTTCCTGTGATTATAACATCTACAGGTGAGCATACCTCTAGGGATGTATAATGATCTTCCTGTAGCTGTTTCATTAATCGCGATACACGGTTCAGATGCTTTCCTGCTCAACGTTGTTGAGACTCTTTATGATACTCTCCAAGAATAGGGGTTCTGATTGCCAAAAATTAACTTGTTGAGTCTCATCTCAAGAAAGTGAAAACTCTACTTTTCTCTTTTGAGGATCTTTTGGAATGGATATTATCATCTTATGTTAACAAGATAACCTACCTGATTTGTGTATTGCAGCATCGGAAAGACAAGTGCCATTAATTCGAGCATCATGATTAATACTTTTTATCAATATTGAACCTTTGTGAATGTGTGTGAGACTCACATAAAGATGTAGTTCTTAGATTTGAGACACGTCAAGCCTATGGAACTTGTTCTAAAGCCTCTACAAAAGATGTCAGTTCTGATTTTTCCTTCCTTGAACCGCGAAACTGCATAAACTAGCTTTGATGCTATTACCGAAAACCCAACACATCCACAACCAACAACCTAAACAGAAAACGAGCATCCATTATGTTTAGAAACCATGAAGTGTTACAAGGTGATGCGTATAACAGACAGTCTTTACTTCACAACTAACTCACAGAAGTTGTCAAAAGCCTGCAAGGATAAAAGAAATATTTTTATAACCGACATTTATGCGGATAAAACGGATACGACCATCTACCTTCGTCAACTCCCGTTAACAATTGACTACGTCGCTGGTAATGTAAGAGGAGAAATGATTGCTAGCAAGGAACACGTAAGAAGGTGCAACCTCACATGGATGGCCAGCTCTTTTCATTGGCAATTGTCTCCCCAAGTTTGCAACCTCTTGTTCTTTGAATGAAGCTGGTATCAAAGGTGTCCAAATAGGCCCCGGGGCGACACCATTAACGCATATGCCTGTTTCCACAAGTTGTAGTGCAAGGACTCTAGTGAAACACTCAATTCCACCTTTAGTTGCCGATTAGTCAAGCAGCTTGGCATTTCCCTCATATGCATTGACCGAGGTGGAGTTAATTATGGAGCTGCCTTCTTTTATGTACTGCAAAGCATTCCTGCCACCACCCCCATCAAAATCATAGAAACTTTCAACACTGCCAAATAGATTTGCATCATGCCCTTGTGAATTCATACCTTGTCACGAAGAAAAAAGAAAACACATCAGTCCTAAACACCCTCTCAAACCTACCTTCATCAATCTCTTCAACTGAGGAATTCTCATACTGCTCGGCTGCATTGTTAACTAGGATATCAATCTGACCGTATTTATTAACTACCTTATCAACTACTCTCTTGCAATTCTCGTGGAATCCCAAGTCCGCAGCCTCTGCAACAGGATCCTTGGCACCACTAGTCTTATCTTTCCTCATCATCTGGAGCGTGTCCTGAGCATCCTTGTCCTCTTGAGCCTTCACGAATGTGAAGGCCACAGTTGCCGCCTCAATAGCAAAGAAATGACAAACAGCTCTCCCAACGCCTGAATCACCACCTGTCACTAACGCTACCTTCCCCTGCAGAAGAGATTTCAAATGCACAGGCTGGTGCAGGCATATGCTACAAAAAAATAATAATAAAATAAAATCAAGACGCACAATACAAGATTATGGTGCTGATGATTGATTTTTCGAGCCACTTTCGTTAAATTTCTGCACCTATTATCACTTAAATGCTAGAGCAGTGATTTTGAACCGTTGCTTAAATCATCTAATGCAGCAATTTGATAAAAGTCATTACAATAATCATTCTTATGCAAGTGCAATTTGTAAGCAGCGGTCATTAGTTCACGCCAATATAGAACTTTTAAGCAGTGATGTTTATGCAGAGGTGGGTAATACAAGCAAGAACGCATTAGAGTGGCATAAAGTTACATTTAGGGAAGGCAAGGTAAGGGACTAGACCTGAAGCTTATTAGAAGGGTTGTAATCGGGATTTGCATATTGCGGGGTTTGGTCCAAGACATGCTCTTTTCCGGGTTGCTTTTCCTGCCTTTGAGGAGGAAAGTTTTTTCACCAGAAGCCATTCTCACAAACACTCTGCTGGTTGGTCCCTGATGACTAGCAAGAAATGCCAACAAAAACTGACTCTTCCCAGTAATTTCTTAGGTGGGTTTTGATCAGATTAGCAGAAACAGAAGAACAAAACGAAGAAAACAATCAGTTGACAAAACCTTGGACGCTGGAAACAACCTAGAGGGCACGTATATATATACCTTTCGATGGTTTGTGGACATCAAGATTTATAGCGATTCAGCCATGTGGCCACGTACATTTACGTGGCAGCTTGTGCACACGCTGGGATAAATGGTAGGATGTGGGTGTCCACTCGTGCAGGTCCATGCACAAGCAGCGGACACGTCTGTGGAAACGGGCAGTTTGTTTGTGGAAGTTCAGCAGGACTCCAGACCCATCTCAAGGGGTGAGAGGTTTTTGGGAGCGCAATCTTGGAGGACATTACAGGACAGTGAGCAATTCGTTTGTCCGTTTCTGGACAGGAACCTGTCTGGATTCTCCACTGTCTTCTGTGGGCTTTTATATATGTGGGCCGGGTATTTTGAAAAATGAGATACAACGACGCAACCAAATGCAAATAAAAAAATGTGTAATTAAGTTTATAATAAGAGCGGTTAAAGACTTGAAGCCCGTGTTTCACTTTCTAGAAGAAAAGGAGTTTAGATAAGCATAATCTTCAAGTGTTATGAGAGTAATCCAAGAAGAGATCTAACTTGCATGGCTTCCACGTGTAACTGCCAGCGGTTTAATTCCTGTTAACTTGGAGACTGCACAACTTATGTTTTACAACCGCATAATAAACAGGCACCTGCAACCACCCTCCCACAGGACAAAGGTCTACAAATAGAAGATACCAAGAATCCGGTTCGCATGGCCGTCTAAAAGAAGCCCTAAGCCGTAGAGATTAACTTATTTTACTCACATTAGTTTTTATTCCTTCTAGTTTGCTTTCTTGAGAAATCTTTTGTATTATATAAAGGGTGTCAATCTTAGTAAGTACCAGGCTTGGCAAAAGCTATGGCATCTCTCAAAATTGGCTTTTTCTTCACTGTGCTTCTTCTTGCCATTCTCTTTCTTTCATCTACTGTGCAATGTGATGGTACCATTTCTTTGCTTCCTTTCCTTTCTTGTATTATTTCCTCCTTTACATGGGTTCATCATTGTTTAATTGTTCACGAAAAACTGTAACATGATTGACTTAAATTAAATGTGCATTGATTGTAGTTGTTGTTGTTTGATTTTTATTTGTTTTTTTCTTTTGGTCTTTTGGGTGGGTATTCTAACCTTAATTAAGATTACATTTCTTGCATGTCATTCTAAATAGATGAAGTGAAGCATCAAATCTCCCTGATTAAGTTAAGGGACTTGTTTTGCAAAGAGGACAATTAATCTGTATACCAGTTCGATTAATTAGTGGATCTATGTTAATCCACTAATTTTTGAACATATTTGGTGACTGAATTTGGCACATGTAACTTAAAAAGAATGTTACTTCACTAAAATTTCAATTTCTTGTAACAGACGAGGAAGACAACCTTCTTCGAGGCATCAACAGTTATAGGACAGCCTTAAAACTCCCACCAATGGTCAAGAACGATAAGGCCGCGTGTGTGGCCGATGAAGTTGCTGACAAGCTAGATGACCATCCGTGTACCAAGGCCAAGGCGACCACAATATCTCAAATAAACAACTATCCTGATGTGCTAGACAAGTGTGGTGTTAACCCTAACAACACCAAACATGGTGTGATATTGCCCGTTTGCGTGCCCAATTTGGTTCCAACTCTAGTCCTAACCAATTATACACACACCCAGCACGCGAAGTACCTCAATGACTCCAGGTTCACTGGGGCTGGAGTCGGGTCGGAGAACAACTGGATGGTGGTTGTTTTGAGCACAAACACCCAAGGTGGGAGCTTTGCTGGGACAAGCAGGTTGCTTTGCAATGTTGGTTTGTCTTTGGTGATGGGAACGCTTACTTATCTAGTGTACTAACGGGACTGCCTACGACCTTTTATATATGGAATTTAATTTAAAGTGTTGCTTGTGGCATTTTTATGTTGTGCTTTGTTCTAGGAGACGAGTACTTTGATCCAATTCCATTACCGTGCTGTGGTGTAATGTGTCATCTTTTCATCTTAACTGGCATATAAGTGGTTGTAATCGTGAATTATATATATATATATATAAGTAAATGCATGTATTTAATACAAAATGAAAATTATCGTGACCTCAGTGACAATAGATTGTGTCTAAAAATGAATGGCAATAATTATTATCCTTTGAATTCTATTGCACTGGTATAAAGAGTAATTTTTCTTCTTCAATCTTATAGCAATTATTTTTCATAATTAACTTGACAAAGAAAAATATTTTTTTCTTCTTCAATATATTTTTTAAAATTAATGAGACAAACAAGAATACCGTATAATAAGATTTTTATAAATAAATAAAACACTAAAATTCTGCTCTTACTTTTATTATTTTTTGTATATTAAAATTAAAATTAAAGCTCACTTCGATTTCATGATCTTGCACTGATATACTTTGATTTTGATAATTTATAAGATTTCGTGTGTAAAATTTTCTCAAAAGAATTGCAATTTTCATAAATCCTAATGGGAAAATTCGATCAGTTGTGATCCTCCAAACTTGCCGCACATTCACGTTGGTTGGTAATGAAGCCATGAAAGCTGGAAAAATTCATTGGCCGTTGCTGTTTGACTGAGATCAAATTTAACTCAATCCTTTCATTCGTGGTGAGAAGAACCTTGGTAGACCATGGTTGTGCTACCACCAAGAGCAGGTTCAGGGAGGTTCGGATAGTTCATTTTGAAAATTGAGATCCTCATGGCTGCATGGCAACTCAATTAAGATCAGGCAAGGTAATTAAGCCAACAATTTAATTGATCATAGATTGTTGCATTCTTTTGGAAGCTGACGAGTATCAACAGGATGTAAAGTTGTGCTGTTGTACGGTGTTATTAGTTTAGCTAAGTTTGCTGTAAATGTAGATAATGAATCGTCGTGGGTCCTTGATTATCCCTTTCTTTTTTTTGTCCGTCAATGCTAACGTTTATTCTTAATTCTCGAAATTAATAGCTCAGATGTTCTACCACCAGATCGTGGGTGGTGGCATTTTCATTCATTATTCATCTCTGTGTGGAGAAAAATATCAAAGAAAAAAAAAATTCTAGTGGAGAAATGGAAATGGAAGCTAAAAGTGAAAAATAAAAATAAAAATCATCGTATATAATGTATATAAAATATATACATTATTACCATATACACCTATCAGAAAAATAAAATAAAAAAAGATATACATGTGTGTGTGTGTAAGCAACAAAACATCCTTTTCGTCTTTGTCTATAATGGG
Organism: Kandelia obovata; assembly: GCA_021464305.1. NCBI lineage: Eukaryota > Viridiplantae > Streptophyta > Magnoliopsida > Malpighiales > Rhizophoraceae > Kandelia > Kandelia obovata. The sequence goes on from CM038476.1 coordinate 11,298,157, forward strand.
TTTAATACGTTTCAGACTACGAAAATGGAAAGCAATATTCTCCGTCCTCAACGATTATTTTCTCTTTTCAGTCGACATTTTTTTAGGACCAAAAAAAAAAAAAAAAAAAGAAGAAAAAAGAAAAAAAGAACGATGATTTGATTTTAAGAGTGCAAAAGAATGTGCGCACGACACAGAGAGAGCGAGAGATGTAAACGATTGCAAGTGTAAACACAAACCATTATGAAGAAAATGGGGAAGTAAACAAGGTCTGAACTCTGTTAAGCAATTATTTCTTGGAGATGAATCAACATTATTTCTTTTCACAAGTTCTGATCTTTTAAATATATAGTGCTAAAAAAATAAAACAATAACATTTTGATTTCGCTAGGTAACATGAATAACTGCACTTAAGATTCCAAAAGATACAAGCAGAAGCAATTAAAAATGATCTTTATATACTAAAACTCACGATTTCTTATTGAAGCTTGAGATCCAATAACATGGCCAATGCGGTTGGTATCTATCCGAGTAATTAATAAGTTTCTTCATCAAAAGACTTGGAGGCTTGTAATAATTATGTGCTGGCTACCTGTTGTGTAGTGGGTTAGGAGAAGAGGGTACCCATCTGTTGACAGTAGCAACAAACCCATCGTCTTTGTCATCATCGGCACTATTATTAGACCCTTCGTCCCACTTCTGTGTTTGCTCCTTATCTTCACTCTTTTCTTTCAGACATCTGGCTCCAAAGACAGCATGGTGAAAGGTGGATATACTCAGCAATATCAACAGCAGATAGCATACTTGACACCTTGATGACAAGATCATGGCTTGTTTTTTGACAGACTTCACTTGCAGGCAAAGATGATGGATGTAGCTACTTTGAATTGAAACGAGAGAGAGGGAGAGAGACAGAGAGAGAGAGAGAGAGAGAGAGAGCTTGGAATTGATGTGTAAGTCTGTTGGATTATAAAGCGAAGATGGAAATAATGGTCAAATAGGTTTTTTGTCGTACAATTCTCTGGCATGCACAACGAGCAAAAATATGTGCGATGAGCTTGGACTTCCTGTGTACGTTTATTGGAAAATTGGAATATATAAAGGGATTATGGAAGAGTGTCAAATAGGTTTTGTGTGGTCAAAATGTCAAAGAGTGGACTACGTGGTCCAATACATTCAAGGTGCTTTTTAAAGATGCATTATATTTTGTTGAAAATACAGTATATTTATGAGCGAATACAATATATATATTTACTGTTTAATAAATTTTTTAAAAAATTCATTACATTTTCTTTTAACTACAAAATTTTCAAAAAAAAAAAAAAAAAAAAAGACAGATAGCTGATCACACGGCTTACACCTACCACTGCCTAAGATTTCTGAATGTCAAGGTCCCCAGCATGCACCATGAGCAGACTATCTATCGGACAAGAACGGCTGTATTTTTTATATTTTCTTGGAGCTGCATTGAGTTTTGTTGCACAACACCTACCTAGTAGGTATAGGTTTTCTACATCACAGTTTATATTAACGAGATTTGAAATTCAGAAGTTCAATTTTGAAATTGTAAGTTTCATGTGTTGTCACGTATAGAATCTCCCTCTCTCTTTTTTGCATAATTGAAAGTCTAGTAGATCATAGGTTTAATAAATTTGTATAATTTAATCACATTAATTAGAAATGTACCATTATTAGTGGACAACAGGCATTTGAGGACGTCAAAGCAGTGAATTGATGATGAAATGCATTAGTCACCCTCACCGACAGGTTGTCGTTTTCTCTAATCCCAGGCTAATCCAGCCAAATACGACTCAACCCCCAAGGAGGTTGATAATTTATTAAACCTAACACACAACTGAAGTATTGTCTCCAAAAGCACCTCAATTTCAGGATCTTGGCTTTGACTCTTCTTTTTGGTTGTTTTCACCTTTTTTTTTTTTTTTTTTCTCCTCTTAAAAGCTCCAAAATGCCGATGCCCATCTCAAACCAGGTTTGCAGGACAAAGAGACATATATTGTAATTTACCTTATTTCTTCTGGACTACTCAGCTTGTCTCATTTAGCATTTTAATTAACTTGTCTTACTAGTTTTATTAATTGACTCCATTAGCAATCCTTTGTGTTTTGGTACATCTCTCTCCCTACCTCTTTCCCTTACTAATTTTATTAATCAACTTCATTAACAATCCTCTATGTTTTGGTACATAATCTCTCTCTATCTATTAATGCAAAATCAACATATCTTTCCGGTCACTTGACCACCCTGACGTTTATAATCATGATAAGAGATAGGGCTACAGAGAGCAACACATGAACCATGCAATGAATCATCACAGTTGGATTTGGCCATCCCACCCAAATTGACCAAAATTTTGGTTCTTCACACCAGCTATCTTCATTGACTTTGCGGGTTGCATTGTAATGCCCAAAAAGTCAAGATTAGTATCCATTAACCAGGTGGGGACTGCAATTTTACATTCTATATGCGATGCAATGGTTAAGTCTTACGTGCAAACCCATTTGCTGAGTCATAAGGTCCAAGTTCCTCCTCAATACTTGATCACCGACTTTGAATCTAAAGTTATCGTCCCCACGGAGAGACTTTTAAACCTCTAATTATTTGACTTCAGGTGCCAATCGTAACACACGCCAAAGCGTTTGAAACTTTTAATGACCACTTTTTATTTGTTTATTTTTTAATCCTTAACATCATCAACAATAACAAAGCTTTATCGCACGCCCTTTATATGAAAACCCCCAAACAGTGCTGCTGTTGAATTTTTGATCAAATTCCGTCATTTCCAACTATGGAATATGGGTCTAAAAAGATTGCGTGTTGATTAGCTTTTGGTCTAACTAAATCGCCGAAGCCAATATCAGTCTTCCGCCACACAGTACCACCATTACATTGTAAAATCTAAACAAGGCCACTTAAGAGTTGGAGACAGTTGGCTTTCTGGGGCCGTAAGAACGTGGCAGTTCTATTTTCTTTTCTTGTCCAATCCCAAATCCCATACCCAAACGGAAAAAGGTCCGAAGTCAACTATCACATCATTTATTGGAGCTTAAAGAAGAAGAAGAAGAAGAAGAAGAAGAAGAAGAATATGTAGCGGCCAATGAGGAGGAATGACAATTGAAGTTCCGGATTTTGTTATATTCTCCATGTCTCCTTTTTCTCTTCTCGTCACTTCTGATAATTATACACATGCAATTCAATGCACATTACAACTTATCCTGTACTACCGAGCCTAAGTGTAATTTGATATTCCTTACAGCCTGAGATTTTTTTTAAAAAAAAAAAAAAGAAAAGAAAAAGAATCCCTTCCTTTTGTAGCTGTCATAAAAAAAAATTAAAATTAAAATGATAATTTTTTTTAAATATAAATAATTAAATTAATCATTAAGATTATTTTTAATATAAAAATTTAGATAAATTTTATTTATTAAAAACTTAAATTATTTTAAATTTAAAGAAGAAAAAAAAAAAAAGAGAGAGAGACTAAACCAAGTCAAATTAATTCAAAATCAGACTGGAATTAATAATTTTGACCAAAATAAAATCAAAATCAAACTAAATTAAAATAAAAAATTCATAACTTTTAAAGGTTTTGTAATTATGTGTGTGTGAGAGTTAGTAATATCCTTAAAATATTAATTACTTGATATAATTTAATGATCCACAAATCATTTATTAGGGATAAGATTATGAGATTCAAATCTTTGATTTACTTTATTTTTTTTTGTTAAAAAAAAGAGTAATATTAAAATTGGCTAACCATGACATATAAAGCAAAGCAATATCCTGTTAGATTGCAGGCAAACTTTCCAACACTTTCCTATGGATAAATATTAATTTTAATTAAGAGGAGTATTCGAAGTAATCTTAATTACAAAACCAACATTATCATAAACTTTAACTTGGTGACGTGGAGAAAATAATTATGATGATTACAATAAGATCTACTTATCATAATTCTACCAAATTCAACAGGTAGAGTGAAAATATTATTTGTAAAAATTTAAATTTCGATTATGGACAAAAAGGATATTTTAGGTATTACGATGTGCAGCGCCGCCTTTTGTGCTAAAACTTGCATAACTCTCTCTTTTCTTCCTCCGCGCCGCCTCCACCACCGCCACCACCTAGAGCCGCAAAGGTATCAATTTTCCCCCTCGATCGTTAATGTTTTTTACATCTTTTGCCACTCTCATGTGATGTTCATGTATATATGTATGCACATAACGCATAGGAAGATTGAATTTGATCGGTTGCGCTATTGAATTTGTGTTTTTCGGCGGTTTTTTTTTTCTTAATTTATTGAAATTCAGATGACGAAAGCGGCAAGTGTATCGGCGAACCACCCGGGCGGGAAGACTGGAGTGCGAATCGTGGTGGCTGGAGACCGCGGCACAGGGAAGTCGACCTTGATAGTCACCGCCGCTGCCGACACTTATCCTGCTAATGTGCCGCCGGTGCTGCCGCCTACCAGGCTGCCCGACGATTTCTACCCCGACCGCGTCCCCGTGACCATCATCGATACCTTCACTAGGTAACTGAATATTATATAATCTTCATATGCTTGGATAAACTCATTGAATATTTAGAAGTTTTTTGTGAGAGACAGATTTCTGATTGAAATGATGATTTAGTGTTTTGTTTTTATTTTTGTGTGTGATTCAGAGGGGAGGATGCTGGTAGAGTGGCTGAAGAACTAAAGGTAGCAGATGCAGTTGTGCTTACCTATGCTTGTGATAGACCAGAGACTCTTGACCGGTTGAGGACTTTCTGGCTGCCGGAGCTTCGACGTTTGGAGGTGAAATTTCTTTATTTTTGCCTAGTTGGAAATTTACTTGTTCATGAATGATTAGAAAGAGTCATACGCACTTTAACAAATCAGCAGCAAATTATTTGTAGTGGTTGCGACTTATTAAATTTTTGCTGGAATTTCTTTTGTGAAGGTGTTTTTGGAATGTATTCATGACAGTCTTGTTGGGTTGAGGTGGAGATGCTAGGAAGAGAGAGAGAGAGAGAGAGAGAGGTATTTTTTGATGATGAGGAATTGCTTTTTAGGCAAACCTCTGGGTGGGTAGCATGACACCCAACTGCCCCAGCTCCCACTTGAAACCTGGAATTTACCTAGGGGATTCAGACTTAAGACCATGCGTGTAACCCACACAATCTCAAGTTTGCTGGTGGGCTAAATGAGAGTGGTATTGAATGTAAGTTCTGAACGACTTATGTGGTTTTGAGTAGGTGAAGGTTCCAGTGATAGTGGTGGGCTGCAAATTGGATTTAAGAGACAAGAATGAGGAGGTGAGCTTGGAGCAAGTGATGTCCCCAATAATGCAACAATTTCGGGAGATTGAAACTTGTATTGAGTGTTCAGCATTTAAGCATATTCAGGTAAAACTTTATGTTCTAGCTTTCTTTTTCTTTATTTGGATTGGCTTTATATGACTCTGAAATGTGAAGTTTTTGCTTTTCACAGATCCCTGAGGTTTTCTACTATGCACAAAAAGCAGTACTTCACCCAACTGGTCCATTATTTGATCAGGAATCACAAACTTTGAAGCCTAGGTGTGTGAGGGCCTTGAAGCGCATATTTATTCTTTGTGATCATGACAGGGATGGTGCCCTTAGTGATGCAGAATTAAATGACTTTCAGGTTGTATCTTAGTCTGTGACATTGATAATGACTTCCTTTGGGAGGGTGGATTTTAGTTAGAATATATATATATATTTTTCCTTTTGGATTACATGTAATTTTTGAGTAGTTAATCTACATTTATTGCCCGCAATTTAAAATCTATTCTCATATAGCCTGAACCAATCTTTAAAGTATATGAAGTTACACCTCTTGGCCATTGCTCTTATTGGCTAGCAGCGCATTCTCCTTGTGCTTTGACAATGAGAGGATACTAAGTCCATAGCTTGATCCTATCCACCTTTGGGGCTGTGTAATGGCCTAGAGAAAAAGCCTCATATCTTGCATTTGAATTTTGAGGTTTTTTGCGGATCTAATAATAACGGTAAATCAGGTCAAATGTTTCAATGCTCCACTACAACCTTCTGAAATAGTGAGTGTTAAAACGGTGGTAGAAGACAAGCTGCCTGGTGGAGGAGCTACTGATAGAGGGGTCAATGAACATGGTCTTACACTGACAGGATTCCTCTTTCTTCATGCACTATTCATAGAAAAAGGACGTCTTGAGACAACGTGGACTGTTCTAAGGAAATTTGGATACAATAATGATATCAAGCTTGCTGAAGAACTAATTCCATCATTTAAACGAGCTCCTGATCAGGTTATTTTATTTTGTTTTATTTTTTTGAGGTAAATTGTGATCTTTCCATTGGATGTGGTGTATCCTAGAACAATCTTATTCTACCATATTTGGTTACATTTTCGTGCAATCATGAGAAAAATTTATTTGATATGATTTTCTTGTATTACAAAGCTTCTAGAATATTCATGCATTTGGGTTTATTAAAAGTAAGTGGTCAATTGGTTGGTAGATTGTTTTGATGTGGCTGCTCTTTCTTGGTTGTAATATATGTCTTTACTGCTATGCCTAATGTGATCTCTACTTAAATTGCTTATTCTTGGTTGTCATTTGCATAGAGTACAGAGTTGGCAAGTGATGCTGTTGAGTTCTTGCGAGGAATCTACGAATTGTTTGACACTGATTATGTATGTTTCCCTTTTTCCTTTTATGGGTAGCCAATTCCTAAGCTTTGTTCCTAATGAAGTTTGAATTTTTCTCTTTGTGGTTGCATTCTTTTTCCACTAACTACTTCAGAGATTTTTTATCAAATTAGTTATGATTTTACTACTTCATGGATCAATTTGGTATTTTTCTATCAGGATAACAATCTTCGCCCAGCAGAGCTTGAGGATATTTTTTCAACTGCACCAGAAAGGTACCCCAGTTGTCTGGTATCCATACAGTTTGCATTCCCTGTCATCCATGCTCTCAATGTAACCTTGTTTCTATGCTGTATTCAATGCATCCTACTGCAACTTCAGTCCCTGGGATGAAGCGCCATATAAGCATGCTGCAGAGAAAACTGCATTGGGTGGGCTATCAGTTAATGCCTTTTTGTCAGAGGTACTGATACACTCTGCTCCGCTTTCCTCATCCCTCTCGTCCAAAAGAAGAAAAAAGGAAAAAATTTTCCTCTCTAAACCAATAAAGCTATGTTGCTTCAGACTGATGTGAATTGCATTTCCATTTTCTTTTCATTCCTTTGTTCCCTTCCTATCTTCAACTCTTTTTTTTTGTTTTTTTAACTTATTTTCTTTTGAATGACTAATGGACTTTTATTTTAAAGTACTATTTATTAAATTAATGACAACAATGTCCATTCCAGTGGGCCCTTATGACACTTCTAGATCCATCTCGTTCTGTGGAGAATTTGATCTACATTGCTTATCCGGGTGATCCTGCTTCTGCTGTTTGTGTGAGGAGGAGAAGGCATTTAGATCGCAAGAAGCAACAAACAGAAAGAAATATTTTCCAATGCTTTGTCTTTGGACCTAAGAATGCTGGGAAATCTGCACTACTGAATTCTTTTGTTGGAAGGTTTCTTATCAAACTTTATTGCTCAAGGGCTTTCAGTTTACATTTGGTAATCTTGGTTGCTGGAATTTGTATATAAATGCAGATCTTGCTCTGAGAGCAATAATCCAGCTACAGAGCAGTCTTATGCAGTTAATGTGGTTGATCTACCTGGGGTAAGTCAAATGCATTGTCAATATTGATGGGTAGATTTTAGAATGTGTTTGGTATTGCTTCATGTGTATTAGCAGTATTGATTTGGTTTTCTTTTAATGTTCTTATTTTCTTTTCTTTTCTTTTTTGAGGTAGCAAGATTGTACTTTATCATTTTCTAATCATGTAACAAACCTTCTATTATACATGACCTTGAATATTACCTAATTTTTCCCCTCTCAATTTTCTCTAGATATTATCTTCTAGATTCAATCCAAACATTCTATTAGTTCTTATGATCATTCCTGCGATTCAATTTGCTGTCCAACTGAATCTTCATTCTTATTTCACAGGAAATTAAGAAAACCCTTGTGTTGAGAGAAATTCCTGAAGATGGTGTTAAGAAGCTGCTGTCTAGTAAAGAAGCTTTAGCACCATGTGATATAGCGATATTTGTTTACGACAGGTATAGAGTGACCACAGCCAATTTTCTGGTTATCTTAGTAGTCATATGATTCATCAGTCTTTGCTGGCACGCTCATTATCTGGTGGACACTTTGGAGCTATTGCTGTATTGTTGTTGTTGTACATTTTTTCTTGTCTGGATACCCACTTGAGGTTTTAATTTTAATTGCAGTTCTAATGAGTCCTCGTGGAAGAGAGCTACTGAATTGCTTGTGGAAGTTGCTGGTCATGGTGAGGATACTGGATTTGAGGTGCCTTGCTTATTTGTTGCAGCTAAAGATGACCTGACTTCATTTCCAATGGCAATACAGGAATCTACCAGGGTATTTACTTTTTATTATTGAAAAGTTTCTGCTATAGATTCAACCAAGCATGTTGATTGTCCTATGAAACATTTGGGTTGGATTGTTTATCTATCATTGCTCTAAAACACTATGCTTTATGAATGACTTGATAATATTGTGATTACTATCAAAATGAATGGTTGAAAAGGTAGAGGATTTTGTGTGTTAAAGTTTTATGATGGCTAATTGAATATATATGGAATTATATTTGAGAAAATTAAATTATAACTTATCCTAACAATTGTTTTGCTTTTATAGGTTACTCAGGATATGGGAATGGAGGCACCTATCCCTATCAGTTCAAAAATGAATGACACAAACAATGTATTCCGCAGAATTGTTGGTGCAGCAGAGCATCCTCATTTGAACATTCCTGAAACTGAAGCAGCAAAAAGTCGCAAGCAATACCGTCGGCTCATCAACCGCTCTCTGATGTTTGCTTCAGGTATTTTGAACTTTTGGATCCTCTTGATAGTTTTCTTGGGCCACTTAAACCTGTCAAGAACACTCTTGGAAAGAACTTGTTTGCTCAGTCCATAGTGATTTACTGTTTGCCTAATTGTAAAAGATTGTAATGCCTGATGACAATTTTCCTTCTGTTTATTTTGGTAATGGTGAAATATGTTCTTATCCCACGAGTCATTCATTGAAGCCATATTTCTCACCCTTGCAATGCCTGCCAATTGCTTTCTCCCATTTCCCTAGTTCTTTTAACTTAATCAAATGAATGTGAAGGATTTGAAAATAATTAGTTTGGCAATAGGCGAGGTATAAAATTTAAAATTTTATGCAGAAAATTCACTTTAATAGAATTTTTTTTTAAAAAATTCTTTACGCATTTACCATGCCTTTTTTTGTTTGATAATGGCAGTTGGAGCTGCAGTAGCCATTGTTGGGTTGGCTGCTTACCGTGTTTATGCTGCCAGGAAGAGTTCCTCTGGCTGATGATGAAACCAACCTGATGCATGTTGTGTACGGGCTCACCCATTTAAATTTATTTGGTCCTGGGATTTGTAGTGGGTGAATGTAGAATAAATGTACCATGAGAACAATGTATTGCGCAGGGCTTGTGCGATCATGGAAATTTTGGAACAGATATCTCTTAGCCTTGTCAAATGCCATGGAACTGATAAGCCATGGACCATAACCAGTAGCAAAAGGCATCAAAAGCTGTTTACACCTCTTTAACTAAAACCCTTTTGAGTAAGCAATTTTGAACTCTCTTTGAAGAATATTGAAACGTGGAGAGTAAAGCAAGGGTATTTTAAGCACTAGGATCTCTGCAGTGATAAAGCAAGCATGCACACCTCAATAGTTGCCAAATATAGCTGGAAGGTAAAAGATGATTGCTTGATAATCATGTAAGTCTTATATCCTTTCTTGCTGTTCCTCTCCTCCGCTCTCATTATTACTATATTCAAGTGCATGCTCGGTTCTTCAGCATGCTAAAGTTTCTTGTTGGCTTGTATGTTGTTCTTTTACCACTTTAGTGTAAATATGAAAGGGAGCACACACAGCTAGGGTTCATAACTGGTCTGTGGGCATTAGCAATGCCTTGTAGCTGTGAGAGATGCTTACTAATAGAACACTATAGTAGATGAATGGTGATACTTGTAGGATAGCTCTTGGCTGGGATTGTTGTTTGCTTGACTGCACTAGAATGCTCGGAGACATCAACATGAGAGATGCACTGTGAAACCAGATTACATGGCTCTGCAGTTGTAACCTGCAATCGACAATGAATGTTGAATGTCATCATTACTTTGCTGGCCTTCTTTGATATGACTGCCATGGATGGGCAGTTCAGTTGGGTGCGCGCATCCACATTCTGTTTCTAGCTTCAAACAGTAATTCCTGAAAACTTCCACTGCTACGTATAGACGAAAATCCAAGCTGAACAAGAATTTCATTTCCATTCTATTCATTTCTGCATTGCCTACCCCTCCCACTTTGGCATAGTAAGCATTGTTATAAAAGCTGCAAATGAAGTTTAAAAAACAATCAAAAAATCTACATGATCGCAGATGATCTAATAATTATGCGTCGCACACAATTTACATATTATTGTAGCTGCACGTGAAAAACTTGAAGCAACAAGTTTTAGGAGCAGTCACTCACTCGTCATCCAAAAATTTAGCGGCTACCATAATGCTTGTAATCAGAAGACGGTGAATGTTGAGAGATGTGAGAAGGGAATCTGTTCGACCTAGAAACCTGTCCATATATACGTACCCAACAACGAAGCACGAAGTGCTGCACCTTGCATACTTAAAGATGCGTTCCACGTAGTGTCTGATGCTCAAGGGGGGAGGCTTTGATCCATGGAAGATGGTAATGGCATCTTTCCTCTTTGATCCGACTAAAAACTTCCGGTCATTCTTTTGGATCGATCTCTCTAGAAAAGATGAAAGTAGCGATAACACTCGAGGTGAGCTTCTTGAAACTCCTCTATATTCTTCCGTTAATCCAAGTGCTGAAACTGTTTCTGGATTAATTTCCATGCCATTTGCTACCAAAGCCTAAGGTGGTCTATAAGCACTTGGTCCTACTGGCTACCTAAATAGGCCGGTCTAGAGAAAGTTCAGTGAGAAATAGAATGGAGCCTTATCTAGTTTATTCTTTTTTTTTTTTTTAGGGTTTAATGTATTGTTTATTCTTTTCTTTCGGTTAAAGTCATATTGGAATGGAACATACTTGTGCAGCCTCTGAAATTAACGAACTCCATTCCTCGTGGGGCCAACTGAGAATTATCCAAACCCTTTACGCTGCACTAGAAAAAGGTTCCTCACAGACCTTGGTCAGCATGGAAAGATCTAAGCAATTTTATGGCAATGTTTTATAATAAAAAAATTGAGAAAAGAAAAAAAGGGAGATAGAAAAGAATGAAGCAAAGAACTTTGTGCATGTCTGACCAATACGACAAGGATCAAACGAAAAGGGTCCCGATGAAAAAATATCTTGAAAATTCCCGTCGCGATCATGTTAGAATGATATTCAACATATTCTTTTGCAAGATGTTTGATCGTGGCCGCCTCATGAACATATTCCCGTGGCACAAATTTGACAATTGGATCAGAAATTGACAACTCAATAGTTGTGTATGACAAGGTGGGATACCAACTTGATAATTTTGATACGGGTAACACAATGTGGAGGGCGATGTTCTTCTATCATAGCCAAGTCAGACTTTTGAACCCGAAACCTCTAGATCAGATATCTAGGCTCTTAAACAACAATGCAAAACAAAAGAAACAAGGAACAACGAGGAGAAACAATAGAATGAACAAATGAATAACTATTTCTCCTTTATATTTACCAAAGGATTACTATGATAATGCAATAATCATTATATCATTCTTTTCTCTATTTGTATGATCGTTCTGCATTGACCCCTGAGATGGGCCGGGAATTGGATCAATACATTTCTTTTTGCTTGTTCCTCTTATTGTATTTCTTTGTTTGTTTTTTTTTTTTTTCTCAAGGACATCAATAATTTGATTGGGGAAGAATGGTCCCATCCACACCCGAAAGTGAAAAAGTACATGATGAAAAGCGGGACTACCATGGGATGGAATGAAGCCGAACTTGCTATAACAAGACATATTGATTTAAGAATCCTTTATGCGACAGATAAAGCTCAATGAATATTGGTTGGACTCGATGTTGCACGAGTCTTTTATACCAAGAATGGCACAGTTTGGTGGCAGTTGCGCACTTCCATGCACCAGCCAAGAGAGAAATAGCTTTAGATGTAGAAGAGACCAATGTGGACTCGTCTCCATTTAAGGAAAATTTAGCATTTAATAATGTCATGTATATATATATATATATATATATGTATGGTATGGTTTTACTACGGCAATCTTCAAAGTGACCAAGGCAGTTAACTACAACATCATCTAAATCCTCTTTTCAGATTTTGAGTTAAAAATATCCAAGGAAGTTGTTCAGTTTAAATCCCAACCAGAGTCAATTAACCCAAAAAATTTTCTTGGCAGGATTACCTCTTCTTTCTTTCTCCCCATGCGGGAATAGAAACTTAGTTACATCTAATAAAATCTCCACCAATAGGTTTGGTTCATTGTAAGATGGCAGGTAATGAATAGTGTCTAATATGACATGCAAAGCCTATATGGCTCGATGGTTAGAAGGGATAAGCATTCAATAAAGGCATAAATGGTGCTGCCATGCGTTTCTTGCTTGCATACATTAGAAGACACAAACTCTCCCTTTTACCAAACCCTTGTCATTCATTGCTTGCGTCCATACATATATAAATGAAGCCGTCCCCCCAATTGACTTGACTTGGAGGGCTCAATTCTAATGCTAATGGCCTCCCCAAATTCTCAAAACTCATCTTCATGTCAAAAGCTTTTTATCCTCTTCCCTCTCCTTTTCTCCTTAAGCTTTATAGTTATTGTTCTTTCTTTGAAGCCAAAAGCGTTGTACAGTTATAACCCTCCGATGACAGCTAATGCCAGTCGACACCATGGATGGCTTGATGTTATTGCTTCTAAGATCGATAGCCAGAGAACCATCAAGATTGGTCTTGTCAATATACAGAAGCTTGATATGGATGGCACGCATGGTTCAGTAGAGGCTCTCCCTGTCATGTTTCAGCCAGTTTCCAAGGAGTTAAAATGGGAAGACTTCTTCCCTGGGTGGATAGATGAAGGGAAGCGGGCCCCGCCGCATTGCCCAGAGATCCCGATTCCCCAGCCGGAGGATTATGGCGGCCTCTACCGTGACCTGGATATCATCGTAGCTAGTGTTCCTTGCAGTGGCAGTGCTGCTGGTGAGAAGAAGGGCATTAGGGATGTCTTTTGGTTGCAAGTGAACTTGGTGGTGGCTAATCTTGTGATGGCCAATGGATGGGTCAACCCAGATGTTCATCGGACGGTATACGTTGTCTTCTTGGGGTCTTGTGCACCCATGCAAGAGATCTTTAGATGTGAAGATTTGTTGACTCGGGAAGGTGATTATTGGGTGTACAAGCCTGAGCTAAGGAGGATGAAACAGAAGGTGTTGATGCCTATGGGATCATGCCAAATTGCACCGCCTTACTCACTGACAGGTGTGCATTTTGTTTGATATGATTTTCTTTCACCTCATGGCAATTCAGTGTGTGTGTGTGTGTGTGTGTGTGTGTGTGTTTCTCTTGGTTTTGGTACTTTTAGAGATACAGTAGAGTTATCTAATATGGGAAGCAGTCATAATATATAGTAGGAGCCGCATTGATGGACCTGTGCTAGCAATCTGAAGATTACTCGTAGGAAGTAGTGATTCTATCTACTAAAGCTTTGTTTTTGGCATCATGGTAGAAGTTAGAACTTCTAAAACTTCCATCTTGAAAATTAAAGCTCTTTTAAGTGCTACGCATCCATCCACTTGGAGACCTTCTAAAATACTATTTTGTCAGAAAAATATTAGTTTATGATGTCGCACACAAGCATATTGAGTAAATTATTTTCAAAATAACACGCATCATTATAAATGTCAGATTTAAGCAGTTGTTAATTATATATAATGAAGGCAGAGAAGGCTGGAGACATGCAAGTTCCGAGAGGGTTGCCTATGCAACAATTCTACATTCCTCAGAAGCTTATGTATGCGGGGCAATGGCGTTGGCTCAAAGTATAATAAAAAGCAAGTCGACTCATCGTCATGACCTAATCCTCCTCCATGACTCATCCATAACTTCAAGGTCCCTCCAAGGTCTACGGGCTGCAGGATGGAAGACTCGGAAAATCCAACGGATCCGAAGCCCCTTTTCTAAGAAAGGAACCTACAACGAGTGGAACTGCAACAAGCTTAGAGTTTGGCAACTCTTTGATTATGACAAAGTTGTTTTCGTAGATTCTGACGTTATAGTTCTCAAAAACATTGACCAACTCTTCTTTTATCCCCAACTATCGGCGTCTCCCAATGAGAAGATGATGTTCGATTCAGGGCTCATGGTAATCGAGCCATCTAGCTGCATGTTTGAAAATTTGATGAGGAAGAGGTTCCAGATGGCTTCTTATAAGGGGGGTGATCAAGGCTTCCTCAACGAAGTATTTACATGGTGGCATAGGTTGCCTAGAAGGCTGAATTATCGGAAGGTTTTCGAGAGACTAGGAAACCAAACCCACCACGAGGTTGCTGACGATCTTCATGCTCTCCATTTCTTGGGTTTGAAGCCATGGATGTGTTACAAGGATTATGATTGTAATTGGGATGTGGTGGGTTACCACAGATTTGCTAGTGATTCAGCACACAAGAAGTGGTGGCAAGTCTATGAGGCAATGCCCAAGAAATTGCAGAAGTATTGCTATCTGACCAAGCAGGCAGACGAAAGGATAAGGAAATGGAGGGGTATAGCTAGGAATGCAAGCCTGCCTGATGGGCATTGGAACATCCAAGTAACAGATCCCAGACAACACCATTTTGTGGATTGATTGATCTATATTGTGCTTCTTCTTGAACAAATTTTATGGCCTTTTCGTTGTAGAAAGATTCCATGAGAGCGTGAATGGGCAAAATTGGATGGCATGATGATTTAGATAACGAATCCACGTTTATGTGCTTTAATTTGGTCAAACAAGTACCATATTGACTCATTTTTGAGTTAATAATCAAATAGAACATTGACCCTCGACTGACGCAAGTAGTAGTAGATCTTTACTAATAATTTTGAAGTAAAGAAATGTGTTACACAAAATGAGGGTCAATGAATACGGGAAACAAGCGTGTGCCTACAAATCACACTATTTTGATAACCCATTAATTGAACATCCGAATGATTCAAATGAACAAGAAGAATGCCATGGTGAGCCACCATATCCAGATGTTGTTTTTTTTTTTTTTTTTTTTTTTTTGGTTTTTAACAAGACTAATATGTTTCTTACAAATTGCATATCCCAAGACTCTCCCACCATGTTTTAAGACCCTTCTCATCCCCTTAGGACATACAAAAAAAAAAAAAAAATTGCATATCTTGTGAGCATACTCCTAGCAGATTCATAGCCATCCCATTTTTTGCTTGAGCTGAACCTACACAGTTAATCTTCATTAACAAGCACTTTCAACGTAGGTTCTGTCTTAAAGCGCCTTAGCAATTCTACGTAAGACATGCAAATGTTTCACTAAGTTACAAAACTATGACAACCTAAACCAATAGAGGGATAAAAATTTACGTTGAAGTAGTTCCACTTATCATCCGAAGACTTCTCACAGACTAGTCTGGCCTTTTTAATAGTATCTAGTGAAGTCGACACCTGAAACAACGTTGAATTGCCTGTTAATGGCCTCTTTGGACTTAAAAGGAAGAATGACTGTAAATGCAAATTATTCTCATGGTTGCCTAACAAGAGAAATATGGCAACCATCTGGTCATCATCTACATTTTTTGCCCTCCTACATCTCTAAACATCTCACATAACTTCCAATTAAAAGGTTTATAGTTTCATCATCGCTCTCTCTCTCTCTCTCTCTCTCTCTGGTACGACACATTTAATGTTACTCCATCTAGCAATAATTCTATCCTCATCGAACAAATAATTGGTATTCGTAATAAATTTTATATATAGTAAAGTAAAATTTTAACTGATATTATTTTAAAAGAGTTTGATTGTATATTAAAAAAAAAAAAAAAAAAAAATCTTATATTTCAAATTTATAAGGCAATCACTTGTCATATTACTTATAAAAATAAAAACTTAAGAAAAAAGAGGTAAGTGTTGGGTTTGAGCTTGTTTGGCAGTGGCAGCCTCAGCTTTGCAGGACCCGAAGGAGGCTTGTGCTCTGTTCTGGTTCAAGAGAAGTCTCTAACTTTTATGGCATCATCACTGGAAGACTGAGAGTAGATTACATATAAAAATTTAAAATGGAGCAATTAAATATCTCGCCGCAGCAAATGCCACGTATCGGCTAGAATGCTACCATTTGGCTTCTTGTACTTTGAGAAGCTCGGTAAGATCCGATTGTTTACAGGCAGGACCACTTTCAAGTCCCCGGACTCTAATAGAGAGAGCACAATCCAAAATTACCGAATTACAAACCAAAAACATAAAAAATCAAAATAAATAATAAAAAATATTTGTGTTATTTTTTAAAACTTTGCCTCAAGGTTCTTATAATTTTCATTTTGACCCCTACTTTTTTTTTTTTTTAATATTAATATTCGCACAACTGCTAGGCTTTGGGAAGTCTAGGAAGTTTGCCTTCTGACAAAAAGAAGCTAGACAAGAACAAGAAAATCCATGAATTCAGGTAGTTTTGCCAGTTGGGGTTTTTAACTATTAAAAATCTGCATGGCTGCTGCTTCAATATCAGGCTGCTTCTTCTTTGGCAGCCACCCTGCTGCATCGTCATCCACAACCAAAAGCTCAACGTCTACCACTCACTCTGCCTTATCCTTTTCACCCTCTAGTGGGATTTCACATGGCATGAATTTTACTAGCTCAAGAGTCTATGCAAAGTTTGAGAAATTCCAAGTTGACCCTTCTCTAGAAAATACTGAAGGGGCGAACAGGAAACAGGCAGAAGGACAGCCCCCACAATCAGTTCAAGAAGACCAGAAAGAAGAAGAAGAAGAAGAAGATGACAGGTTCATTCTTCTTTTATAAGCTCTTCATTCAGTTGGGTTTAAAAGCTGATTAAGGCATGATGTGAGTAGGGGGTGGTGTAGAATTGAGGGATATAGACTTAGACTTGATGTCCAATTGATGGTAGTCAATGCGGGTTGACTGTGATTTTCGTGTTTCTTGGGCATTGAATTATTTGATTCCCCTGTGATTTATTCAATAAATGATCCAAAATTGTATTCATTGTGATTGTGAAAATCATTTTGGTCCGATTCTTCACCAGACATAATGTGGGAAGCCTCCTGCACTTTTTTTTCTCTCTTTTATTAACCTTTTATTTGGATGTAATTAGCCACTCCTTATCAGCATCTCAAGGGAAGTAAAAGATCCTTCTCAGTCCCATCTGTCACGGCATATGTTTATTCTAGGACTAATTTTTTTCCTTTTTTTTTTTTTTTTTGGAACATTGAAATTTAATGATTGTGTTTTTCTATGTTGAAATTCTCAAAGTTGTGCTGCAATTGGTAATCTGTGATGTTTCCTGAAATGCACGGACTTGTCAATTATGCTGCATTATGAGTACCTCTGTAAATTACTCTGCAGAGTGAAAAGGTCTTCTACATCTACAATATGCTTACTGGATGAGTAAATGGGCATCCTGTTACGTAGTCTTGTAATGCTTTATGTCTGTGTATAAATAGATGCAAAGCTATTGACAAAATTAATGTGTTTTCAGCTGCTTGCCTTCTGACTTGGAGGGTGCAGTCCGGCAATCTAGCCAAGCAAGTGCAACGTTTTTGTCTTCGGGAGGAATGAGAGCCATAGTATGTGACTTAGGTTATGTTTGCTTTTGTTACAAAAATTACAATCAGATTTTTAACTGCTTAACTCTTTTGTAGGTCGAGCTCCTAATTCCTCAGCTGCAATTTCTAGATGACGAAGGTGCACAAGCTGAGCTCTGGCAACTGTCAAGGATTTTCTTGGATACACTTATTGAAGATACAGGAAGCCAGGTTCATTATCACTCCAAGTTAGCGAACTAGAATGCACAGAATCAGTAACATATGAT
The DNA here is from genome assembly GCA_021464305.1 of Kandelia obovata. NCBI lineage: Eukaryota > Viridiplantae > Streptophyta > Magnoliopsida > Malpighiales > Rhizophoraceae > Kandelia > Kandelia obovata. Next base: position 11,316,290 of record CM038476.1, read on the forward strand.
GTGAGGCACCAGACAAGGCATTAAATTGTTTTGACATTGCCTAATCAAACTGAAACTCAGAATTGCCTCAAAGTTTGAAATGCCAATAACTAAGCAAATTAAAAGACAGAAAAGTAAAGTATGTCTCCATTGTTCTTCCTTTCTTGACAGGCTTTTTACTACAGATGATATTTTTCATTGAGATTATTCCTAGGTTTTGATTCAACCCACATTAAAACTAGACTATTAAACATGGACAATTTTGAGTAGAGCTTGCACCATTCTTGCATGCTGGGACTATCTGATGATAATGTTATAAATAAATAATAATAATAACAATAATGATTGAAGGGACATATATTTTTGTATTTCCTGATAAGCTTTTGCACATTTTCTTGTAAACCTTCATAAAATTTTGGGAATTTTGTGTTCAGAGAGTCAAAGCTGTCTTTCCAGATGCTGGTGCTGCAGCCCTTCTGAAGTATCAGTGGAAAGATGCAGCTTTTGGATTCTCAAGGTAATTCCCTCCATGCTGATGAATTCATCCCATGTTTGGTTCATAAAGCAATCTTTTTCAAATTGATTCCAGGCTTTGTTTTATATATGATTTTATGCATTGGAAAGAACTATTCTCATTCTTTCTGTTTGGTGAGTGCCATGGTCCTTCTAATAATGACATACACCTGTTTGTCCAGTTGGTATAATTTTGGCTTGATTTTATGCATGAACTTATGAATATCCAGCTTAAGTGACCGGAAGCCAGTTGAGAATGAAGATGAGGTAGTGGTTATGATTGTTCCTGATTACCAGATGTTGGGATATGTAGAGAAGATTGCATCTGACCTCTCAGATGAACCGGTACTGAGCTAACATCCTCTATCATTTTTTGTTATATCTTGAGCATTGCGGTTGGTAGATCACTCTAAGATTGGTGGTGGAATTTCCTAATCTATTGCTAGCCAAGGCCTCTGATTATGTGGAATCCACGTCTCATTAGTGAGGATGTTGGAGTTGGGATAAATGTCCGCAATTTAAGACGGTATTTTCTGAGGTAAATTTTTCTTGTTCATTGCATGTTTGGTGAAATTTGCATTCCTCTCCCATTATGTAGCAGTAAGGAGCTCTATCTAATCTGTTTTGCAGCACATTCACTACGGTTTACTCAATGAGGCCTCTGCCATCTGGTGCTGTCTTCAGATGTTATCCGGGGTAGGACTTACATTTCATTCATCATATTCCCAAAAATTTTCTGGTGCCTATGGTCTTGCTCCAGTTGCAAGTTTGCACCCTATCCCCTCATATTGTCCACCAAACTGGCCTTTCATAAAGCCCCAAAGTTGCTTCCACCCAATCAACCAATAAGTCTGTCTAGTTTGACAACTCGCAACATAACCCATTTCAAATTCTCAAGTACTAATCTGGTTGTGTTATTTAACGGAGTTGATTCTTTTTGATCACTCATCTTCTAGTTGTATTTGACAATACCAGCATGTGGAAAGTCTTTTATGATGACAAAGATAGACCAAACAGGTATCTGCTTGCCAAAGAGTCCATAAGGCGTCCTGATGCTGAAGAACTTGAGGTTAGTTTCTGATGGAGAGAAACTGTGGAAGAAAGTACTTTTACGTACATTGGTTACTGATTTTAGATTGATTTCATATAGGTAATTTTTGTAAATGTAGAAGAGAAATCAGACCAGGGGCCATCTTTGTTCAACAAAGCAGCAGGCATATTCTCCTCGCTAAACCGATTCATGAAAGCCATTTCAAAGTAATGTCATTCCCTTGTTAGGCATCTAAGGCATTTTATGCAACTATAAATGGATTTGAATCCAGAATTTTCTCTGTACAGTTGATCTAAGAATGGTAGAATTGAAGAAAAGTGCGACTTTGTATGCATTATACTTGCGCTCAAATTAGCAACTTGGGCACAGCTCAGGTTTGTGCTCCACCTATCCACCAGCGATAGTAGAGCATTCCATTCTCGAAGATGGCACACTTCTCTAACACTACCAAAAGACATGCCTGCCGTGCACAAAAATTCACCGTCAGTTTAATGCGAAGTTATTGTTTGCACAGTTACAATCCGAATCGTTCTTTCCAAAAGCTAAAATGGAGCCGAATAAAGTATGATAGACATTCTATTATGTCTCACTACATCCTACCAACATAATATTAAAATGCTGACGTAGGCTCTGAAACAGGATCCAAGATGCTGAATGTGAATATTTTCTCAACCCATAATATTGCTTATGTTTAGTTAAACTGAAAATACCTTTGACAAGGGTCTAACAGGCATTTTGTTGGAGCAGACTAGACTTCTACAACTCCGTAAGTTATGCTTTTAACTCCAAACAATGGGAGCAGCAGAAGATTAATAAGTTCACATTATTCTCCAATTGTGGAAATGATCTTTCAGTCAAAGAGAAAAGAGACAATTTTGCACTCAGAAGCTGAACCACAGTTTCCACCGATGGGAACACCCAGAGGATAAGGATTAATGAATCAATGTCCACAAAATCACCGGGGTGACTTTGCTGCAGCATGCAACAGAATGATGGGGAGGAAGTTCCCTCACAGCGCTCAAAGAACGGTATGCAAACCATGGTAGTTCCAGCCCTTAAGTGTTATCCGAGGGCTAACACCTGGAGGAACTTCAAATGATATTTTGATTGCCATCGACTCTCCAGGAACAAGAGAAAAATAGTTGTCTGAGTAATGAACAGGAAGAATTCTTGTGTCTTCTCCTTTCCTAGGGTCTGTCTTCGATGCATGAACAGAGAAATGCAGGAAAAAAGCAACACCAACATTAGCACCATTAATTTCAGTTACTTTCAAATCATTAGTTTCCTGTGAAGAATGCCCAAAGATCCTCTGGAACAAAGTAGAATCTCTTTTTAACTCAGTTCCACTATTTACAGGTTCCACTGAGGCTGTGTCAAAATCCCCATCACTGAGTCTAGCAACAAAGGTATTTTTAAATGTCAAAGATTTAGAGTCTGGCTTCTTAGATACATTCTGCACGTGCATTTCCATCTCATATGTGGAACCCCTAATGAAAGCCTTTGATTTGATCTTAAGGGGAATCCTTTTCTTCCTGTAAGGTTCTAACAGCTTGTAGTCTCCATCAGGCAGATGCAGCCAGTAAAAGTTCCTTGACAAAATTCCATAATCTGAAGTATTGTAGAGTTTAAGCAGAAGAAAGTAGACTGGCTTTGGGTTTTTAGACTTTGGATACTTCATCTCAACAATAGGCACTACTTTCTTTGGTGGAATAGAGAGTTTCTCATAGACCTTGTAGTATGGGCATGTTCCTTCCATATCCCACACTGAACATTCTATGGCTACACCTGATAGTTCCTCTGACAGAGTGTTAACAACCTGCTTATAGCAAGAGGAATAAAACAATTAAATAATAGTTTTAAAATTTCCGAACGGTAACCATTAACAACAATTCTTTGCCACTGGCCTTTCAAGTTCATGTATCCTCTTATTAGGTAAAGAGAATATTCATGCAGTTTACCTCAATAACATATGTAGCCAGATTCAGCTGAACATGGATTGGCTCTGAGGCGGTACGACAGCCATAGAACCCTGCCGTTTGGTCAAGCAAATGGTCATAAAACTGGCCTCTAAGACCTGTCCAAGGATTTTGATTCTTCCAAATCAAAACACCAGTATACTTGCTCCACATACGAGAAGTCCAGCCCTCCAATAGAGCTCTATACTGGATATAATTTACAAGTTGTGCCTGAGATGATTATTAGAAAACAGGTCAGTAGAATTTTTGATTGGGGTGGGGCTTAAGATGGGGGAACAAACCAATAACAACTCCAGGCAAATAAATAAAGATCCAATATACCTGCAAACAAAAATCATCAAGATCCTTTGGGGTCCCATACAAAAGAATCTGATTATGAACCTTGCCTGGCTTTGAATAAGGGATGTATTTGTGGTATTCCCATATAGGGTTTGGAATTTCTTCTACATAACCATCAGGATGATTATTAAACAATGGTATATGCCATCCTTCCGGTGGCATGGTTGCTCTGATGGTATCAGCAATGGGCATTCCCACAGAACCAACCTCCGGATTGAAACCATATTTGTAGAAATCATCCTTAAAAAAGCTTTCAGGATATTGAATTTCATAAGGGCCATCAGTAAAATCCCCCTTTCCATTAGCAAAGCCATCCCACATGGATCCCTGAATGTAAACACGTGTTCCGTCAAGGTACTGGCTAGGATCCTCTGAATCTAGGGAGATATCTTGCACATACTTGCCAGATTCTCGGAAATTCTCAAAATGAGGATGGAGCTTAAGGTCATTCTTTAATGCTTCATTGATGTCAGGTGGTGGAACTTGCTCATTTCCACCTACCCAAAGTGCAAGACTAGGATGGTTCCTCAGAAGCTTGACAGTGTCTCTTGCACATTGCAAAAACAGGTCATGGTCAAGTGGGCCATCTGGATTTGAGACCGGGTCACCCCTTCCATCAACATCTCCTGTAATCCAAAACTCTTGCCATACCTCCAAAATAAAGAAGCCATATCAATAAAAGTCCATTGGAAAAATCCTGTAGCAGAAATTCAAAAAGAAAGAAAGAAAGAAAGAAAAGAAAAGAGAAAAAGGAAAAAGAAAGATCAGTGCATTGTGAAATGTTACAATCTTGAAGTGGGATTTACCAAAGGCTCTATCCCAGATTTTAACTTACAAAGCCTCATACAATGATGATAGCATGTCCAGGAAAATATATAACTCAAGCCTAATTCACTATTGTAGAGTTTCCTTGAATGTTGAAGTCTTTGGCATGCAGACAGCTGCAAGCACAAGTGCATGCACACAGAAGTAGACTTACAAGCAATCCATAAATGTCGCAGTAATGGTAGAACTCTGGCCTCTCAGCTAACCCACCACCCCAACAACGGATCATATTCATATTCATATCTGCTTGGAACTTGATGTCTGTTTGATAACGTTTCCTAGAAAGCCGCAATAACCCATCTGACAGTATCCAATTACCACCACGGATAAAAATTGGCTGTCCATTGACCTTGAACAACCTATTAAGAAGTGATGTATAGGTCACAAAAATATGGAAAAAAGATGAGGTAAAACATGCAATATTAATCTGTTGTCAGAATGTGAAAACATTGATACCTCCCACCAGTTGCACTATCAATATAGCTCTCAATTTTACGGAATCCAAACAGCTGACTCCATGAATCAGACTCCTCATACCCCTTTACATCAACTGTAATACTGACATTGTACAGGGATTGCTTCCCCATCCCATTTGGCCACCATAAATTGGGCTTGTAGAAGAAAAGCTGCCAATTCATGCTATTAGATGAAGCACTAGAGCCATAGACAATAGCATATTAAAAAAATAAAATAAAATAAGAGGGGCCAAGGCACACTATCATAGATCTCAATAAGTTGAGTGTTGGAGGGACCTCCAAAGAATATTGGAAGGATTGTGCAGTAGAAATGGACTTGTGCTAAGATTACACTGGCATATATTGTGAGTTTATAGACATGGGTTTCATGAAATCACAGGGCAATTCCCATTAGTCTTTGTAAGCTCAAAATACTATAATAAACTCAAATCAGCATGCACTTTCCAAGCAAATTCTAAGGCAGACATAGTACCATGGTCAGAACTGTTATCCATATATAGGCTATAAGCTCAAAAAATGTTAAATTACAGCTTTCTAGACCAGCTTGCAGTTCCCAACTTAAAAATACTGACCGCAGGAAATGTAAATTGCAGACATTTTCCTGCCGCGATTGACACATGTTGAGTCTGAAGATGCTCCACCATGAAAATGCCTCCTTCAAGTTCCAATGTCACTTGAATATGCAAATTACACTCAGCAACCTGTGCACTTCTGTTTTCCAACTCGGTAGTAGAATGCAAATAGACCCTCTTGTATCCATCATAGAATGTTGCAACCAAGTGGGGATCCACTATTTTCACAGGCTGCACCATAGAGAAATGCATTTGGATATGAGAAAATTCTTTAAGTGATTAAGAAACAAATGCCAAATTTTTTTAGGTTTAATGCACTTGAATGAGAGAATATACAAGTTACCAAATATAAATTTAGACATGAAAAAAAAAAAAAAAAAGGATCGCACACTCTTTTTCATAAAAATAAAATAAAATTTGACAATGTTTCGTTCTTTAGGCAATTTTAGACACCGTGATGCACCAGAAATTACAGCTCTCATAAGCTTGTAAGCTTGAATGATAGATCATAAGTTCGTGCAGGCCTCACGGTCTTCTTCTGGACCAAGTTTGACTGTATAATGTATGAATCATGACAAGAACATTCACATCACTGAGGCTATAAGTAGGAAAATTAAGCATATGTATTAAGCTCACCCCCATGGCATAAATTGATACTTCATCCCATATGCCAGTGTTCCTATCCCTGCAGCAGGAAAATGCACATTACTTTTTTACTTCGGAGTGAATCTTTTCTCTTCTCAAACATGCAATAAATTGCCTAACTGGAAGTTGAATATGTATGTAGAACACAATCTAAGAACTAGGCTGTTACTCTCAAACATCATCAATAGTCACCTTATAGGTGCTATCCAATCCCAACCTTCAACATACTGTGCAGCAACGTCTTTTCCAATCTAGCAGGAAAACAAGGAAAAAGTTGTTGGACTTTCTGTGACACATGAATCCTGGCACCTTTCCGTAATTCCAAGAGTATGCAACAAGAAGTGAAATTCAATAACAGGTTTCCCTGATTTAGTTACCTCATGATCACCACCTTGTCCTCCCTGAGGCGGAATTTTTCCAGTATGATCTGGAGGATGAACAAGAACAGCAAGCAAGTTGTGACCATTAGGACTCAGAATATCAGTAACATCAAGGCAATGTCTCCTGAACATCCCAGCTGGCAAGAGCTTTTGGTGTCCATTCAAATAGACTTCTGCCGAATAATTGATTGCACGGAAATTCAGATCCAGGTATTGGTTTCCTGACTGGAAAATGCAAAGTAGTAAGGTACAGTACAGATATCCATAAAAAAAAAAGAGTTCAACATCAAGACCGAGGCATAGAAACTAGAAAGAACTGTGAAAACTCAGTAATAAATCCAAAACAGTGAAAGCCAAGAAAATTTATCCAATAATTCAAATTAACCAAATTGATCATTCTGACTTGATCCAAATCAGAAGTGCAGTACCTTGCTCTTGCAATGAAAAAAAAAATGCTTTCGAACAGAATATTTGGGCTAATCAGCCAGAAGCTAGATCACTTCAGTGTATGAAACCAAAACTCAAATTTTTTCTTTATTATTGACATAAACATAAATTTTTTTAACCATGGTTGGCATCAAATTCCATAATAGACATCCAACCACTCCATACCAGCTTACAGTCGAAGGTTGTGAAGAACCAGAATGTGTAGTGCTCCCTGCCAGAATCAGCTATATCTATAATGGCTTCATTTTCCAAACCGTAAAAAGGATCAGGCACCACTTTGTTCTTCACCAGTGTTCCCAAAATACTAACAAAAAAAAGGAAAAAATGTTACAGACGACCACATTAAAAAGAGTGCCAAATTAATTCAAGCAACTTTAGCATCTAAATTTCAAAGATCAGTATCAGATTAAGTCAAGACCCTCAGTTGACTGCTTGTTCTCAATCAGTAACTTTAAAAAAAAAAAACCGTTTGGGAATTCGACTTCAAATCCACAATATAGTCGATTCATTCAGTTAAGTGATCTTTCTGACCAGTTTGAAAAAAAAAAAAAAAACTCAAACAGACTGATGGAATTTATAAATAATTAAAAAAGGAAATAATACGGAAATAACAAAGTGTAATGCAGTGGGTATAGAATAGAGTTTACGTTCCGGGAACAGAAGCTTCCATCCATGGCGAGTCAGGGCCACTGGGGGGGTGAGTGGTAGTGAGTTGGATCCCGGTGAGGTCCACCTTCGTCGAGCTCGCGGCGAGCCAGCCGGCGTCCAGCAGTACCCTCCCTATCTTCGCCATTTACTCAAAAACCGTAGATCCTACTGAGAGAATTTGTAAAAGCAGAGACCACAGTTGAAGTCAATGCAAGATAACAAAAGCCAGAGAATTCCCAGACCCCCTCCCCACCCCCACCTTCCAAAATATAGAAAGCAAAGAGGAGAGAGAAGAAGAAGAAGAAGAAGTGACCTGACGAGTATGAGTCTTGCTCGTTTCCGTACTGTTTTACGTCATCGTGATCAGATCAGTTGCGTGGGAAACGGACACCGTGCAAGATGACGTGTCGGTTAATTTTGGCTTTTAAACCCGGGCTTCCCCAGATTTGGTCGGCTGTTTGTGTTCCGTTTATACGGTGCCGTTTTTCTGTTGTGATATGTAAAGGTCAAAACAGTCCTATTTAGTTGTTCTTCCGAAGAAAATAAATACGAATGTTGAATGAAAGAATGCAATTTATTTATTTATTAAATATTAATTTATATTATATATATAATATTAATTGAATTTAAAATAATAAATACATAATATATTAAAAAATTATATTTTTTATTATTTTTGAATTCACTTATATAATTTTTTTTAATAAAATTGAGTGACATGGGAACAAACGCAAATGTCAAAAGGAATATTCTCAAAATAGCATGAAAAGTCAATGGCTGGTGGCATGGCTCAACAAAGACAGGCGAAGTGAAAACACTGCTTTAGACAAAATAAAAGGCAGAAGACAACTCTAAGGATCAAAGGAACACTTGCTTGGAAAAATTAATACGGTTAATAGCAGCTCCGTTTAAAGAAAGAGATATTGAAAATTAAAAGCACAAAAATTCAAAAATTCCCTCAACTATATATATATATATATATTATTTTAAAAAAATCGAATAGGAATTGACATTAGTACATGGAATTCTCTATCTTGTAATAAAAATAAACGATATATATATATATATAAACAAAAAAAAGATGAATAGAAGGTTTTCTGAATTTTGTTTGTATTTTAGTTTAAAATTAATCGATTTCAAAGAAAGAAAAGCCAAATTTTTCTCAAAAAAAATTAAAATATTATTACTTGTCAACATGCGATGCAACTGGCATGCATGTCCCAGCCGTTGAAATATCCGCCTTCTCTCTCTCTCTCTCTCTCTAAAAGAGCGATTACCAAATGGGATGCTGTGGCGACGAAGACGACGCCGTTCCCATCCTCACAGAGCCCCTAAACCCCACCACCGAAACATTATCTTCATCCGATGTCTCGGCCGACACAATAACTCCGGCCACAACGATCTCCCCGATGAACTCTCACTTCGCGGCGCTCTCGTGCGCTGACACTCTCCGTCTTATCTTCGAGAAGCTTTCCCTGGCAGACTTGGCCCGCGCCAGCTGCGTGTGCCGGGCGTGGAACGCTGTGGCGGCCGATGGCGAGATTCTGAGGGCGGCGTTCATGGGTCCCTGGAAGCTGAAGGCTATTGTGGGTAGGCCCGTGTCCGGAAGTTTCTGGAGGGATAATGGGATTTGGAAATTTGCTATTTCGCATAAGATTGTCAGAGGGGACACCGTTGCAAGCCTCGCTGTCAAGTATTCGGTTCAGGTTTTGGATTTTGATTTATGGGGTTGTTATGGTTTTGATGATTAACAGATAAGAATTGAAGTTTTTTTTCTTCCTTTATTTATTTATTTATTTTTGTGGAAAATATTTGATTGGTTGATTGCAAATGGAAAGCTTTGTGCTTTCTGGATTTATAATTTGAGTGCTGGGAGTTTAGATTTGACTGGGTTAAGTGAGGTTTTAGATGAGAATTCGATCTGTACTTGCAAAGGAATTTTGGGTAGAAACTGGTAACATTGGTGATATTTAGATTGATTGATGGCGAAGTGGCATAAATGGGCTATAAAGTTGGGTGACTTGTGTCTGACGATGAGGTTGTTTTCGGTTTGTTTGATTTTACTGCCTTGATTATTAGTAGTGGCTACTAAGTTAGAAAAGAAATGAATAGTGAGGGCAGATTTCTTACTAGTCAATTCCCTCTGCATATTTATAGTGCTCTCATTGTTGTTTCTATAATTGTTTGCTATCTTGGGAGTGAAATGGCTGATGGATATCCTGCAAAGATTTAGTGGAGTTAAACTGTTGTGCTTGGAAATGGATATGGAAAGAAGACATTAGAATGAAACTCGCTCCATTTTTTTGCAATGATTGGATTTCTTTAGGTGTGAAATTTCTGCAAAAAGGTAAAATGGAACAATTGTTAGAGATTCCAATGTTTGAAGCAAAAGATTTGTAACTCATTCTGTGGATGTTTGGAACAATGTAGAACTAGGATTGCACTATAATGATCTATACATAAACTTAATGAACTACCATTTTTTGGCAACAGGTTAAGAGACACTTACTGAATAGATATTTAGGAGTTCCTGAGCCTTTGATCGGGAACTAAAATCTGATCTTGTAGTTTCCTACTTGACTGCCTAATGGCCCCATTCACTTAAAAAAAAAAATTTCTTGCCTAAAATACAGCTCTGCAAATCACATTTTTCTATTTCATTTCTTGTGCTGATAGGACCACTAAATCATTTACTTTTGTTCATGATAAGCTTAAAGTATGTCTTAGTAACATTTAGAACTTATTTTTCATGCTTCGGTAGGTTATGGATATAAAGAGATTGAATAACATGATGAGTGACCACGGCATTTATTCAAGGGAGAGGTTATTAATCCCTATAAATCATCCAAACCTTCTCACAAATGGTACATGCTACATAGAGTTGGATACCGATGCAAAAAGGGAAGTTGCAGTACTATATTTAGAAGGCGAACCTGACAGAAAGCTTCACTGTATATCAAATGGGATGACATCTGGCCAAGGCAGGAAAAGGGTTATTGACTCATTAAAGAGAAGTATGCAAGTTGATGATGGAACTGCTCAATACTACTTCTCTATGTCAAATGGTGATCCCCGGGCTGCACTCTCAGAGTTCTCTCAAGATCTTAGGTGGGAGAGGCAGGCAGGTTTGGCCTAGATGAGAATTTACCTTGGTTAAGGAGCCCAGCATATGCTAGTTGGATCATATTCCCTCTGCTTCTCACTGGGTTTCGATGCCCTACTTACCTTCTAACCTGCCTTCAAGAACCCCAATCCATTAGCATTGTATAAATATTTGTATTTGATCTGCTCAAGGGAATGAACCATCATTTATAAGAATAAAGTTTACCCGTGTGCTTTGTATGGTGTAAGGAATTTCACAGCTGCAATTTCAAAAGCCGATGAACACAGTATTGCGTTAACAGCTTACAGGGCAAAAAGGGGTTGTTTCTTAATAGGTTTGAAATCCTCTATTAATTTCATTCTTTCTTTTATTTCCATCATCTTCCTATTTAGCCTGTGATGAAATCTAAACATATCATTGTAAGTGTGTCATCCTTTTTATTCTATCCAGAATGCAGAACGTAAGGGCTTGTAGCATTTCTTTAAAATGTTTAAAATGAGAATCTCCCTGTAGTCTCTATACATACAACTTAGGATTTTCACATCACATAGGTTGTCCTCCAAATCATAATTAATTGCAAATTAGCAAAATAAAAATTAAAAAAAAAAAAGGAAAACAAATTTAGGCTTTTTTTTTATCTGAATTTTAGCAAGAGAATGTATATATGACAAAATGGGAGATAATGTGGAATTATATCTTTATTAGGAGTTAGTATTTTTTTTTCCAGTTTAAATATGGAATTTAGACTCTGACAAAGAAAGAAAATCTAATTAATTAACTTTATTTTTATCTTTGATAAGCTTCATAGTTACTTCATTTTTAATTTTTTTTTTTGTACCATCTCTTTCCCTTTCATTAAGGTTTCTTCTCTCTACACTATCTTTTGGACACTGTTTGATTGGTGAAAAAACAAAATAAACAAGTCCACCAAATTTAAGTCAAGTTAATTATTTTTTTTGAAAAAAATAAGTCAATCGGAAGAATAGCATGAACTTCTAATTTTATGTTTAGTATTCAATTTTTCTTTAATTTTCTAATTATTTTTGGCAGTTAGGCAATTCAAATAATAATAAAGTAAATTTAGACTATTATATCATGACTTAGGCATTAATTGAACATTAATTTCTTAAGCAATATTTGTTGTCATAAGTCAATAATTGAGCATTTGTGAATGAAGTGCCGGTAGGAGGGACAAGCCAAATTCACGCACTAATCTAAAATGATGGAGCACATTACTTGATTTGCATCCAATTATACACGAGATGGCGGCAGTTCTCGAGAGAGCAAAACTATAAACATCCCTTTCTATCGCGTTCTACTAGTGTTGGAAGCTCCCGTAGGTATATAAACAATGGCTATGGCAGATATAAAATGTTCTGCCAGTAATAAGAATACTAGCCTAACCGAGATATACCTGGCGGCAACGCGTAAACAGTATGAACTTGGGAAGCACCGAAATGGCTAGAAATTTATGATGGGCTTGATGCAGAAGAGTTGCTTTGCAGTGACGCCAACTCTTTTTCTTGTTGTTTCTTGAGGAAGCTCTGTGCCGTTGCTGATATGATCTTAATGACGAAGTTAATCATCATGAGCCATATGATTGTCTGCCATATTGAGGCAAATGATAGGCCCCATTTTTTTACCTGGAGAATAAACAATGAGGTACATCTCTTAAAGGAAGAATAAGCATGTGCCCACAATAACCTGAATGCACTATCTAGAACTGCATATGGTATGCCTGGCAGAGACAAAAACAAAGTAATTACCTTCTTATCTGAAACTGGAGGTGCAGATGTCATGAATTTGTCCCTAATGACATGTAGTTTCTCAGTGAGGTTTGGTATGATAGTAGCAAGTCCAGGCACAAAACTGAGCATTTGAATCAGCTCAGTTTCTAGAAGACGAAGAAGTTGATAATTGCAAATTGAGATGATAAAAGCTGTCTACAATCATAAAGGCAACAAAACCATGTCAAGCAGAGCCACATATACAACTGATGACTAAAAGCATTCGAGAAAACAAGTAAAAATGCAGTAGCAACTGGGTGCACAAATAGACAAAAATACAAACTAATCCACGCATGAAAAAAGATGACAGATTGTATCAAAGATTGAACAATAGAATATCTGCAAACCTGAATGTGAGTTTTAATTATAGCCTTTCCAATCACAGTTGCAAGGAAAAATTTCCAGAATGAAACTCCAAATTGCCCACATATGATACCAGCAAGGTCAAATAAAGGATTAGGTACCTGTACGAGTACATAATATATATAGTCAGCAGATGGCAAATTGAGCCACAGTAGAGAGGTTGGAAGGCCATTAAATGCATAGCAATAAATTCTTAGATATGACAACACAGAATGTGGTTTATACATACAAGCACGAATCAAAGTGATTTTCTATCTTTCCATATGATGATAAAGTTCATTACTTGATAAGGGGAGTACAAAGAATATCTGCAGTTACTACTCACACACCAGACAGTGAAATGACCATTATATAATCATTACATCTCATAAAAAAGTGCGGGAAATAACTCACTGAAGCGAGAACCAAGATTGTAAAGAAGTTCAAATACTGTGAATGTGAAAGGAGCCAATCTTTGATCTGTTTCATGCACTTGGAAAAAATTTTGCCATCTACTGAAGAACCATCTAGTTTGACAATTTCCACCTTGTCACCAGCCATACTAGCTGAAAATATGCAAAAGTATTAAAAAAAGCTCAATTTTAGTCACAGAGAAGTGCAACACACAATTGCTATTACCTGACAGCTGAAACATGATTATTATCTTGCTCATGTCAAACAGCCCAGATATCTACCAGATTTTAAGGGATTGACCGTCTCATTTTTCCATAACAGAAGGCTTATAGGAAGAGATAAAAAAGGGATTCTGTTTAACATATAATTATTCTCTAACCAGTTTAAAATCTCTCAATCAATACTGACACAATATAATCAACTTACTCATCCTGAGAGAGAGGGGGAGAGAGATAGATATACTCAGGTTATGGCTACCACTGCAGGTATAGATCTTAAATCTAAACATCGTCATAAAAATCTGTAGACAGAAAAATGCACCACATGAAGATCAAACAAGCTATCACCAGGTAAGCAGTGATAGCCGATGGTAGTGATAGCTTGAACATCAGCACTATTAGAAGTCAAAGAGGGCAAACATCCCAACAGACTCAATATAATGGATATAGACAGAACACCCAGCATTTCAACTTCATGAGCCCCAATGTCAGGTATTCTAAAAATACTCTTTAAGAAGACCAGGGCACATAGCATGTGTGAATAGTTATAAAAAAAGAAATGCGACATATTGTCATAACAAAATCAAAATCATTCTTAGGAGATAAACATCTAAATATGAATCAGAAATGTTACCAGCTCGGGATATAAAATATGGAGGAAGCTCCCCAAGTGCAGTTCCAATGCCCCACAAAATAGACTCTAGTTGAACCTCAAGCAAAATGCTGGTCAGTGGAATTCGAGAGCCTTCATATGATGCAAATAATGGAGGCTCAAATGCACTGCAGTTCTTATCCAGCCATGAAGGGCCGGTATTGAATTGAATCGTGTCATATGGTGCTCTTTTAATATCAACCTGGCCACACTGTACAGCTTTCATGGTAAACAGTGCAATATGGGGGCCTAAATACAGCACAAAAGTGTGCAAACCAGATCCTGCCGCAAATGAAAAGGTTGAAGGATGAGAACAAATGAACCAAAATATTGCCCCAAAAAGCCAAAAAAAAAAAAAAACTGAGACAAGTATTATGTGAAATATATTGGTTAATTAGAAAATTAAAGACCAGATCATATACCAAATTACTAGACACACCCTGGTGCACAGCAGTTAAATGGCTTACAGAGATTTGAAAACATCACAAATGCAAGAGAAACTGAAAATCATGTATATTCAGCTATCATCCACAATAGAAGTCAATTAGTTTTCATCCACATCCATCCATTTCAATCCTCTGTCCAAGAAGGTGCAGTAATAAACAGGAAAACACAGGTATATTGAACTGATATAACAATCATATATTGTGTGTTACCTAGACCAATTGAGGATGCTACACCGAGGGCCACCCACCAAAGTCCGAACCGAAGATAGAGGAGAAGCTCATAAAATTGCTACAAAATCCCAAAAAAAAAAAAGAAAAACAGAAGCATACATTTCCAATCAGAACAGCATCAAGCAACAGAAAACCAACAAAACAAGTTTAAGCAGTTCAGAGTCTCAGCCAGACAGATTAGCAGCGCAACATCAATAAAGATTGAAAAGTTGATTCTCAAACACATATAGATAAGCTCATCACAGGAGGCATAATAATATTCATTCAATTCAATGAAAATATTGTCCAAAAAATAAAAAATATGAAAGAAAGAACGAAATAATATAATTTACTCTTCCATGCCAATTGCCAACTGTCAAAACCAGAACCCCAATTGCTGCCGAGAGGGCGCTAAGAAGCAAAAGCCAACAATTTTTTGAAAATAATCCTTGTAGAAAATGAGCAATCGCCAACACAAATAGCTTTAGGGTCCTCGATGGCTGGGTTGCTAGCATCAGATTCTCCAATTCCTCCTTGTGCTTCGCTCGAACTCCTAAAATATAACCAGAAAACAGAAAGAAAGAAAAAAAGGTTTCATCAGATCGAGTGGACTTAGTAATCTCTATTTATGAAAAATTTAGAGCATTCAACCGACTCAAACTAAATTTAGGATTAAAATTTTAATCTTGTTAGAGCAGTTGTCAGAAATTCAACTAAAATTTAAATAGCAAAATCTCCATAAATTTTCTTACACTAAGTGTTCCAAATTCTAATTCAACTTTGTTTTTTATTATCAAATACCGGCCGGTAAGTTAAATTCCATCCGAGTATCGGATAGACAGCGAATTAGCTCACTAGAGGACACAATAGACATCTTTTTTCTCGCACTTTCTAGCCAACCAAACCTATCCCAAAACTATAACCGTCTAAACACTACAGGAAAATTGGTAAAGAAAAACAGAAAATTTGGACTCACGAGAGATCGACGCCTCGTCGTTTGGGTCCTGAGCAGGATAGACAAGGAGAGGCTGCTGCTGCTGCTGCTTTGCCGTTTGGCTGTCCTCCATTGAGAGTGCAAGAGAGAGAGAGAGAGAGTTTTCACGCGATTCTCGACCGAGTCAAGATCGCAAAAACTTTAAAAAAAAAAAAAAAAAAAAAACAACAACAACAAAAAAGAGATATAACAGAGATGGGAATCGAATGCGAATATTGTCGTGTCGTGAAGGAGACGGAGGTTGTAGGAAGACCGGATTCTCTGCGGTCGGGTTTACTTGGTCCAGTAGGACTTATGGCTTCTCATCGCAGCAAAGCCCCGACAGCCATTCTGAATAACTATTGCCAATGTAAACCAAAATAAATATTAATAAATGGAAAATTTTTAAAAATAATAACAATAATAATCATAATTAGATTGGTATTTAATTGAACTTCTATTTTCATTTTTTTTTTTAATGAAAATTTGATTTGGCTTATACCACTCAAGTTATCTCAAACTATATAACATTTTGATTTCACTGAGTAACGTGAACTACACTTAAGATTCCCAATCATACCAGCAAAAGCAATTACACTGAAACCCATTATTTCTTATAGAAGGTTGGGATCCGACAACATGGGCAATACAATTATAGTATCTCCACAAGAAATTAGTAAGGCTATTCAAAGGACTGGGATCCTTGTAACAGTTTGCTTGTACACAGCTACTACATTCTCGCATAAATTTCATCGTAAAATTGATCAGGCCTCCTGCCCTAGTATTTGGCAACAAGAAAATCAGCACTCAAAGCTTAAATCTTCCTATGCATGGGCCAAAACCCCAGAATCACCATTATAATTTAAGGCTAAAACATTTGACATTGTACTTTGTATGATAAACTTTATTTTTAGTATCAAATAGAAACGTAAATAAACAAAATTTTTGTTGGGTTGAATTATAAAAAAAAAAAAAAAAAAACTGTTAACGCCACGATTAAAAATTACAATTCTTTAACTTCAACAAGTATAATCTATATATGAAATTTCATTAATCAAAAAAATATATAATTTATATTTTTTTTTACAATGAAAATTTTATAATCTTTTATTTTTGAGTATTTCAGATTTCTTTAAACAATTGCACAATGCACATATTTGCCACAATTTTTTTTTTTTTCCCATAATTGAATTCAATTGTACCTTTCCTTGTGGAATGAGGAATACCCTATTCAAACAGGAAAAAGAAAGCAATTCCTAATTTGGGTATACTGCGACCACTGCCCTCTTACAATCTCATATATATATAAATCTTAGAAAATAAAAGAAGGGAAAAAGAAATACTGCATAACACGGTATTTTTCTTACTCTAACGTACCACTGTATTCTGTTTTTTTTCTTTTGCTACTTTATTGACTAACTTGTAACCTCGAAGGATTAATGAGATTGATTCATGCTGTTACCGATCCATCTCTTGACAAATAATATACTATGATTATAGCGAGTTGTTTTTGGTCACTACAGATCCACAAATAGCTTCAAGAGCTTCTTAATTAGATGCATGATGCATCATGATTGATGGTCGCAAATAATTACTCCTTGATTAGATGCTTCTTAATTATTCTTAATTAGATGCATTCTTTTTTGTCTTGCTTTTGGTATTTGGTTTGTCCATCTATTTGCTTGCAATGGACCATTTAGAGCTATACACAGCACTTAATTGTTCCTTTTAATACAACGCATAGTTGACAGGTAACATCATATGGAAGAGTGTGAAGAGAAGCAGCAGCAAATGCAGCAACAGGAGCAGCAGCGAAACTTTCGGTCGGTTTTTCCACCTCCTCGGTTACACCCATGGCTCATGTTTATCCACGGCAAGAAGGGACGGAACCAAACATTTTATAGTTTATCGGAAGATTGCGTCCATGCCAAGAGCATCCCAAACATGCGCAGAAAGTCTTACGAGGGCAGTTATTTTGGTTGGATGATGTTTTTCGGTGAATGTACTGGTTCTGAAGATTGCTTTCTATTGAATCCTGTCTCCATGGAGAAAATCCAATTGCCTCCTTGGGTTGATATTGGATGGAGATCTTGCCTTCTCTCGTCGCCTCCGGATGATCCAGGTTGCATTGTTCTATTTGTAGAAGAAGTTGGAGAGGGTCGCGCATGTTTTAGATTTTGTAAGCCCGGTGACGCAGAGTGGTCTCATCAAGATGTAGAGATTGGCAAAGATGAGCGAGTGCTTGACGTGGTTGCTTGTGGGGGAAGGATGTATGCCTATGTTCTCTCCCCACTTATGAGCAAACTCGTCAATTTTGATATTGGGTCAGGGGATGCAATTATTATGGAAGCCGAAGCAATCCCCTTTCTGCCTCCGGCCGGACCTTCTGCTGTTCGCGGATTGGTGGAATCAAGTGGCGAGGTGTTCGTTGTGACATTGGTACGCTGGGGCAGTAGGGCGCCGATGGAAGATCATGTGCGTGACATCGTAATTCAAAAGATGGACATTTGTAAGAAGGAATTTGTTAGAGTTGAAAATATCGGCGATCGAGCGTTCTTCGCTGGTAGATCACGATGGACTTCGTGCCCAGCCAAAGAATCCGGAATTCGGGGCAATACAGTATACTTTACATTGAAACAAGATCGATGTCTCTATGCATTTGACCCCGAGGAAAAGAGTCTAGCCGTGACCTTGCCGTGCCCTGACGTCAAAGAGAATTGGTCACGACCTGATTGGGTTTTACCTTGTTTTTAAGTTTTTTTTTATTTTATTTTTATTTATTTATAGAGAGAGAGGAGATGGATAGAAATTAACTTTGAATGACAAAATCAAGATCAAGGGTTTTAATCTTTCCTAATTGATATAAGTTTCCAATCTCATGTCATATTTATATTTAGTCCACACTAGTTTGGTCCGACTAATGATTTACCGTCCTCATTTTTTAAATAAAAATACAAATATCACCTGTTTGATACAAAAATTAAAAAGAAAAATAAATTGTTCAAGAACGAGAAACCCCAATCTACTCTTATAGAAAATTGAAATTTTTTTTGTGAAAAGTTTGAAAGACTTCCGTATTAGTTAATTTATTTATTGTGGAATTCTTTCCGGCTAATTAACCATTATCGATAATTTTATAGAATGAAATAAATATAACAAAATAACATCATTTATTCTTATTATTTTTAATTATTTAGTTTAATTTAATGATATTTTAAATTTGTACAAATATATACTTGTTGATATGATTTTTAGATCTAAGTTTGATAATTTTTAAATTTTATAAATATAAATATTATATTATATTATATTGGCAATAAAAAATTTAATGCAATCTAAGAAAATTAACTAGAGAAAAATTGATGTCTTGGATAAGTGAAATGTAATTGTGAGAATTAATTGGCAATAGTTAAGACTATTAATAAAGATGTGTTAATTTACCTTAATGTGACATTGATTTGGATCATAAGTTTCGTACTTACACTTAATTATCATATTCTATAAAAAATTATTCATTATATTACAAAAATATAATAATATTAATTAAATATTTCATTCAAATAAGGCATATTCACTTTTAAAGAATGTGTAATAATTTAAAAATATATAAAGTAAATAATTACAATATAATTTATTATAAAATTCTAGTTTATAGTTATGAATATGATCAATGTAAAAATAAATTTATTAGTACTTTTTTTAATAATTATTTTATTATATATATTAATATAACATGAGAGTCAAATCTTTATTATTTGTATCAAGAGAAACCCATATAAATGAGGGAATAGACATTATTCCTTTCTTTCGAATATATATATATATATATATATATATATTTATATAACATGAGGTTCAAAACTTTATTATTTGTATCAAGAGAAACCCATATAAATGATGGAATAGACATTATGCCTTTCTTTCGAATATATGTATATATATATATATTTTTATATATATATATATTTATATACTTTCAACATGAAAAAATCTTGGCATGCATGTAAATACAAAATGAGCTATTGTCTTTTAACGTGACATGATGCTCCAGGCGTAATTCTCCCCATTTTATGACTGAAAGAAAAGAAAAGAAGAAGAAGAAAAAAAAAAAAAAAAAAAAAAGAAGAAGAAGAAGAAGAAGAGTCGTTTGGAACTGTGGGAATATAATTATGCAAATCAAAATAGCGGCGGTGGCTAAAAAATATCTACACTGGTCGGTGCATGTGACGCGGATGGTTTTATGGACTATATGAAATTAATGCGTAGCAATTGATTTAAATTTTTATATATTTCTTGTCTAACTATGAATACGGTGTCCATAAGGAAAACAGAACCCAAACTCCTAATTGGGGTATTATTTGAATACTGTACAATGTCAGTTGTGTATATATACACGCACTACTCTTTGTTAAACTTCATTAGAGAGAAAAAAAAGGAACGTTTGACATAGAGAAAAGGGCGCTCCCTGGAAGTCTGGCAATTTTTCTAAACTAACATACCATGACTTTCATTTTTTTTTTTTTTTTATTTTGGTAATAATTTGTTCGCTAAAATTTTTCCATCAATAACCAAGTTAGTCAGTCCAACTTTCAATCCTTCTTGTCATTCTGGTTCGCTGTCCCTTTCTTACATCGCAAAAAGGTAGCAACGCCCTCTTTGCTTTTTTCTATGGTGATATATGTTAAACACAAGGAGCTTGCTTTCGTGATTGGTTCCCTCTTTTTATTTTGTGAATTATCGAGATTCGTGTCTGTCTCACCCAATACTGTGTGTTATGCCAAAAGGGAAATATAATCGTCTAAGCGTTCTGGAAAGAAAAACAAATCTGTATATCATGCGTTTCTCTCTTTATAGCAAAGGTTTTCAAAGAAGACAAATTTCTGCCAAAATATCGTGTTTTCGTTGCTATATCTCTTTTTGGAGCGAAGATTAAAATTGTTTGCAGAGAGAACAAATTGAAATTGAAGGAGCGTTTGTAGAGGATGCGTATGGTGGTTTGTGGTTCTGGTTGTAGAGGGAATGAGGATGCGTGTTGACTCTCATCAACTATAATACAATCGACAATATCAATTCTTTTTCTTTATAGTTTTATTGGTTTGTGTGGTGCGTAAACATTAAAAAAATATATATGTTGGGTCTCTCAGGTTTATCTGGCTTAAATTTCCCTGACAGGTATTCGGATGCCATGGAGAAAACTAGCGAGAGAAACTGGTCTAGCCTTCCAAGTGATTTGGTGTCCCTGATTAAGTCCTTCCTCTTAGGCCGAGACCGTGCAATCTTCAATTGCGTTTGCAAAGCATGGAAATCAGTCCCCACCGCCGCACTTTCTTCTCCTGGAACATCTCCTATCCGTTTGATTGATCCTTGGCATACCTTGTCAAAGATCATTCAATTCCCCTTGTTGATGTTCACTGGACGGGATGATTCTGTTTGCAACTTTTATCATGCCATAGATAACACCACCTACGCTATGGATGTCCCTCAAATAGCCAATGCCACCATCCGGTACTGTAAGGATGGATGGCTTCTGATGTCTCGACCGGATAAAGAAGTCTTCTTTTTTCAATCCCATCACCAAGGAACTGATTGACCTTCCTCCTATCGAGTGGCAGTTTTATTGCTTTTGCAGCATTGCTTTCTCATCCACACCAACATCTCCGGATTGTGTGGTTTTGGCAATAATCGACGGCAACCACTACGCACACAGAACATTTGAATTGAACTACATTCGCAAGGGTGAAGACCGCTGGACTAGTAAAGACTTGCACCACAGGGAGGTTGAATTCTTTCCGTCATACTGTAATCCCATTTTTTATAAAGGAATTTTCTATCTCTTGGGTATGGGAGGGAATTTGGTCAAATTTGACCCAAAGGAGGAAGATGAAAATGCATGGACAGTTCTTGCGAGGCCAAACAAGCCTTGCACCTCAAGCCGGAGAAGCTATTTGATCGAGAGCCAAGGAGAATTGTTGTCTGTCTTTGAGGGTCGTGCTGGAGAATTCATAAAGATTTTCAAGCTGGATCAGCCATCTTTGTCTTGGAAGAAAGTAACGAGCTTAGGACACGACACATTGTTTGTCAGTCTCACCTCGTCATTCGCCGCCACATGTAAAGAAACACAAGCATTGGGACTTAGAAACAAGATATTCTTCTCAAGATTCAGGGACAAGCAACACTCTGTGTTCTATTCCCATGTAACTGGCAAGTTTCATTGTTTAACGCTAGACAATTCCAGCAGCAAGGACTTCTTTGGCACATCAGAAAAGCTGCGCTGCTGTTGGATTCAACCCAGCTTTGAGAGGCATTCTGAGGGAGAGCTTCAATGGCATTTTGAATAATCCAACCACTACATGTTTTCGTTAAATGTCTTTGACCTCTTGTTATTATTATTTGTTTTTTCTGTTCTTCTTTTTTGTCCTTTTTCTCCTAACAAGGCAAACATGTCCAACAAAAAATGGAATTCAAACAATTTTTTTTTTTATCAAGTTGAATTAAGGAAGAAGGTATTTTATTTGAGTGAATCTAATATTCTAGACCTCATGTTCTTGCTCTCCAAGTAAATGTTTTGTTGACGAGTAGACTGTATCCAATGACGATCATGACTGTAATTGTACATGACTGTTTATATAGTTATGTTCCGTAACACTGTGTTATAATAATAAACAACACTTTTTTGAGATTTGAACATCGTTACTAAAACCAAAAGTGAGTTAAATTGACTATTGATTTTTAAATTCACGGGGGAAACTTGATGAAGTGGACATAAGTAAAGCATATAGCCGTAGCAATTTTACGCATCCTTTCTTATTGTTTTATGGAAATATATATATATATATATATATATGAAGGTGGTAAGATCTTCTATTCAACGAAATTGTTGGATGTGAAAATTATTGGAAATTTCTCGATGGCTATGCCTGCTTATTGAAAATTCTTGAAGAACGCCAAATGCAGAAATGGGTTTTACTTTTGGAATAACGAGTGAATTCTGAAGCAGAGTGTAGGAAAAAAAGCTACGGAAAGAACAATCACATTGCTCTGGTCATGCGTCCATCTTTTACCACTCTGATTGTGCAATTTACGAATGCTTACTGTTCAGTTGTTTGTACGAAAATATTCCGGATACTAAGCAAAGTGCAATGAACGAAAATTTTTTACTGGATAAATGACTTAAAAACTATTTTCGAGAAACAACTTCTGTTTCGAAGAGAAAATAATAATAAAAAAAAAAACAGAGAGGAGAGAGTGAGGGAGAGGAAAAGAGACGGAGTGAGCTAGAGAGATTAAGAGAGTCAGAGAGATAAGGAGCAAGAGAGAGAGAGAGTAAAAGGGTGAGTGTGAAAGAGAGAGAAAGAGCGACAGAGGGAGACAAACACAAGTGAAGGGTAAAAAGAGGGACAGAGTAGGGAAAGAAAGAAAGGGTATATGTACCAAAAAGCAGGTTTGACATTTGAGTATCTCACTAAGACAGAAAAATAATCTATTTTCTTAGAAAATATTTTGAGAAGTGGATACACTTAGATTTGACATCTAAGTACAAGTTATTCTTCTACAACAAAATGGACCCTTAGCCTGTCAGTAACTCAAATTAAATTTTTATTTGTGGCCAGCACCAATCAAACACATCAGTCCTTCGAAGAAGAAAGTTGGGATACCATGTAATTTGGTACAAAAATTTTGAAAGTTGTTGCCATCTAATTTGGTACCCATCACTCCTTCAAAGATTTGTTGTCATTCCAAATGATTTCGAAAGTTCCTTAACTAACCATAGATATGCGGCAGTTGGTGGCTTTATCCCAAAACAGTAACAGGAATGCATATAGGACCCGCATCCAGATTTCTTGCTGAAATTCTTTGCCCCGCTGCAGGGCTCAAACTTGCTCAGCTAACCGCTGCATTTGAAGTTCATGCTGCAAAGCAATGGCAATGACCTCTGATGACAGACAGATATGGTGGCATATATGAACCAGATCTGGCGTGCTAGCCATCCCTATATCAGATTTACCGTTCAATAACACGCCGACTATTTCTAAACTCACCAACATCCCTGTCCATGTCCACGTATTCTCGTGACCTTTCTCGTTTCTGCTGGAATCCATTTTGTCTATTGGAGCTCCGGGAACCACTGCCTCTGTCAGTCATCCTTTGGCCAGCTTGATCATTACCACGAAATCCTCTATTGGTACCATGAGACCCCGGAACTGATCTATCGAAGTTATCATTCCAAGAACTCCTTCTATCACCCGTTTTACCTTTGGATCTTGCCCCTGCATTTTTTAAAAATTCCCGACTACCCCCACGATCCCTGAAGTTGTTACCTCTTCTACCAGAGTCCATTTTGTTCCTTGCTGACTTATTTCCCCAGGAACCTCTGCGATCATTATCAGAATCTGAACCAGAAAAGGAAACATCTTCAAAACTTGAACTTCTTTTAAAACTGTTTCTACCAGAACCCTGGCCATTCCCTCTCCTCTTGTGGGAGACCAAGTCATCATCCACATCAGAGTCAAATTCAAGGTCTTCATCTGACCCAAAACTTAATCCTCTGGATCGACCTGTTGGAAGTCTACCTTTACTTTTGTGCCTAATATCAGAAATGTGGCTCGATTTCCATTTTGAATGAGCTGAAAGCTCTTCATCTGAATCAATATCCAGTTCATCAACATCAGAGCCAGAAAAAGATGGTTTTCTACTCTTCGACCTAGATGGCTTAGGATATGGTGGGGCACCTCTCTTGATATGGGACTGCAAGTTCTCATTTGAAGCTTCAATGTCATCCAAACCAGAAACCTTTCGTTCATCAAAATTGCTCTGGGAAGCCTTCCATGCAGGACCATCATTTTGAGTATCTACTTCATAACTGTCCACGTCATCCTCATCGTCAAAATCATCAAATCCCATTCTGGGTCTAGCATGATCAGGATCAGAATACTCTCTCTCATCCACCCTTGGGATTGGACTACCTAAAGGAGAGTCTTCACCCTTTGCCACAGAATCTGCATACTCAAAAGCAGCAACATCTGCACCATCTGATTCATCATCATCAAAGTCAAAGTTCCAGGCATTAGAAACTTCTGACCGCCTTTCAGGCTTCTCAGACCTTGTTCTGTGACCATATTGCCTTTCTTCCATCTTATCATCCATAAATGTTTCAGGTGGACGTTTACACTCACAATGGAAACATACTGTATTTCTCCTATAATTTAAGAATTGACACCTGACATAGAATAAAACCAAAATTAAGCTCTGCAACAAGGAACTGCCAGCAAGATGCATCAACCAGAAATTTTGCAAACTAAATGCATAATTCCAATTATAGGGTGATGTAAACTGTTAGTTGATTATTAAAAAAAAAAAAAACTTACTCTGGGCATTCCCATTCTCCTGGAAGAAGCTGTCTCTTGGGCCGCTTGGCATCACATCGTAAACACACTGTATTCTTGGCAAAATTCATGAAGTCACACCTAAAAAGATAACCATTCTTACCAATTAACATGGCAGCCAAAAACAGAAAATGTTCTAACAGTCACATTCAAGTTTAGCTAATGTTGCATTAGACTGGCCAAGAGGGATACTGTTGGAAATTTTTTTAAAAATTTTTAAAAATGGGCTTTTTTCAGTCACGAGGATTTAATTCTTCCCACGTAAAGTGGCTAAAAATTAACTTGCATCCTCAGCATAATGGGTCCCTGCATTAAGTGAAGCAAAACATGTAGAGCAAAAACTAAAGAGCCCACATACTTGCCACATAGCCAATCTCCCTTTTTCATCTCAATGTCATCACGTCCAACTCGTTTCCTTGGAGGAGGAGGAGGTTGCTTAACTTTTGGTGGAGGCTTTCTAATTACTGGAGGGGGAAGATTTGGGTCTAATGGCACAGCACTCAGCCTGACAACTTCATGGAGTAGCTTTCGTACTACAGTTCTGAAAGATTTTTGTTTCAGAACTGCCTTATTAGATACCAGTCCACCTATGGGATCAAAACCATAGGCTAACAAAACCCGCATAACATCAATTGTTCGTGCCTCCTCCTCTTTATTTGTTAGCAGATATGCTCTTTCACAGGAGCTTCTCAAACTGCAACTACTACAAACCTGAAACATAAATAAGAAGTGACCGTTAAAATGTTGCTAATATAGAGTACAAAATTATTTAAATGCAAATTATTGAACAGTCTATGCAGAAAACTGTTACCCACTCAAAAGAGAAAAGCATAAAATGCATGACAGAGAGCACAAAAAGAACTACTGGTAAGAATATAACTAAAAATGAACTAAGAAAATGATGCTCAAAGGTAATTTAACAAACCAACCACAAACAGTGATACAAAAGCAGTGAAAACATATTTGGACCAACAGTAAGAAGACTGAATCTTTCAATGGCCAACCATCTTCAAATATATCCATCATCTGAAGCAACAGGCATCTTACACCAAACCCTTATGTAACCAATAATCCCACATTGAAACATCTGCATAAGTGCCAAATAGATTGGCCATGATCTTAAGGGAGGCAAAACCTCAAAACATAATGCTACAATATGTAGGAAAAAGAGACAAGTTTCTCTACAAGTAGATCAGTAACAAGGTAAGACTTACATCCCCTTCATCAAGGTGGGCATGTTTCCGAAGAAGTTTTGCAGAGAAAACAATCCTGTTGTCCACGCTT
The DNA here is from genome assembly GCA_021464305.1 of Kandelia obovata. NCBI lineage: Eukaryota > Viridiplantae > Streptophyta > Magnoliopsida > Malpighiales > Rhizophoraceae > Kandelia > Kandelia obovata. Next base: position 11,342,953 of record CM038476.1, read on the forward strand.
GGGCACCCATATCCAACAAAAACTTGAATATCCTTTCTCGACAATGACCTGAAATCCATCCTCTATCTCATCAAGCTTGAGGAAAAGTAGCAGTAATTGAAGTAGTGCTACTCCAAGTAAATCAAAAACAGCAGTGTGATCCCCATAGCCAAAGGAGGTCCAATATAAGACAAAGGACTATGCACTTCTATTAATCGTTACAGAATAAACGAATCCAGGCAAAAAAAAATAAAAAGTTTAGATATGCTGCTTAAGGAAGAAAGTTTTGTTTTTGACACTCTGGGAACTCGTGATTGTATTAAAAACATAAATTTGGCATCCCCGCAAAGACAAACCACAGACATATAAGCATACTGACTGAACCGAACAAAAAACAAAAACAAGAAAATAAGGCACAAACCTCAAGATATCGAACCGGTCTTTGCCAAAATTGAGGCAAGCAGTTTGCACAGTCTTGTAATCCTTAAAATCAATTTCAATATCGTCACCACCACAACCACCATCATTCCCATCCTCTGCTAAATTGAACCCCAATTCCTTGACCATTCTGTCCTCATCTATCCTCTTATGATCAAAGTAATTATGCTGCACCAATCTCTCCATCAACTCTATCCACTCCGGCCACGGGTGCACCAATTCCAGTTCCTTCTTCTTCTTCATCTCATTCAACTCTACACCAATGGTTTGATCAACACTACAACCAGACCCGGATTCCAAATTTTCACCCTGAGGATCAATGGTTTCCCCCTTTTGGGTGCTAAGGGCTTCTGTATTTTGTTGTTGTTGTTGTGGGGTTTCCTTGGATTGGCGCCAGGCGCGGATTCTCTGGAGAGTCTCGTGCTTCTCCACGCGTTCGCGTTCGATTGCATCGATTTGGTCGAATACGAAGCTCATGCGGGCAGATAAAGATGAAGTCTTTGGCTGATCCAGCGGTGGGGAAGTGCAATAGGGTTTAAGGGAGAGGCAGCGAGAGCGAAGTGACATTGCAGGTTCGAAACTTTGGAATGTAAGCACCAGCCGCCTCATAAGGAGGAGAGATATTGGCCTCTTTGCCATTCTAGACATAGGTAGAGAGAGAGAGAAAGGCTTCGGAGAGAGCAAGAACCTCCATAAACGCAAACCAAGTTCAGACCAAAGTTAAAACCCGTGGCTGTGTCTGGCAGTTGATTAAAAAGGAGAAAAGAGCATTGGGCCTTTTATGTGGGCCTGTCTTTAGCACGATTCAGCCCATTTTATATTTAACTAAGCCAGTACTCTCTAGTCCCATATTTCTATCTCGCCATCTTAAAATGAAATCTAAGGCCCACTATTGTTGACCCAGTCCAATTCGTGCACGCGTTCCTTCCTTGGGTCTTCAGGTGTTTATATATATATATATATATCAAGCTCTTCTGGACTTTTCTTTCTTGGGAATTTTCATTTGAGACCTTGCAATTTGGTTTGATTTATTTAAGATCACTATCAATCCATGGTTACATTCTTTAACGTAACAAAAATAATAAGAAGGGTATATCTGCTAGTAAACCATTGGAGACTCTAAGAGGCATGCATGTTCATTTCTTTGGGACTTCTAAATAGGTTTATTTCCATGTTTCAACGGAATTACTGACTTATCCATTTAGTCATCATTTAGAACATGAGAATCAATGTATCCTTCTTACCGTTTGATTGCAGTTAACAGTTATATATCATTAGGCCTGAAACCAATTCAGCTGGTTGACACTCGCTCTCTCTCTCTCTCCCCTGGTTTTCTGGGAAATTAAAGCACAAGCCATTAGCACTGTGACTTAGTTAGTCCAAGTGGTACAGGGCCAAGTTTGAGTAGTACCAGACATTATTTGCCACTTTTCATTGAGTGTTTTGTTATGCAATTGGGTCATGTATATCAATAATGGATGTTAAAACTGGAAGGTTGTTTTTGTTATGAGTAGAGAATTATGGTTGTTTCCATATAAGATGCAAGTGTTTTGAGTGTTGATAACTTATTATGAGAAGCAACCAATCTGGATATTGCCCTTGTCTTTATCTGTAGGAACCCTTGGTAATAATGTTATCAAACAAGTTGAAGTTTCTAAAATTTTTTTATGGTTTTGACGGGAATCATTTGTTAGATTGTTTGTCTTCGATTTCTACATGTTAGAATCTTGATAAACAGTATATTAGATTGGAGAGGCCTTCAGTTGCTAAGCCATCATTTGTGTGAGCCTGCATGGGGATGGTCGAGAGCTTCCTCGAATATATCCGTAGGGAAAGGAAAGGATTCCTTCCAAATTTCTGCTCCTCCAAAACAAACAAACAAACAAAAAAAAAAAAAAATCAGTCGGAGGATTGGAGGGTTCTTTTCAGCGGTGATCAGAAAAGTGCTGCAAGTAATCTCGCCATAACAACAGCACAAGTTCCTTTTGCAAGCCCATCCATCTTACAAACCAAAATAACAAACAGGCCCAAGACAGACCTGAAGAGATCATTTACCCCCAAAAGAGGGGAAATCATCTGAGAATATTGTGAGAAATCAAGCACATAAATTTTCAATTTCCGTGCAAGATAGAGAACTCTATTCGAAGCTTACCCACATAACATAATCTTGATCTCTGCTTTGTAATTGCTTGAAGTCTCTTTTATATATGTAGTTTTTTTTTTTTTTGACACTTCTTTTTTAATTTTTGAATGCAGGAAAGGCTTTCCTGTTGTCTGTCATCTTCCTTGGCTCGTAGACCGTGCACATTTGATTGGTTCCACAGTGCAATCGACTACCCTTGGTTTGCTAAAGGGGAATGGAGTGTCATAGGAAGGTATATTATTCTTCTTTTTCTCGAAGTTTTCAATCTTGCACAAGCACCTTTGTCATGAACGTTATGGACATTGTTTTCGTGACAAATTTTTTTGTGCAGTTCCCTTGGGCTTGGGCATGGGCATTTTTTGTCAAATGGAAACGCTCCTTCGAGAAGCACTTGAGTGGTCCTTTCACATCTATAAAGAGGCAAGTGGCTGGCATGGGGCTTCTGTTTCTTTTTACTTACATTCATGCTGGAAAATTTTGATTCCTCGGTTGGTCTTGCCACAATATTTGATTATTATTTTTTATCTTTCAGTCCTCTTCTACTTTATTCAATTTAAGGCAACCCATTACTTATCCGGGAAACATGCTATTGTGTGCTTGTTTGCTCTTGAGTCCTAGTTGTGCTAACAACGGAGGCCTTATTTTCTAGCTGCGTCACTAAATGTGATTTTACATAAAATTCAGGCAATCTCATCCTTGAAAGAAGGGCAAGATGCATTTGTGAGGATTGGCGAGGCTTTGGATTCCATTGTTACGAAGCAAAAGGTATCAGAAACTATGGTGCAAGTGACTGGGTCTCCAGAGCAGATCAATGGGAGTTCCCATCATCACAACCAGCTGATATCTAGAGCATCAGAGTCTCAAGTTAATGGCAATGCATGTGTGGCTCAATCACATGATGATACAAACAAAGCTGAGGCAGCATTCCCTTCAGAGCTCATTACATTGTGCATCACAACTTTGCTCATGATACACAGGTAACTTAATTTTGTGGTAACGGGACTTGCACTTGTCATTGTTCATCAGAACCCCCAACTTAACCGGAGTACTTGTAATTGTATACTATGCAGGCATGCTGAACAACAGACGCCTCCGGCTGACGTGGCTCAGATAATAGATTCTGCTGTTGCCAGTTTGCACCCAGTTTGCCTGAAAATCAGCCGATGAGAGATACAGACGTGCATGGGAAGAATCAGGACACATATATTAGCTTTAATACCAAACACGAATTTGATGAGTTCGTGCCTTTATTATCAGCCCTTAACTTGAAATGGCGAAAGTTAATTTTAGATTCAATTCCCACCCAACCTTCTAGAGTTTTATGCTAATCATCTGATGCAGCTTGTCAGGGCTCAAATGATTTCTTGACAGCGATAAACGATTTTTCAGGATTTTCCATACCCTTGCAAGTTGCCTTCTGTTTATACTTTCTTTGGCTGCACCATCAATAAACAAAATCAACAAATTTTGATTTGTTTGGGATCAGTTTCTCTTAAGATTACATAACCCAGGAATTTGGAATGAACAACAAATAAAAGAAAAGTCCTTTTGACTACTTAAAACAATTTAGATTTAAGAGTAGCAAAGTACAAAATAAACTGAAGATTTCAAGAGTAGCTCTGATATTTGGTCATCGCACATGCAGTAACATGTTCATCCGCTGACTCATTTCCTATGACTTAATACCCCTGAAGCAACCATCAGTATTTAACATACAGCCCACCAGCCGCATGGAGCTGCCCGGTGCACTTTACTGCATCATTTTGCCTCACCTTCTGTTAGGCCTAAATAGGCAGCTTAGTCTAGCTGACAATAATTAGGTTATAGCCGGGAAAACTTTTAAGTCTTACGATTTACAGATTCCCTTTTAATCTATGAATTTTCTATCCTAAAAAATGAGCAGGGGTGGAAACCCTTACAATGATAAGAGTTAAGAAATGAATGAGAATCAAATGTACTGTCTTCCAAATGGCAGCATAGCATGAAAACATGGCTATCGCTTATGTTAACCAAGAAGGAATCTGAAGACATCACTCAATGAAATTATCCCTTCTACACGCTTGCTTCCAGCCTCCACGATCAAAACTCTCCTGACCCCTAAATAGACCAAATAATGAAGCAGTCAGTGAGAGATACCTACTCACAAACGTTTGAGCTGGTAAAAAAATGACTACTTAGAACATTTTGGTAAGATATATAAAAATAAACTAGATTGGTGTTTTTGGTACCAGGATTTGCTAATCGCTCCATTACTTTGTGAAGAGGATCAGTCCGCAAACACATCTGACATCTCTGCCCATTGTATAACCCATATGAAGAGTTTGCATCTTGTCCCAATTGCAAGGCCTAGAAGATAAAGACAGGCAGACCAATTTGTTGATTTCTTTTTCATATATTTCTTCAAAATGAAAGTTAGGTCACTGTAAGTTACTTCAAGGGTCATTCTCTAGATTAAATTCTTCCATATTGCTACATTAAAAATAATAATAATAATTGGTGTGGGGGTCTACAGGAGTATCTCAGGACAAATGGCAAAGAAAATGCATCTATAACTGAATGACAGTGAAAATGTACAAGTGAAAAACATCCAGCACTTACCTGGTGAATACTTATTTCATCAAGATGGATTTGTGCATAGGCTCTATCTCTTGCCAGAGCAGTGATATCACTGTTAATGAAATGAAAAGGGCATTTTACAATTGGATACCCTTTAAGAAACCAATAAACAAAGGCAGAAACTAAGGTTACCTTCGTGAATATATGTCTAGCAGCGAATCATTGTCATCTACAATTGGTATTGAACTGACTTCAGCTGCAACATAGGATACAGCAGTATAAGATCATAAATTAAAGTAAAAATTATGACCAAAATCAGCCATTTAGGTAATTAAATGCACATGAAGACACACGCCACACTTGCACACAAACAACATACAAGCCCAAAATGGGTGGTTTTTTTGGGGGGGTGGGGGAAGTGGGGAGCTTCACTGAACTGCTATTTTTTGTCAATGAGATTTACCCTGGATTAACATAGATAGAGCAGCGCTAAGAGAGGCATTTGGCCTCAACATAGCAAGTGGACGCCTATTTGATTCTCCAATTTTTGGAACCCAAGTACCCAAATGGATTGAACAAACAGGTTGTTCAAGAATTGGCAAGGAACTCGCAGAATGTCTAAATTGCCTGCATATACCTGAAAAAGAAGTCAATGCATTAGTCAATTCTCCAACAACAATCCCAACAAATCAGGATAACTTACATTTTAGTATTCCAGACAGGGAAGCAAGATGTAGTAGCTGGGGGGAAGAACCATCAGGTGAACAAGAATGAATAATAGGAACCGTTGACACTTTGTTATGCAAAAGTTTGAAAGCAACATCTTTCAGAGAGTCATAAGCTCCAGCCTGCATATTACATGAGTTGATAGGTTATAATTGAGTTTAAAACGCTTCTAAACATCAGAAAGAGAAACCATGAATTGAGAGAAGTCTGAGCTCAACATCACAAACAATTCTTTCCACCACCTAATCCCATAATTTTTAAATATAGATGCATTGAGAACCAAAGGAGTTGTTCAACCCAGATAGTCAACAGTTATTGGAAAAAATTATGAAAATTAATGCATGGTAATATTCAAGTACCCAACATGTAAAATTCAACAGTCCGTAACAAAGTATCAATAAAGAGTTTCAGTTGCACGGCAGAGAATCCAAGTAAGGAGTCACGTGTTTAATTGTCATTGTTACTGTATTGAATCTAGGTAAGACAGCAGATACACTTACATGGATGAGAAGTCCAGAACAAGCTCTGCCATTGCCATCAATTTGTCTACGAAGATATAACTTGCCTGCTTTCCAGGCTGATATGGTATGTGTCTCCAATTCTTCCTCCGTCAAATTGGAACCATGATTTCCAAGCTGAAATACAATGTTTCTAAGAAAAGTTGAGTGCCTTCAGGAATAAAAAAGCAGAACATGTACCAAAATGAGAAACTCAGTGAAGTTCTAATATATAGGTGTGAAAATTTGGCCAAAGGAAGACCATATCTTCAAGACAGAAGAGCTGAGAAATGTTAGTCCATTGTTCCTATTCAGGATCTTTTTTCCAAAAAGAAACTTTTTTTTTTCTTTTCTTGAGTAGTTCTACTGACCGCCATTAATGCAAGTGCTTAAAACCTCTTTAACCTTAATGGTGTTCTTAGGTCCATGACAAAAGCTATGTGCCTCAAATTTCATTGTTAAATTCAAACGATAAGTCTCAAAATATCCTCAATTACCATACCGAGACAAGCACCAAAATACACACCTCCCTCAGAATAAGGATGAAATCCAATGCACTAAGGACACCGACAAACTGGCCCTTGCAAAAGTCCCACAGAGGAGCCAAAGGGATTCCCTAAAGTACAATTAACCAGCAAATCAAAGATCTGAGTAATAACCAGCAATGTGTACACATAGCGAAAGCATGGAAGTGATCTAAAGAAATGCCTAGAGAATCAATAGCTAGAGATGATGACAAAATACCATACATATAAAAAGTGCACTTTAAGTTGGCTTCATGTGGACGATGAAATGCCTTTATTTCACAGCCGGTGCTCATGTATTTCTGAGTGTAGAGAAGTTATTCACCTGCTCATAAAGGATATGGAACGCTTGCTTCACAGGTAAGTTAACATCCAAGGCAATGACCTATCAAGTTATACACTGTTAGAAAGACTCAAGTATCCCAGAGTAAACTAGTTGGAGCAAATAATATGAAAATCTCAATAGTTCTCAAAGAAGGTAAAGCATTCAAACCTTGCCTGACTCGGGAAGCAGTTCATATGCAGTATGCGTGGACAAGAACGCATATATACGATTACGTGAAATTTCCAAATTGGCCTCTGATATACTCGGGATGATTTCCTGGAAAATATCACCAAACAATGACACTAACAATGGCTATACAAGGACAATGGCAGGAGACAAGGTACAAGGAGAGATACAAATGGACATATATCTCTAAATAAGCTCATTGAATGAATGACAGATCCACAAAGTAAGGCTGGTCAGACTCACCAGCTGAGAAGGATACAAAAATGTACTTATTAAAAATAAGCATGCATGACATGAAATGGCCATGACAAGACAATATAGGCTTTAATAACCTGCTGGAATTTTCCAATCAATAAGATCCCTTACCGAACAAAAAAGGACCTCGTCGAGCTCCATGTTGGACCTCCCAGGTGTCTCAGCATTGAAGATTGCAGGTATCATATTCTGTTCACTGTCCAAGAAGACAGTATTTACTATACCATAATTCCCAGTTACATAGGTCTGGCGCTCATCGTACCGCCATTCACCGTCAACAAAAAACTTGTACTGCAATGTCGCCAAACATAACTCAACATGAGCATGCTGGAAAAGGAAAAAAAACAGAGTATGGCAACCTGATGCCTATGACACTCTATACCACACAACCATTAAAAACAGAATCTATAGTACATAAGTATGGCAACTCTGCCTACGTGGGAAACTGTGTTCAGCGTTGCCAATCCCAAGCTCAGATATAAAGGAGGGTAGCAATAGATTGACAGTCGATGTAAAACCAGCCAAACCCTAATAACATTGCCAAAACAGAAGCCCACTAACTTAACATAAAAGGCAATGTATTAATGATGCCAAATCTGGACCTATGGAGGCTTGATGGTTAGAAGCCACGACAAAGTCATGACCCCATGGAATGGATCCAAAGAATATCATTACAAGATAATCCACCATTCTACCCAATTGCATTATTTTCGTCATTACAAAGGACTCTCGACTACATCATTAAGCAAGTCATTCCTTTAGCATATGTTTCTCTAGGATGATAATGAATTTTGTGAAATTACTGTAGATAATATACAGCAAATTATTCATTTATGGTAAAATCATAGTTGTAAAAATTTGAATTATCTCTGAACATATATGTAAAGTTAACTAGAAGGCAGACTACTTGTATTTCACTGTCCCTTTTACCCTATCTTTTTTATTTTTATTTTTACAATGTGGATTTTGTTTCATGCAGCGTAAGATTTGCATCAAGGCTTCAGACTGTGCCATGCAAATTCAAAATATGGAACTTAAAAATGTATCCCTGCCATCGAGAGTATCAAAAACTTAAGATGAAAGAAAATAACAGTTAATCAAGTAAAAGTAAGACAGAAATATTAGTTTATGAAATAGTCACAAGATCCAACAATTATGTGCACATTTGCACATCAATATTTCAATCCATAACCAATTTATGCAATAAATCTATTTCCTTTTCTGTTTCAAACTTGCTTTTCCTTGATCTCCAATTGTATCACAGGACCTTGATAGCAAAGGAAACATTGCCAATGCTCCACCAAAATTTTCTTTTTCTTCTTCTTCTTCTCTCCCATACCCCTGCTTTGTTCAAGATTTACAAGCTGCTACATAGTTGTGTACCTTTGCTCTATTTTTGTGTTACTGTAGGGTGAGTTTGACAATGTGTTTCAAGTAAGATACTCAAACCATGTGTAGTCGGTACATCATTACCATTTACCATCAATTAATCTTACATTACTTTTTGTGATGCAATTACAGGGAAAAAAAACAACAATATCACATGATCATATTTGCACAACCCAATTTGAGTACAATGGCTGTAATGACCACAAAAGTTGCTAACCTGGTGATATCCCGGTGTTAAGCTACAAATAACTTGAAATACAGTAGGGCACCCCTCCACTGGGGACATGGGTATATGTTCAGTCCACCTGTTGATATCACAAAACCATAAGGCATAAAGCTTAAAACCCAAGCAAATACCATAAATTACCAATAACAGAACCAGATAACCATCTATATGTCCACTCAAAACTTTTTTTTTTAAAATCCTTTTTTATTTTTGCTATTAAGAATCTATTAATTTTTTTTTTCCCAAAGAAAAATCTTCAAAAATAAAAAAGACAAGGTGAAAAATCATCCCAAACAAACAAATATTAGAAACTCACCTAGTGAAAGAACCACTGAGAAAAACACTTCTCCCTCCATGAGCCCAGACAAAGCGCATTGGAATTAATCCACTATTTCCATGGACTGTATTTGGACCAGAACCAAACATTTCCCCTCCCAAATATAATTATAAATAAACTCAGAAGCAAAATTGATTCAAATTACCTATTTTGCAATAACTCCCCACCTTGTAAAGGATCTAAAAGGAATCGGCTAATCAACTATTTTCATGTGTCTGATTCACAACTCCAACAATGACAATTAAAATTAAAAGACCCACTATCAATAGGGATCCTCCACAGTTTAGCAGAGGACCCTTTACTGCTTACACATGCAGAGCCCCCAAGAACCAAACCCTAAAAGCTGTTGACTTCCTTATCAAGAACCACTAAAGCCACTGAATTTGAGCTCAAATTCAATAATTCTCTAAATGCAAAGCCAACCAAATTCAAAGCCCACCTCTGCCAGACCCTTTTGATAAACAATTCAAACCCAAAATTCAGCTAATCAAACCGACACGAATATACCCTAATAACCCGCCAAAGAAAACACCAAGAATAACAAAGCCGCCCAACAGTCGGAGCCCTGATCCGGTACAAGATTGAATCTTTGGAGGTTAATCGAATCTAGGGGCCCAGAAAAGTGAAACCCATGAAAAGAATTGAGCGAAAGAGGCTGAGTCTGGCGCTAATTTCGCGGGAATTGAAGAGTGATAACAAGGTTAAACCCTAATTTTATTTAATTATTTTTTTATTTATTTTCACAAGGATTGAAGGAAAAGGGGAACTGGCATTGTTCAGATCTCAAAAGGGTTTTCAATTTTTAAGCGTGCTTTTTCTTTCTCCGGATTATCTTTACAGAGAAAGAGAATCTGATGACTGAAGACGGGAAACAGAAAAAGAGAAGAGACAATAACCTGGAAAAACAAATTTACATATATAAAGGAGAAAACCAGGAGTGCAATGCAATAAATGAATGCTTTGTGGTAGAATCTGTGGGCAGTGCTTTGGTGGGTTCAGTTATTCACAGTTCTTCATGTTTTTTTTTTTAAAAAAAAAAAATATTTTTTCCTTTTTCTTTTTAATTAATTTATAGAGATTTTTAACCAACGGCATTTAATATCATATTAATTAACGACAAAGTATTTGTAAACACCCACTGGATACAATTACATAAATAAATAAATAAAATTATATTATGTATAAAATAGTTTATATTACAAATATAAGATTTTTTTTTTATTTATTTTTCTTCACGTAATGGCTCTCTTAATAAAATGATAAAATGTTCAATGAATGTAAGAAAGATTGAAGCATGGGGTTTAATGAAAACCTTTTGAAACTTATGCATAATCTTTACCTTTTTGTCTTGTGCATTTTATCCTTGGGAGGGACCATATTAATGTTCTTTCCATAATATTAAATTTTTATATGGCAATAAAATTAAAAATATTATATATCAAATAAAAAGTAAGTTTAAGTGTAGAAAATTTTCTTATTAATAAGATTAAAACTAGGATTATAAATTTATTTTATTTTATTTTCTTTGTCACGTGATTGATTGCAGAAAAAAAAAAACATTCAAAATATAGCTTGAGATGAAGCAAATACCAACTAGATAAAAAAAAAAAAAAAAAAAAGACTCGTAATAGTAATTAGTTAGTTTAGTTATAAGTAGTTGGAGAAAGACGTTGGGAGACTCCTAATTTTACAAGATGATTCGCAAAAAAAAAAAAAAACATTATTCTCCCTGAGAACATTAAATACTCTGTAGCTTCATTTTCAGGTAATAAAGGAATCTGACATCTTTTAATAAGACAGTTTAATGATTCGGATCACAATCAATATAATCAATTAGAGTAACCGTTTCTGAAATCATTTGTGAAAAAACTTTTTTTAATTAAATTATGTTCTTTTTTTTATTAACAATTGATTATGTAAGAAATTATAATTTTTGTATTTATTAAAAAATTTATTAACTCATGAGCTATATAATAAAACTAAATTTATGAGTATTACTTTTCTTAATTTATAAATTTCTTATTAAAAAAATTTAAGTTATTAATTACATGAAATCTCATCCTCACCAAACCATTTGGTTGATGATTTGTACGGTTAAAAACAAAAGAGGTGTCCAGGTGAACACAAGCATTCAGTTGATCATGGTTTTTAACTCTTGAGATATGACTCTGCTTATATTAAAAGGTCAAATTACAAGAATGAATGCAGATGTTTAATGTCACATTAAAGGCTAAATAAACAGTCCCTTTTGTTTTTTGTTTTTTCTTTTTTTTTTTTTTCTTTTCTCAGCTACTGGGTCTGGTTGTTAGAGGACAAGAGAAGACCTTTGATTGGCCATAACAGACAATGAGATTCCAACTCAATGATTAGACTGAGAGGGCTTTTGCCAAGCAAGCCAATGTCTCTTCTTGCAAGTTATAATCATTGTTGAAACTTGAAAGCAACGGCCTCAGGGGCTTTTAGTTTCAGTGTACCGGAAGCCTACCAGACCACTTAAGACTTTATTAATCTCCATTTGTCTGATCCCAGTGACATTGGCACTTCTGGCCCCATTGATTTCAAACTACTCAAAATCTGTGGGAAAATTCAATAATTTTGTACCACAGGTGTGGCAGCTTCTACCAAATACCAGGGGTTTGTGAATATATGTACAACTTAATTTCAGCTCATGGAATCAGCAAATGGTCAAACTTGATTTCCACTCCCATTATTGTTCTCTTCTTCATTCCAGTGCAAGTTCCACACTTTCCAACATGGCTATGGCGAAAATATTGCAGCTTGAAGAGCAAAATATGGAATTCCTCCAAGTGGGGATGGGGGACGATGTTTCCCTTCTATTCCTTACTCTCTTAATTTGTTCTTACCAATCCATTCATTAGTAAGAAATATACCCGGAGGAGAGTTGTGGCTGAGGAGTGCAACGTATACATTATGCATTTGTGTTTGCAGCAGAGGCCCAATATGAATTACAGTTCTTGGGCTTGTGAACGAGCTCAATCTCAAACGGATTGCTATGCTTTGCGGCTTTTCTTTTATTTGTGATCCGTGTTTCTTTCTCAGACGGGCCCGGACAGTCCAGCACCTACATACAATACAACCTGATATTTTTTAGCAACAGGAACGCACGGAAGAAGAACAAGCTAAAAATACCAAGTCCATTACAATCTTCTTCTTCTTCTTCTTCTTCTTCTTTTTTTTTTTTCTTTTTTCGGAAAAGTAGAACAAGAAAAAAAATACCATTCCCAATAGCCGATGGTTTAGTTGTGGAACAAGTTGCTCGGGTTAAATGGTGTCATGTTTAACTCGTTGGAAAATAAGACTCTGTTATTCATTGGGGACAAAAATTTTGTTAGGAAAGATCAATGCAGCTCTCGAAGTCTAAGTAAGGGACAAGTTGTACTGTTTGCAAAAATTTTTGCTACGTCTCACATGGAAAAATCTACGATCCTCTTGCCTTCTCCTGTCCCGGAAAATTGGTACAAAAAAAAGAAAAAAAAAAACAAAATGCAGTCCAACTTTGATTTTCTTTAATGAATCCGATCTTTGAAAGGTAACTATAAATTTCATAATATAAGAAAGATCGTAGCGTAGAAGGGAAAGGTTTTGATTCCCTTTTCTTGCTTACTATCTCCTCCATATAAGTAAGAGGAGAAAGAAGCTTATATAGTATAGGTAGTAGCTAAGCGCTAAAAAGCTATTGGCCTAGATGCTTAACACATGTGGGTCAATAGATGTTAGAATGAATGGAAACTTACATTATTACATTATTATAATCCTTTGCACATTTGTGTGGTTCCCATTAATAATTACTAAACTTATGTGTGACTCTGAGTCCATTGATCTCTTTCCTTAAATTAATTCGGATTCGCCGTTGCCAATGTGCAACTCGGCATTTGCCAACAAGCAAGGCAGTGCAAGCAGTTTAGAAGCTCGATGCCGCAAGTCCATGGTGACGGCCTATGGAAGCAGCAAACATTGATATCATACTACTAAGAAAAAGTGAAAAATATTATATGTTATTGCAATGGATACAGTTGTTATTTGCAGAGTTCATTTCTTGTATCAAGAAAAACATCATGTGGCATGGCACAGTTGGTTCGATTGTTTTGAGGCTTTCAGCTTTTGTCTCTTGTACTGTACTGCATTTTGTTTAATATTTTTCTCATTTTGTTGGGAAACAATTTTAGTGGGACTATCCTCGCATCTCCTTTTTGCATCAAGCACACCTTCTGGATTCCATCTTTTGCAGAAACAGATGATAGTTGAGAAGTGGTCCCCCCCTATTCCTAAGACCTCACAGAAGCCCTTGGCCATATTTATAGTTAAAAATATGCATGCCCGAGATTTTTATTGAATTTTCTCAACAACAACAAAAAAAAAAAAAAAAAAAAGAAGCTACAATGCAGTGGTCCCAAATTATGGGGCTTGGCAGGTCCTAGACTTGCCTGCTTGGTACTTTTATTACCATGCTTTAACCTGTTTTTGACTAATGTATAGTGGAAGATTACACGTACAAGAATTGTATTTGACCAAAATTTTAGCCTGGTCAGATGATTTGATCTCCTTTAGGAAGTTTGCCACCTTCTTCAGTGGATAAATTTCCAAAGGTGAGATGTGTCTATCGATTTGAAGGGAATTACTTGTAGCACATCCCATCATATATGTGATTCCAGTTTTGCAACCATTTTATTATCTTCTTTTCTTGTATCTTACTTGGAGTGCGAGAGATAGAATTGTAGGTATTTGATTGGTATCCTTTGATTATTTTAGTTAGTTTGATGAACATACTCGACATGAAATGATCTCCCTCGGCCAGTAACCAATATACTTGTCTCTATCCTTTGTTGGTATTTGATTGGCATGAAAAAAATTGTGTGAACTCCCACGATATCAAGAGATAAGCAGTAATTGAAAAAGAACCAGCATTGGACAGTAGTGATGAAACAAATTGATTCAATAGCATAATAATCTCCTTTAGCTATTTTAAACTTTGGCAAGTGCTCAGTACCCAGATTCTGGAACTATAAAATCTCCCTTGCAAAAGACCCTTTTCTGGCTTATTATTATGAGCCGGAAAACTTAATGATTAATTTGTTAACTCTTTCAAAGTCATTTCTTTCAATTTGTAGCCATGGCACAAGCTAAGATATTTAAAGAAATCTCCAGAGGTAGAGGACTTCTGAAACAAGGTAGAGAACAAACTTAAGGAGGGCTGATCTTACCATAGAGACTCTAAGAGTAGTAAACTGATTTCACAAAAGAGAGCCAATATTTGTGGAATCATTACAGCTGCTCTAGAGATCTTCTATCTGTGATGAAACCCCTGCAACCCCATCATCTTGTTTAAACTTCTTCTTGTTCTTCTTTGTCTTGATGAACAACACCCCACCATGCATACACCATACATGGCAGGCAATATTAATATTGGTCAAGAAGGCTCAGTAGGAGGTAGAGAACTGCTGTTACCCTTCTCAAGAACCCTAAACTCTAGCAAGGTGGGGGCCTCATCAATTTGCCGATTGTTGTCTTGTGTGGTGGTGCTTTTATTCTCACTTGCTTTCTCTCTTTCAGCCTCCCTATATTTATGCAAGTACCTCGCTATAGCATCAGCATGGTTGTCGAAACCTAAAGAACTGAGAGCCCAACAGATGTCATCTCCGTTCACTGTCTTGCGATTCTCTTTGTGACACTTGTCAGCTGCCTCGCTTGCCACAAAGCTTATAAATTCTGTGGCACACTCTTGCATTGTTTGTTTCCCTCCTTTAGAAATCTTGGCAGTTGGTGGCAGGATTCTTTTCATGATTCGACCCACGTTTGCAATTGGCAACAATCGATCTTGTTCATCAGCCATTTGTTAAAGGATCCTCTCTCACCCGGTGCACTTTATCTGCAGCCTCAGTTCCAAATATAAAGATGTTTGTGTGTACGAAGATATGCATGTGTGCACATGCGTACATTTGTTTTCTGGGGGGGGGGGGGGGGGGTGTTTGAGGATACGGCAGTGGCTCTGAGGGGTGAGCCGCACTAGCATTTGATCAAAGACTCTTTTATTGTGGGTATGTGTGCCTGATGCACTTGTGACATACCCTGCAACATAATGTTATGTCATGATTATGGTTATCATCTACATAGGAGGTTATATTTTTGTGACTGATTAAAAATATATATATATTTTAATGGAAACTTCATCGTACTGTAGGCTTAAGTTTTAATAATCACTGATTTGACAGTCTTAAATCTAGTCATTTTTTGGTACATCGGCCTAATATATATCTAGCTCGTTTTGACATTGTCATTCCAAGATCAATTAAACAGTTTTCAATTACTCAGTTTCTGCTAGAATCCCAAATGACCATCGTCTTTAGTAGTCATATCTAGCAATTAAGTTCTAAGCGAAAGTATGCCAACAAACTTGAATTTCAGCAAATTACTTAGGCTAGGCAAATTTAAATGACCATTGTTCTAACCTTTTCTACTTGCAGTATATTAAGGTTATGCACTTGTGCTTATAATGTTATGTCTGTTGTTCAGGTATACGGACTGCACTCGTGCACGTTTACCTGTTATAGCATTTGTGAAATAATTTCTTGGAGCATGATATCCATTTTAAAATTTTAAATTATTGGATAAATTTTGAAAATAAATTATATAATAAACTCTAATTTTATTGGATTAAAAGCATAAATATAGCTTAGAGTAATTTTATAATAAAAAATTTACGATTAATAAAAAAATAATGATACGCACTAAGGTATGATATTATATTAAACAATTATTCAACATAATGATCTTAAATTCTAATGTGATTAAACTAAACAATTCCTAAAAGGTCTGAAATATGGGTTAATTTAGGTATGTCTGCATATTTAGTGGCGAAGCCTGGCATTTGTAGCTATGAACATAATTCTGTTTAATTGGCTGGTCAACTTATGCAGCTCAAGAGAATTGGATCAGATTCTAGCAGGACCTAATAATGTCACAAGAAATTACATATTCAGTGGTTCAGATTCCCTTGAATTTAAAACACCTTTCCAACATTGACAAGATAATGCAGCATTATGCAAGAAGTTCTTTAGTTGCTAGTAACATGCTATGATTGGGGTTCTAGCCACAACATCCTTCCTTCGTGATTTTGCTGCCCGCTGCCAATGTTAAGGAGAATTCATGTTTCAGAAGAATAATTTTAGGCCTTTGAAAGTGATATTCGACATTGATAGGTGCAATGGCTTTAAATTATTATTATTTTTTTTTTGGGGGGGGGGGGGTTGTGTGCGTATGTGATCATGAAGTGATTTTGGGTACAAAAATAGCGTATAATCTTGTACGTAAAGCTGACAACCGTCCACTTTGGGTGCACTTTGACATAATCTGATGATATCTTTATGGGTTGATGACTTGATCACAATTTCCTTACCAAAAGCAGCTGGGCATGTCAAAAGAAGTCGATAATTTTTTATACAATTGTATGTTACTTTTATACTTAGTCTATAATTTTTTGGTACAATTATATCTTACTTTCATACTATCTTGCTAGTTCTACAAAGTTTTTCCGATGCTTTAAACAGTCTGCATCCATTTTGATATGAGACACTCTACCTTTGGTTAGTCAAATCATGGGGCTGACCATTCAGTTGACCTATGAATTGCCCGAATCAGAAGCCAAATCCAATCATACTCAAATATGGAATTATTTAGACTCATAATGCCTGGATTTGAGTCCCTGATGAATGCCTCAGCCACACATCCTTAGTTACAACTCATCTCTTTGTCAAGCGAGCAAACTTGGTGGAATTCAAGTTTTTCATTTGTCTTTGTCCGTTGATGCGATGATTAAGATATGCTAGCAGAGAGAACCAAACTTGAAGTAAACTTAGTACTTTTCGGTAGATATAGGTTCTAAAACTTGTAAGAGAAACATTCATTTCGTGGGTTGTCACAAAGATTTCCTTTCAAGATTGCTTGATGTTTTGTTTATTGGCTTATTCCGATACCCGATTATCTCTCGTGGAAAGTATGCTATAACGTGTTGCATGGGGCTGTACAGTTCTTCTTTTGTCGACCCATCGAGCCTAGGGTGCGGAAATCTATATAATGGTTTCCAAAGAAGTGCATTAAGAAAGAAAGAGTTATGAGCACTACATCCCAATATGCATAAATTATTAGGATCTAAATTCACACACTTGGAAGTCCTTCAAGAATATGTACTTTAAAAAAAAAAAATAAATAAATAAATTTTTCTTCTTATTAGCCATAAAACATGTTGCTACTAACGCCCTTTCTTTTTTATTACACACACTGTAAAAGATATACAATCTAATTTGATCTAATTGTACTTATACGATTAAGACACCCTTTATTTATTGTTATCTTTTTCATTAGTTTATTTACTTTTTGGGTGGTGGGTAGGTCTAATAATTTGAAATTTCCCAGATGAATGGAAGGAGTACTTTTTTATATCTGTTAGAGAGTATAATTGGCTTTCTCTTACACCACTACACTATGTTTCTAAAATGTGAAGTTGTTTGTCCCGCTTCAAAACAACTCGCCTAACGAATCCCTTGCTTTAAAAAGGCAATATTCCTTTTGTCCAACGGGTATAGGCTGCTCTTTCACCGAGATCTTTCTTTTTGTTTAGAAGGAAATTATTAAGTAAAGAAAACCATAAATAAAATCATCTGACCGGACGGGCAGTGATAGCTACCTTTGCAACTTAGTTATTTTTCAATACTTGGCGAATTTATTTTTATTTTTTATTTTTTTTTAAAAAAAAAAAAAGAAGAAGAAAAGAAAAAGAAAAAGAAAACATTCAATTTACGCCACTTACTTTACAGGTTAGTTGTGGTCGGCACTGCATTGTAGTTTGCTCTGCATTGTAGTTTGCTCTGCATTGTAGTTTGCTCTGCATATTGTGTGTAAATACATGTTTCCAATTCAGACACCGAGCCTCTTTCGAAATGTCTTAGTACCCTTTCATTCATCTATAGATTGAGGAATGTATTGGGTCCCTGGACTATAAAATGGGCTAAACTTGATTTATTTTATAAATTCCTTTGTTGAAAATTCAAACCTATGTTTCCCAATTCAAAAAAAAAAAAAATTATTTTTAATTATTCTTAGTAGAATTTTGCATTTTGGACTTGTAGATCGTTCTACGCTGGACTTTTGTGTTCGTAGTTACTTAACCCAAACCATATAAAGGAAGGTCCGATTATTTTTGGAAGAACAAAGCCACCCCCAAAACTAAGAAATGAAGAAGCCCAGACCTTGGGAGAGTTTTCCAGTCCTCCTCTATGCAACTGCAAGGGCCCCTTCATCCCTGGCAAGTGGGCTGATGTTTTTTAAATTTTGGAAACAGGAGAGAAGTACCGAAACAAAATGTTCATCATTTGGCAACTATTATTGGCACGGACCATTTTGTTGGGGGCCATAGGCCTTAACAAATGAATTAGTCCCATTAGTCCTGTAAAGGTTTACATCCAGTGACAGTGTATTGTCAGGAATTTGGTCATCTCTAAGATCTTACTTACCAAGTCAAAATTGAAACCCCCTGATCGAATCGACTTCTCCCGCCATCTATCCTGTTGCATCTGTGTACCACATCACAAAACCATTAGCGCAGAGTCGGAGTATTGTTGACTCTAAACATTGCCCTGGCTTTTCTCATTCCTGCTATTGAGAAGTTCTCAAGAAGCAAACTTGAGAAAGGAAATCACTACTTTGATCCTGTTAGTGATGTTTTGAACAAAGTCACATCTGAGCCAAAGCTTATGTAGCTTGAAGCTAAAGAAACTATAAATAGCATGTGCAATGATGAGGATGGATTTCTTTTTTGAGTAAAAGCAGACCAGGATTATACATATATTCAGAAATCCAATCGTTACTTGAAACTTCGAGTTTCAACTCGCAATCTGAATCTTGTTAAGTTCACTCTAGTCGACACCAGTCTGAACCACAGGGGAAAACTGTCCAAGGTAACAAAAATGAGATATTCCCCAGATTGTTTGAACGTTTTGTCATTATTCGCCAGTCTTTCCAGCAGAATTGAAAGCACATTCTTGGAGAATTCTGTAGAAAAAAATGAGCCAGATGCTGTTATCATGTCATCAGATTGTGATACAGAATTTGACGGCTGTGGCTCAAACCATACAATCTGATGAACTTGAGTCATCAGAAATCTGTAGACAAAAATGAGCCAGAATTGAAAGCACTTTCCCCAGACTGACGGCTGTGGCTCAAACCATACAAAGTTGACGGTTGTGGATACAAGTTTGGTAGATTTAGGAAAACCATTAATTGAGAGAGAACTGAGTTTTTCAACTCTTTGTTTTAAAGCTTCTTCTAGAATTAGTGATCCGTCAAGAGAAATGGCAGGGGATTCTTCTGAGGATTCAATGCAGGAGCAAGTGCCAAGTATGACAGCCAATCTGCAGTCGAATGGTGAAAAGAATGCCAATAAATCCAACTCGCGATAAGGAGAAGTTTGACAGCTCTGCCTCGGGCCCAAAGGGACCCAACTCAGATTCCTGAAAAAAAATTGAGGGAAAGCCACCAGGATTGGGACAATGTATCAAATGAAAATCAGTTATTAAGGACTGTAAATCAACAATTCAGTAGAAGAGCGAAGTCTGGACATTCAGCTAATGTGATTCTCCCTGTGAAACGCAGGAGATTAACTGCTTGTTCTTCTACTGACGGCCTAAGGTCAAAAGTAGTTGGACCTTCTTGTGAGTTAAACTCGCAAAAGTCAAACAGTCATCCTTCTCAAGAGGAGTTTCATCTGGTTCTGCACTTGAAGACAGTTCAAACATGGAAAGTGGTGGAGTAGCAAACATTCCGGCTTGTTCCGATATGGAGAGACCTCGTGGGGAAAATGTTGAAGACCAGTCCCCCTTTTTGATTTACCTGAATGTACCTAAAGTTTCATTGGAATCTACAGATGGAAATGAGAAACCACGATCGGAGGTAGAGAAGGAATCACTGGGTGCCAATATTGCATGCTTGTTATCTGATACAAAAAAGCTTGACCCGGAGGCATTGGGTAGCTCTAGCAATGCTAATCCTGTAGAAGAGCTGCTTAATATGGGCCATAGGAGGAAAGCACAAGAAACCGACCTTTGTCCATTACAGCATTGGAAGCTCTTGAATGCAGATTGTTGAATGGAAAGAAAAGGAAAAGGACCGCACAGGAAACTTCATTCGAAGTTCTTCCTGGAGGTCCAGCAGCAAAGTCATAGTAAGATCAAGCAGTGTTTGAACTGGCTCTGCAGATGCCATGGGACAAAGTGACGCCAATGATAGGGATTCTATTGGACAAACTCTGGACAAATATACGAAGAAATGCATCTGGCTGGTAATGGATCTTCATGCTTATGCATTGTCCTTAAGTTGGGTTATCGGTCTGTCCTCGGTTGGCGCCGCTTTTAATAGTTTTAAGTCTTTAGTCTTGAAAATTTAGCTCGGCAGCTGGCCATGCATACGGAAAGACTTGACTTCTAGACTATGCATTCCCATCTTGGATATGCTTTCAACAAGCGCCAGGCGGACTGGCCAGTTTACAGAGGATGGGAATGGAATAGGGTCAACTGTTTTGCATTTTGCGTTGTAGCTTCTTCCTTTCTCTCTCTTTTCTTTCTCTCCCTTCCATGTATTTTGTGGTTGAGGAAAGAATCATTTGGGCAGTACTTTAGGATTGAAAACAGGAAAGCATATACAAGTTACAATCTGGCAGTTGGGAGGCTAGCACTACCAGTTGACATCAACACATGGGCAGACAAGAAGATACGAGACAAAATTAATATAGATGAACAAGTTCATCAAAGTGCATGGCACTGAGGGAAACTACATCCATTGCGCCAAAAGCCGATGGTTTTTCGGGCCATAACGACCCAAAAACTTGGAAGTTTCTCAGTTACTTCGAGGAAGGCTTCGCTTTTACCCTTTTCTTTTCCAAATTACTTTCGAGTCTGTCTTGTTGCCATCATATGCAAACATCATTCTCCTGATGAGTAAGAGCACATACAGGAAACATCATTGCTGGCTCCATTTTTTTGTCTTCAAGCATCAATGATCGGACATGCACACAAGTGTCTTTCAATTTCTTTTCAAAGGAATCATTTTCCCATTCTTTTTGTTAAGGTTATTTTATCGTAATTCAGAGGCCATAATTAAAGTCTCAGTCTGTAAGAAGAAGGTTAATGTTACATGCATCTTATATTTCCTAAATGCACTTTTCTTATTACAAAGCATATCAAAAATTTCAATGAAACTGGAATGGTTGAATTCCTCGCATTTCTCTATGACATTTTGTGGCCCCACAATCTGATTTCTTTTACTATTACCCAGCTTATGATTTTGACTTCTATGTGCATCGGGGATGTTCATGTTTCCTTTAAAAATAAAAAATCACACTGGTGACCTTAAGATTTCTAACCGAGAATGGCAAATTACATCTCCGATTTTAATTTTGAATTTGATGTACGTGGGGGACCTGTGACTTCCTTTTCAAACTTGGAACTCCTGAACCAAAGCTGAACTTTTGTATGATGACAAAATTACCACATTTCCTGGAAATTTCAACGAGGAAAAAGAAAGGCTACGAACTTTCCTTTTCACTAACAGTGCTTGCAACCGCCATTTCCTTTGTCGAGCAGCTTCGACTTTGGCTGTGGGGGTCCCATGTCTGTCAATCACCATAGCAAAACAGCTACCCCACGTTATGAATTTTTCTTTTTTTTTCCTCTTAAGGAAGGTGAGTATTTAAACTTATCTCCTTGAACAGTAGTCACTGAACCACTAGTCAAGCGACGTGGTCTACCAGGTAACCCCTGTGGGGACTATTGTCGGACTCTTGTCTTTTCCATGACAAGAAGCATTGATTTATTTATTATTTTTTTGAACTGTGATTTTTACTTGGTTTGAATTTTAATTTTTAATTCAGTAACAGTTAAAAAAAGAAAAGAAAAAGCACACGAAGGAGTTGGGTGGACATGCTTTCATGTTTAAACTTACTGAGAATCTTGATGAACCGACGATTCATCATTGAAGCCTTAAGAATGAACCATTGTTTGTTAAAACCTTGTCATTTTAAAAGCCCTAATTGTAAGATGATCACTTTGTGAGAAAGTAGAATCTGGGGTTTAGCTTAAAAACCAATCTTTTCATCGTTGACTTAGAGACATAACAATTATGCCGACAAAAAGAGTTCCTGGCGATGAAGTTGAAAGCTCACCAAACTTATTATTAGTGATCCCTATCAAATTATCATCAAATGTAGGAATGTAACGATCAGGTTTTTCCCAGATAGTCATCTCAAATTTCTTTTGACAAACCCACTTGTTTTATGGATTGTAATTAGGAACATTCCAACCTCATACCGTATCGGTATCCCACACAATGTCCTTATTATTAGACCAACTTTGGATGAGTAATTTTGGAGATGCCATCTCTTTTGTTGGTAATTTTCCACCCATTGATTCCTTCCTATTTCTGCCTTTTGATTAATAGGCAACTTTACTTAAGTTCAGTCAATCGTAGGCATGATTAATTTAGGAGAAAAAATTTCCTCTTTTGCGTTGACTATGTAAACACATCGTTCACACAAAGCTATAATATCCTAGTTTCACTCTTTTAAATGAATAATGATTGATGCAGCTTTTTTCCGAGGAGCTCGGGCAAGAGATGACTGTACTATATAAGTATGCTTTAGGTGATCGAGGATGATCTCCAATCTAAAAAATTTGAAATGCCGCCCATTTTAAACAAATCAGCTTAACCCCTTTCTTTTTCCAAGCTCGCTCAGAAAGAGCCAATCATGATACCCCCATTTGAATGTACACATAGTTTATGCTGTAAATGTGACATTTTAACGTTAATGTTATATTTACAAGATCCTCTTCCTTTGGTATGAAAGTTGGTCGCCATTTGCTAGGTGGTGGGTGGGACTTCTTTCCTTTTCACCATTTTAGACGTTGAAATTGCTGTTTACCCTTCACTTTACACTCATACACGCATAAGAATATGGAAATCTTTCTAATATGTATGTGGGACAATATTAGCTATAAAAATGATTTATTTATTTATGTTTTTTTTTTTAAAAAAAAAAAGATATGAGAAGAAGCAAGATTAGAAAACAGCTGTTTGAATCACAGTAATTAACCCAAATCACGATTAAGTGATTAGCCTACATTTTAACAGTGAAAAATAGTGGCACAATCGATATCCGAATTCAATGAAAGAATTAAAAATATATATATATATATATAGAGAGAGAGAGAGAGAGGGAAAAGATGCCTAAGCTAAACGAAAAGACAACGCATAAATAAAATTAATATTTGTCTCTATCTCCTCGATAAGGCCGAAGCAATACATCAAACTCAGACTCGCTGTTGTACCAATTTAATGTGAAGGCCATTAATTAGGAATAGTATCGGTGCATGAGTGTGTCCATAATTATATAAAGATATAACTTTGAAACTGATCGTTCACATAAAACACACAACCTTTTGTTGATCCACAAAAAATTGGTAATATATATATATATATATATACATTTTTTAAATTTTTTAATAGCAACGAAGTTGAGTTTCATGAAAACAACCACATAATTAAATCAGGGTGACTGATTCTTCATTATTGTAGTGAAAAAAGTTACATGCAAAACAATTATTTTTGGCATTGGATCTGCCCCAGATGACATTCTCTCTGATTATTTTCTGTTGCATGCCTGTGGACTTTTAGAAATGATCGAATGCCTCCAACGAGAATGATTTCTGAATGAAATCTTGTTGTGTTGTTTTCAAGAAGGATTCCATCGGTGAAGAAGTCTCCTTTTGTAATTTTGCTCCTCGATTCTTGGCTTCATATCAGTGGCATTTCTGGAATAACAGGGCAAAACAGACAATCTATGTCCTTCTTGAACCAAAGGCGCCCGACGGATTCACCGAAAATGGAGAAATATAAACCCCCAGTAATACCTAAAATGCCCCCGATATTTTTCCTTTTTTTAAAAAAAAAAATAAAAAAAAATTGTAAGCAACTCATGGGTCACTTAGACATTATTGACCTAATTACTTGCCCTTTCGGTAAGACCTGCAATAACAGAATTTTTGCTCCTCATAGACGTTCCCCTTATAAAGTAACTAGCCACTCGGATGTACCCCATTTTAATGAAATGCTATGATTCTAAAATGCGTATAATCATCGGATCTCAACATCTAGATCGATAGGAAGATAATTTTCCACTGTTTTTTCTTATGAGAATTTTTTATTCGAAGGCTCATGCTGCAAAACCCTTTTACTAAGTAAAATTTGTTCTGTGCGGACGTGTTTGCAAAGTCAAAAATAAATAAAAGAGAATACAATTGGCTCTACATTATAATTGAATTTGAGCAACATGGTGCAAGGCTATGACTACCATTGTTCAGGCAGATTGAGCGAGTGGTTGCACTTATGGATATAAAACCTTTAATACATATCTTTTAGACAACACCCTCTCGTCCTCTTTTTTTTTAGCCAATATTATTAAGAATTAATTTCAAAACAAGAAACTGCCAGTTACTTTAATTATGATGTCAATCTCTTTACACCAAAAACATAAAGGCTCCTGTGGATGTAGGCATTAATTATACTTGGGTTGACTTAACAGACCACAACTACTCTCTCAAGATTTAAATCTTGGGCAAGGGCAATTCCTTGATACACCACAAAACAAGGGGCATTTCAAAGAGGTTTTTATTTATTTATTTAAAGGGAAAAAAATATATTAATATTCGCAATACATATCCAAAAGAAGACTTGGTTCCTATATATGTTCTCTTGTGTGATGACCTCTAAGCCTGTTCTTCACCAGAAAAGAAGGAGGATTTCCTGGTTTTTGTCCTCCTCTAGTTACAACAAATCCCAACTTCTATGTTTCTGTTTTTGTTTCATTTTTTTCTTCCCTAATTAACAAATAACACGCCCTTTTCTAGGCAGCAAGCAAAGAGAGAAGGAAACAACAGGAAGAGAATTTGGGGAAAGATAGGAGGAAAGAAAGACAAAAGGGTCTATTCTTTTCTCTCTCTCTCTCTCTCTCTCTCTCTCTCTCTCTCTTTCTTTTGGCTTTCAATGTCAAAATTTACAGGTGATGGTGGGAGCTTCTCTTCGGGGAATTCCGGCGTCGGTGTTGGAGGGGAAGTTCTGCAAAAAGAGCTATTAAGTTATCACTTGAACTCCATAGCCTCAAGTACTTCTACTACTACTACCACCAACAACAGCAATGGTTCCACTACCACTCAAGTACAGCAACCTCCACAACCGGCTAAAAAAAGGAGAAATATGCCTGGAAATCCAGGTATATTTTCTTGAACTTCTGTTTTTTTTTTTTTTTTTCATTCTTTGTGTTAAAAAATTTTCCCTCGAGCTATTATATAGAACATTACTTCGCTAGGATGAATTCCACATGTAAATGATTAAAATACATATAGACCTCATCGTAGAAATCAAATAAATTATTGAATTTACAGAGGACAGATGCATAGAATTAAGGGTCATGTCTGACAAGATCGAGCAAGCATGGCTTTTCCAATTCAATGACGTTTACAATGTTTTGAGGATTCTCGCTTTTATGATTCTTATGTGTTTATCCATTTCATATAATCTTTTTTGACAAATTAATGAAACCTTTATCGCTTAAACAACAAAAGGTACAAATATAACCACCCCAAGATTACTTTTTTTTTTATATATAATCTTATTGTTGGTGTGTTGATTCAATGATCCCAAAATACTGAGGATTTAAATATCAGTTCTTGGCTTTTATGGATCACTAACTAAGCTTAATTTTCATGGTTTATGCAAAACCTTCTGTGTCTTTTTGAATCATGACAAAATTTAAAACTAAGTGACTAATTTTTGATTCAATTCAATTCAAGAAGGTGATGAAAATGGGATTATCCTGCGTCCCTTTTGTGTACAATCTTTTTCTCTCATTTTTTTTTCCCTTCATAAAGGGAAGATAATTTTGAAACTTCTTTGATTGGAAATGCAGTATTGAATTATTGGTTTGTAAGCGGTTGAAGAGGTTCAATTATTGGCTTGGATCTCAATCATTGCCTTTGGACTGTTCCCCTGCCACGGTCTGCTTTTACTTTGTCTTGTTTTTAACTCTTTCCTTCCTGGAAATCAATGGTTACCACTCCCTCTCTCTCTTTCTCTCTCTCGCTCTCTCTCTCGTCATGACCCATTTGGCTTTGCCTCATTTTTAATTGTTTCAGGCAAGTTAAACAGATATTCCTTTTTGTTATATCCATGGTTTCCTCGAGTCTGCGTCCGCGTCTGTGTGCACGCATGTGTTTGTTCACTGTAGCATTGTGACATAACAATGTGTCATAACATGGGTACTTGCCCTGCCATCATTATATGCCAATTAACAACAGTCCCTAATCCAAACTTTGTCAGAAAACCACAAAAATATTTCCCCATGGTTACTTGAGAACATGTCATATTTCATGCAGTTCATCAGTAAATGTCATTTGCAACTTTCGAGCCTATGTCACCCTTTTAATTTCTCCATGATATGACTCTAATTAAATTTTAATACGTATGGCTCCACTTAAATTTTGGTACACGAAGGATTTTTGGTTCTAATATGTGACATTCCTGTTAATTTTGATTATTTTTTTTTCATACCAATAAAAAAAAAATAAAAGGACTTTGGATTCTAATTTGTAATCAAACTGCAATTCCTCAATTTCAAGCAAGCACATCACAAATTTTATTTATTCATCAAGGGCAACAGCATCCTTGACAGACAAGGGGTGAAAAAAAAGAAAAAGGATAGATGGTGAAAATTCGAACACAAGCTCTGACCACAAAATCCTACTTTGGTTATGTGTGAATTGTCGGGAATCAATACAAAAAAAAAAAATAAAAAATAAAAAATAATAATAATAAATTTAAAAAGAAAAGAAAAGAAAAGAAGTTCGAGACTAATTGGTTGTGTCCATCGCCTTGTGTCAAGGTAATAATCGTATGCAAAATCCCCTTAGCTTAATATTGTTAAGAATAAAACCGACTCAAAAAAAAAAAAAAAGAAAAAGAAAAAAGAGAGATGGTATGCAAGGCTCTCACTGTGAGATCTTGAAAACCATAATCTTGGGTTTGTGCATTAATATTTGAAATTTATAAATATATGTATGTATGTATGTATGTATGTATGCAGATCCTAGTGCAGAGGTGATTGCACTATCACCAAACTCCCTCATGGCGAAAAACAGATTCGTGTGTGAAATTTGCAACAAAGGATTCCAGAGGGACCAAAATCTACAATTGCATAGGAGAGGCCATAATCTACCATGGAAGCTTAAGCAAAGAACAGGCACCGATGTCAAGAAAAAGGTTTATGTTTGCCCAGAACTTTCATGTGTCCATCACAATCCGGCCCGTGCACTAGGGGACCTTACAGGCATCAAGAAACATTTTAGTCGAAAACATGGTGAAAAGAAATGGAAATGCGATAAGTGCTCGAAGAAATATGCAGTGCAATCAGACTGGAAAGCTCATGTAAAGACTTGTGGCACCAAGGAATACAAATGCGACTGCGGCACCATCTTCTCCAGGTTTTTTACACAATTAAAGTAGTTTTATTTATTTATTTATTTTATTTTTAACCCAAATATTTTGTTAACTGTTTCTTTTTCCCATTTTAAACGAAAATTGGAGATTTGAACTTTCAACCTCGGCCTTCATTCTCATCCAAGCCCTAAAAATGGCTTAGATCGTTAGCTTTTTGTCTATAGGTACCTTGAATATTATTGGGTAATCCAATATCTTTTGTGCAAAAAAAAAAAAAAAAAAAAACAAAAACAAAAAAAGTTGCATGTTGATTGATCATTGATATACCTAAAATAATCTTTAGGTAGACTCCAATGTCATCACATCATAATTGCATATAATTAAACAAAAACATGAAGTCTTAATGGCTCTTTTATTTAATTATATTAGCATTATATATGTAGATGTGATGACATCAACAAACATTTGTCAAAAAAAGAAAAAAAAAAAAATATCAACAAGCCTTATAAAGTAATCCCTCTAATTATAATTGTAAGTCAAATACTCTCTCTCCATTTACCCTTTTTTTTTTTTTTTCATAACAAGAAATTCCTATGAAGTAAATCTCGAGCTGCTAGTACGACCCTTACCTTCTCATATATATCTGTCTCACATACACATGTTTGAGTTCTATAATTAAGGATTAAATGGGCTATTATAACTGCATTTCACTTGCAGGAGGGATAGCTTCATTACTCACAGGGCCTTCTGTGATGCCCTAGCTGAAGAAAATACTAGCACCAAGGCAATCCAAGGACCCAACATGGAACCAAACATACAAAGCCAAATCTCCAACCTCATATCCTCCTTGCCCATCAGCCAAAATTCAAACCCATCGGCCATCATATCCGATCTTAGCAATCTTGACACCAAAATCCCTTTGCCCCTACCCTCAGCTGGAAGCATCTTTTCTGGTAGCAAAGCTAGCCTTTTTAATGGTGCAAGGAGCATGCCAAATTCTTCTCCGCCCTTTCAATTAAACACCTGCTCAACCACATTTGTAGGAAAACACAGTGCTGATGATCATTTAACTGGCTCAGCATCAATGTCTGCAACAGCTTTGTTGCAAAAAGCTGCTCTAATGGGTTCAACTGCAAGTAGTGCTAAAGTAAACTCTCCAATGAGAATGGCACCATCAACATTTTGTGCAACATTGCAGCCGCAAAATCACCAAATTCAAGTGGCAAGTAGTGAAAGTGAATTCTTTAGCCAGATATTCAATGCGCACGGTGGAGTCGATGAGAACTCAGTATTGCGCGATACAGGGATGTTTGCAGGAGGATTTCTAGATCGAAACTGCGGATTGTTGAAGAATATGGAGCAAGATAGTAGAAATACGAAGAGCATTTTCTATGGTACAAGTTCAGTTCATCCTGGATTCGGTACCCCCAATAATGCAGCTAATTCAGGTGGCTCGTCAAGATTTAGTGGCGATGCGTTGACCGTTGACTTCTTGGGGATAGGAGGATCCACACCAACGAATCCTCTTGAGGAGCAGAATCATGAAATGGGGTATAGAGGAATTGGCCATCTAGGAGTGCAAGGCTTGAATCACTTTGACCAAGGGGCAGCAGTGGCAAAATCCCTGTGGGATGTCTAATATTAAGATAATGAAAATAAAAATGAAATGGCCTTCCAAAGATCTGAGATAAAGTAAGATGTTTGCAGAAGACGGAGGTATTTATTTATGGATACATAGTCACTGTGAACAACGCAACTATTGGATCGAATAACTCTACATTTTAATCATTTGAATTATCAGTCGTATGTGTGATTCGCACAATGAATTTTTTTTTTTTTTTTTTTGTTATATATTTCACCAACGACACCAGTAGCCCAATAACATAGAAAGTGTCAGTCCAATGACTTGGGACTCGACTTCTCTTGCCTCGGATTGATTTTAGCCCAATGCTATCCGAGCCTCGTGTGCAGAATTTGTGTTGTGTGGTTCCAAGCACTTTTTCCAATAAGAAGAAAATGAGAACCACCAAAATCAGATAGCCTTATCGTAGATTAACTAACAATGCAAAAAATTCAACCACACTCCCCAACAAAGGAGGAGGAGGAGGGGGGGGCGAAAAAAAACACCAAGAAAGGATCTCTTCGTGTATCGAGTCACCTCACAAGCTCCTATAAAAGAATTCCACATTAATCCAAACTAGCTGATTTTAGCACCAACAGCGTATTTTTTTTAGGATACCTTGGTAAATCAGTATTGTGTGTGTTTCCTTTGGTTCAAAAATAGAGATGGGCCGATGCCCAAATCCTGAAATTCAAACATGACCAGAAGTAATCCAAGTTATGAAACATGGCAAACTGCAAGCAGAGAGTAAATTGAACAACTCGGAAAGGATAAAGTGAGTGCTCTTTAAGGCTCATTTGCTAGAAACAGAGATAGGTCATGGCATTGCAATACTACTTTCAAGCATGCAGAAATGCCTCTCCCTGCAGGATTATGGCACAATCATCGAGCGACGGGAAAGAGAATTTCCAAGAAGCGAGGCAGCAGCCTCCTGCAGAACAATTCGCGCCTCTGGCATCGACGTTCAGGAGACGGTTACTTGTGGGTGTTGGTTCAGCTTCTGTAGTTGCTGTTGGTGCAAATTTTGGCGGAATCACAAGCTTTCTCCTGGGGTTATCGCCAGAAACTGGTCGAAACCTTAAGCTGGACGTGCTTTATCCAGTTGAAGGATATAGCCGTTGCCTTGAAAATACTGAAGGATTCGGTCAGTATATGGCGGTAGCCGATTAGATAAAGCTTTTGTCATCTTAACCTCTCTCTCTCTCTCTCTGTTTTTTTTTTTAAGAAAAAAAAAAGAAGAAGAAAAGAATGTTTTTCTGGTTCAAAGATTTAAAGAAAAAATGGCATCCCGACTTCCCACACTTTAAGAGTATCAGGAAGGATCATTCATACGCGCGCGCGCGCGTGTAATCTTATTCTTGCTTTATTGTTTCTATAATTCAAACACGGTGGTTTCTTCAGTGATTTCTAAGTAACAGTGAGGGAAAAAAGACAGTTAGAAGTTGATGAGAGTGTAGTTGTTTAACATTTCTGTTTTCCTATGTTTTTCCAATACCTTTATGTGTATTCTGTGAACAGAATTCATATACCCAGCAAGCTGGGTTGGAGATCAAAGGCTACTTTATCGAGCAGCCAAGAAATCAGAATTCGAGAGATCACTTGACCCGCCTCCACTAACTGATGTTAAGTCCAGCGATCTACGGCGGCGCAAGGATGTAAATGAGCCAGTTGTTGCATTTGGACCGCCTGGTTCTAGTGGCGAGCTCAACGTCAGTGTCATTGTCTCGCCAGTTCCTCTTGATTTCTCGTCAGTTCTACATACTCAACTCGAAGCACAGGAACATTTTAGTTAAAAACTATTACTCAAACTCTTCTCGTTGGACGCCCTTTGCAGGATTGAAGCATTCGGAGGACCAAAGGAAGTAGGGGAAGCCTTAATTCGCAGCGTCACAGGTTCAGGACAGCGGCCTGACCTGGAAGGAACACTGGTAGAATCCTGTCTCAGGGAGGATACTCCAAAACATGTCAAGTACTACGAACTAGAGTTCAGAGTGGTAAGCCCCTCATTTCGAAGGCATAATGTAGCAGTCTGTTGTGTTCATGGGGGTCGGTTATATACCCTCAATGCACAATCACCTGAGTCTGCATGGCCAAACGTGAAAGCAGACTTTCACAGAATTGCTGATTCTTTTAGAATGATCACTTGACCTAACTACTCATGTTCATTAAGAAGGGAATTAATTTTATAGAGTATATAATGATTTAGGCACCTGGTTTCAAAGATACAGTTCCACAGAAGATAACAAAACAAACGATGACAGCATGAATACTTTATCCAACTTCTGCAATATCTTTCCTCAATAGGAGTAGCACTACGTGATTTACCAAAATTAAATAACACAATATCACTTGGCGTAACATTGTCCCCAAATCCCACGTTGATATAAGGGAGGAGAAAAGGAATTAATATGGAGCACAAGATAATGTGAGACTTTTTGCTCTCGTGTATTGATGGATTTTACATTGTTCAATTAACTAGATCACTAATCTTAGGATTCATGCAGGTATAATCCGTAAGAACTAAAAATACATGATTAAGATAGTTACATTTATATAATGGCTATAATTACATACCATCTTGCAACAATGGCAGCCACCATAATAACGAGTCTCCTATATCTAAACTGCATTCCATATTGTCATATATGCAATTCAAGGACAGGTGATTTGCCTTTTCTTGCTAACCTTCTCTAAGTTCTCCAAGTTCTCTGAAACTGATGCTGTTAAATTAGGGTCCTCAAATCCAATATCTGCCCCAAGTCTGCAACAGAAATATAAATTTTTAGCATTCCCACAAAGCAGACACATGAAGAGGCAAAGGCTGCTACAAGGCAGTTAAACGCGGCAAAAATGTTGGACAATTTAGCAAAGGTAATGCATAAGCAAGGGTTATTAAAACTTAGAAAACACGATGGTCTCATTTCCAACCCTACTCCCATAAGCAGTTCGTAAGTTTCATATGCCCCAAGACTCAAAGGCCGATGGATTAAGTAATTGCATTATTCTTCATTTCACTCTCTTTTACGTGACAATATGGAAACTTGAAGAACTAAAATAAATAGAACCCATGATAAATTTAATGCCTGAATTGCTTACTTTGGATCAAGCACCAATTTTTGGACCTCTTTAATGGCTGAACTAGCAGCATACAGTGATATCTTTCCTACCTGTATAAAGATTTTGATTGAGACAAAGAGGATAAATATGGATAAAAGGAAAGGATAAAGGCAAAAGGCAAAACAAAAACAGTTGCAGAGAAATTGCAGTACTGAATTCTTCTGAGGAAGGATTTCTTTGACTGACCTCCAAAATTTGGACTTTGGCATCATTGTCATTTGGTAGACAACGGATTTCTTCTGCTAACCTAGCAGCCTCCCCAACACTCTCAGGAGATAAGAAATCAAGGCCCAACTGAACAGTGGACTGCAAAATCATAACAAGTAAACCAACAAGTACAATATTAACTTCACTGGAGCTCGAAATTAAAGCAAGCCATATTCTGTGATAACCAAGCCATTTGCCTAATGTCAAGCTTCATCTGTTGATAAAACTTTTTATATAAGTCAAAACTTTCTTCTCTCCATGAATTTACTGTTTATTGAGAAAACTTTTAATTCAACAATCAACCCCTTATCCACTGACCAAGTTCACTTCCCTGATGACCAAGGTTTTCCCCGCTGATTAACAATAGATAAGGTTTCCAAGCAGTGGTGCAAATAATTTGATTATTTGAATAGATAAAGGTGAAGAATATCTCCCAGAGAGAAGATCATATGGCAGTCATTGGGTTTGATTAATGTGAGAAATTATTATGGACAAAATCAGAGCAAATGAATACAGTGATGAAGATCAAATATTCAGAACAACTACATCTAACTAATGATAAGTAAGAAGAACAGAGATTCATGCTAATCTTAAAAGGGAAATAGATGCCTATGAAGTATGAATTTACCTTAAAATTCTTCATTTGAAAAAGGCATCCAGCAGGTAGAAACACGGCTTGCCCCAAATGTTGTTCAAATGACCAAGGCTCAATTCCTGAGGGAGAAGGAACACTAATTTCATTTAGAGGCAATATATGATATGATAATCAATCAACAGTAGTAAAAAGAGACAGCCACAAATAGTTTAATAAGAAATAAAATGCACTTCCAACAGAGCAATATATTAAGGGCTCCAAGGTATTCAAAATAGGAGGATATTATCAAATACAGATAGTCCACAAGAAAGAAGTGATAATCAGCCAATAGGATGTTTCAGTACAAGGAGATCGATGTTCTGAGAAATTCTTTTAAAGCACATACTTATCCATAAAAAGATATATTCTATGGAATTTGGATGTCATGCTAGGCAGGCAGCTTTCCTGGCAGAGTGAAGTCCCATAATTGCATATTTCATGCATGCTCTGCTCAGGTAGGACTGTAAAGAGGCCAGAAAAGTGATTCTTAAATTCACTGAGAATTGTCCTAAGAAATAAAGAACCATTGCTGTACTTACCAAATTCTTCCTTCAGTTTTCTCTTATGATGCTCATCAAGGAAGACCACACCATCAAAAAGTGAATGTGTTGCCTGAGATCAAAACAATAGCATCAATAGCATAATCTCATCCATTCCAGCAAATGATAATTCAAGAATAGGGTAGAATTTGAGGCTGAATAGATGAACTTACAAAATCATTCACTGGATTACCAGGATGCATAAAGTCTTCCCAGTGCCTTTGCAGATAATTGACTAATTTTGCAACATCCTGCCGACGAAAGACATCCCAATGGACTCCTGGAGCAGTCTCTGAGTAGATGGCTCCATCATCTTTGTCTATCTGTCTATGCTCCATTCCCCGAACCTCTTCAGTTGCAGCTCCATGATCTTCCTCCATTTCCGTATCCTCATCTGAAGATGTCTCCACTTTGTAAAGCGCATCATTCCTGCCAAGTGACAAATCATGTAAGCTTCTCTCATTCAAGATTGTTTCTGGATCTACCAACTTAGTTACTTGGCAATACCTCAGCTTCATTTTGCAAGTGTGCACCAATAAGTATACCTGCCACATGCTCAAGTCAATTTAGATTCAAAAGACAACGTGGAAAACAACTAATCTAAAATCAGCTTTTCCATGAAGAAAGCCAACAAAGTTTTTAGTACCACTACAATCCAATGGCCAAGTTACAAAAGAAAATTGCACTGAAACTAGAAAAACCAAATCTAACATCTTGATCGTATGTCAAGGATTCAAATGTAATGACTCTGGTGCATAAAAGTTATAATCTAATCGCAATATCCTAATCAAACCACAAGTTATGAAATGCAAATTTTCAAGCTTGGTATGATCATATATCAAGAACGGTAGTGCATAGTCTTTATGCAAAAAATAACTTACCATATCACGCATTTTGACATGGAGATTTGAAACCGAATCACCTCTACCAAGCTCTTGATAGGTCCCATAGGATAAATAAATCCTAGGTCCTACATCATTCTGCAAGGAGTAATGAGGCAACTTCGCAGCAACATTTAGAAGACCCAACCTTGAATGAATATACTCAAGTAGAGGCAGTCTACTAAGGAAATCAGGTCTCTGATATAATAAGAACTCTTCTGAAGCACTTGGGGAGGGCCAACCTTTCAACTTCAACATCTCCGGCAAACCATTTTCCAAGATTCGTCCCTCTGAGTATCCCTTGATAAATTGTCCCAGCTCAATTTTAACCTGGCCTCACACAAACCATTTATAGCAGAAATCAGAGTAATTGAAGATCAATATCAACAAATTTAGAATACTAGGTTCTAAAGAAGTGCTATGATCCTAAATATCAGTAGAAGATGAAGCTTGAAAACCAACCTCAGTGTTGTTTGAGCAATCTATAGCCTTCACCATTCTGTTTGCATCTTTCATTTTCTCATCAGATGTTTCCTGGATCCCTCTCCAAATTACCATTGGATCCCAGCTTGATATGGATGAGCTGTCAAGTACCTGCTTCACAATAACAGGTTCACCCCTGACCCAGTGCTTTCTGAAATTGTTTATCCCTTCAGCTTTAATGTCGTCGGATGATGGACAGTATAAAAAATTATCAGTGCTATCCTCTCTATGAGCATATTGGCAGGGTAGGAAATCAGTTGACTCTAGTGAAGTGCTAGCACTGTAGATCTTGCAGCCACTGACCATT
Organism: Kandelia obovata; assembly: GCA_021464305.1. Classification (NCBI taxonomy): domain Eukaryota; kingdom Viridiplantae; phylum Streptophyta; class Magnoliopsida; order Malpighiales; family Rhizophoraceae; genus Kandelia; species Kandelia obovata. Next base: position 11,378,875 of record CM038476.1, read on the forward strand.
TCCTCCACATTCTTTACTAGTTTTGCAACCCAACTCATCTTGAAGATGCGACCCAGATTCAATGAAGAGAAATTACAGCCGCCATATTGCTTTGGGGGGCAGGGAATGCTACCATCACTATTTGCCTTCCAGCCAGGGTATTTATCTGACAATTTTAGTCTTGGTCTGGATTCTTTCACTAGCTCCAATGAAGTTTCCTTCTCTTGCGTTCTTCCACCAGCCTCATTTTCTACTGCAACACTTTTAATACCAGGTGTTGATGCTCCTCGGAGATCTTGACAGCAATGAAGGCAAAGATCATATGAACAATTTGAACAACGCCGATGATAATCAACAATAGGTATCCTACATATATTGCTGCAAGGGAGCACAACGAAGTGAACTAAAGTTCTTTAAAAAGAACAAGCATGTGGGATAATTGTACATACTGCCATATTGCTCCACTGAAGACAAATTAGAAATTGGTTTTATAAGCAATTCCAGGGAAAAGAAATAGCAAAAGTCAAGCTTCAAAGAATCATTTCTAACAGAGAAAGACAAATCTCCTGACCATATTTTGTACAAAAGTGAAAGAAACTCGTGAAAAAGACTCTAATTAGCAAGCCCATCAGTTTTCCACACGTACCAGCACATCTGCTCATCTGCATTTAATTTGACCCGGGCAAGATCTATATCACTTCCTGAAATGATAGATCCATGTTAAACTATAGTTAAAAGGAAATAAGAAAAAGCACTCCAATTACAAATGTCAGAGGAATGTCAAAAGCATCCTACCATGAAGTCTTTTCTCCAACTCCACTTCACAGCATTGTTCATGATGGATCCGCTTAACTACAGGAAGTACCGAAGATAATAGGCAGTAGAGATATTGCAACTTTTCTAGGACAGGTATCTCTCGAATTCTCACCTGGAATCGCAAAAACTAACATAAATCCTCAATAGATACAACAGTCTAATTAGGTTAGTGCAGTATATTCAAGAAACCAAACTAACATAAATCTTCAATAGTTACAACTTCTCTAGTGCAGTATATTCAAGAGACCAAACTTAGTGCAGTATCAACAACCTTTAACTCACTATCCCTGAAAAGATATATTCTAGTCATATCCAAAACAAGAAAAGCTAAGCAAAAGAAGCCCTGCAATATGCATATGAAATACCTTTACCATATTATCCCCCCGTAAGCACACCTTGCAGTTACAGATGCCTAGGCAAACAGGACAAACCTTCTCAATTTCTTCCAATGGAATGTCCAAATACCTACATGTAAATATAACATACTCTGAGTAATTGTCACTGTAAATAATGTGACATTTGCACAAGAAATCCAACATTACCATTCCGAGATACAACTACCACAAAAGCCTCTCCTATTGCATTTCTGACACCAAATAATTTCATCTTTATCATTCCTGTGGCACTGATGACAAATTTGACCACCAGTATCTTCCGATGACTCTGTGCTTCCATCAGAGAGTTCCTAAAAGCAAGTAGTTTATCACATTATCAAATTGACACAAAAGAAAAGGAAACAAACAGAACAAAAGGAACATCACATTAGCTGAAAACAACTATAACAACGGCAGAAAAATTAATTAATGCTGCAAAAATTTACTCACCGTCATGGCACTTGCATCAAAGCTTCTTTGTGGCCTACTCTTGTATGAATCCACTGTAGAAAGTGGTGGTGTTTCATAGAAGTCCCAGTTCTCTTCGAAGTCTAAGTCTCTTTGCAAATCATCATTAGGTTTTAGAGAATTGCATGCAGAAAAGCTCCTTATAGGCATCTCAGGTGAATAGCGAATTTTCAAGGCCTTCTCCTTATGTTTCTTTGCCGATACTGATGCGGGATAGTCCTCAGATTTCATGTTTACAAGTGGTATATCAAATTCATCCCTCTTGCTTTCCAAGTAAATATCATTTTCACCTAATGATTTCCTTTTGGCTTTTTTCAGACTGGCCCTCATCGCAGAATTAGCTGCCCTCTTCTTTGCCTGGATGTAGTGCTTCTCACACACTGTTTTATCTGGCATAGACATGGCAGTGCATCTCCACTGTTTCCCATCTGACCTCTTACAACGCAAATCATCAGGAATCCCAACATTGTCGTCACCATTCCCCAAGGCTGACTGTGGACGATACATTGCAGCCAAGTTTAAAAATTAGCCGGTATTGTCACTCAGAAACGTTTGCTACAATGGGCAACCTGTATAATAAACTCAATTACTGGGTATCAAAAAATGAACTGGATATCAAACAACAAATGCAACACACATAGAGAATCAAGCAAACAGCAGAAAAATTGTAAAACATGGTCAAAGCAAAAGCTGCACAAACTAAAAAGAGGCATCTAAGTTCAGTCATCAGCCAAAATGCAATTATATTGCTCAACCAAAAAAAAAAAAAAATATATATATATATATATATATATATATATATATATATATATATATATATATATATCCATGTTAGATCTCAGCCATACAGGATAAGCAATGAATTTTCCATTTATTATATTCTCAAAAGATGATTAATTTGAAAGAAAAAGATACTGACATTAGAATATCCAAAATCAAAAAGAAACTGCAAAGCACCCAAGATTTAACCAAATCCAACAATGGGACACAGTGGGACACATTACAAGAGGAATATGTGTGATTTAAAAATAACCCAGCAGGGTAGAAGTGAATCAACAATTCAAGGTCCACATTCTCCACATATACTAAGAAGCACCAGACAGAGCAACTGTCTCAGCTTTTACAGCACCAAGATTGTTTAACCAGAATTAACTAGCCAAGTACCCTTCTGTTACAACACTTATCATGATCAATATGCTTGCAAAGCAGACAACTGCTTCTACAATTATAGACCTGGTTTGCCAGAGGTCTAAAACCCCACGACCCATTAGATATAAACTTATTCTAAACAAAGAAATTAGGCATATGCACCCTCATAAGTAAATGAAAAGGAAATAGAAAAAGAAAAGGTAACTTAAAATCCAGAAAAACTGATGCATTAGAGTACCATCAATACTAATAAATAACAGCCTAAGTAAGCAAAGACATAAACCTTGCAAGAATCCCTTCCACAAAGCAGTGAGACGCATGAACAAGAAAATAGCACTACTAAATTACAGCCCCGGTAGGAATTAAGGAAACAACCATAATGCATCCGAGAAAACAGAAAGAATCCACCTTGAGTACATTGCCCAACCAAAGACCCATCTTTACGCAAAAAGAAAGCAATAACAACAGATGGGTATGTTCCTTTGAGGCCAAAAAAGAAAAAAGAAAAGCCCAAAAACCATGATACCCAGATCCAGAAGAATCAATTTCAACACAACGAGATCAGGAAACTTGCACCAAAAACAAGAGAGAGATGTTACCCAAGACTAGGGTTTACTATAGGGGATTGGACTCGGCAACTAGGAGCCAGCGACACATGACGGTTTGGGGAATCTGGTATGGATTGGAAGATACCAACGAAAGGCTTCGTCTTTCTATTATGAGTCCAAGAAAAAGGAAATTTCTTCTTCTTCTTCTTCTTCTTCTTCTTCTTCTTCTTGGTATTGTCTTCTCTCCCTCGTTTCTTCCCTCTTACGCTTTCTCTCTTTTCGTTTTCCATTGTTCTTTTTTCCCTTTTTAAATAACCCTTTTTAGGAGTCTTTCTTATTTTTTTTTCTTTTTTTTTTTTTTTTTTTTTTTGAGGTACTTCAGACCAGACAACAGTGTCAAACTATGTACAGTACACACTTCTCCCAGCGAATTTCAAAGCCTTCTGTTTTGCCTGTCCGTCTGCCTCTGTCAATCTTCTCCGCTTTAATAATAAATACATAAATACGGCAGCGTATATATATATGCCAACGTTATCAAACCCGGTCCGTCCCTGCCATCGAAACGGAAAAACCCGGTTGACTCGGCCTGTTTTTAAACTCAGATGACCCAGAGAACCGGACCTGGTCTCTTTATTTTTTTTTTATAACTGTTAAACGACAGCGTTTTAACTTCAATGTCGAGGGTTTTACGTTACTTATCTCTCCGGGCGATTCAACTTCTCGATTCCTTCTCTCTCTCTCTCTCTCTCTCTCTCTTTCCCGGACAAAAACACTAACGTCAAGCTCTGATTTTTATCTATTAACATAAGCTCTCACAAAGATCTATTAGCAATGGTAAAGCTAGACCATCGTTCACAATCTTCCAAAACCGTTTTGGGCCAAATTTTTATTTGGGGTTTCATGATTTAGGAAATTCGAGCAGGGAACCTCGGATGCTCGTGAGAATTCGAATTCTTTCGATCTGGGTCCGTGAAAATTAACTTCAATGGCCTGAACACTAGCCTGCCCTTGCCCCTACAAGCCTTTGACCAGAGTTTCTTGCTCTCTAACCGTATCCGAATCAAAAGTTTCTGACCTTTGAAAACCTCACCCGACCGATCGAGCATGGGTTCTGCAACACTGCGTTGTTGAGCTCGAACCAGTTCTTGTACGGACGCGCGGGAGCCCTATGACTCCGGGTCTAAACATGTTTGATAAAGGAAAATGGAAAAATGACTCTAGCCATGGACTCGTTATTGATTCATTGGTTGGACTAATGACTTAGGTATCTGTCTGGATCAATGTTGAAGTAGAGTTTAATAATTATGATATATATATATATATATATATATATATATATATATATATATATATGTATGCATATGCCTATTTGTAAAAAGTTTCAGGTCAACGGTATTAATTTCTACTTTTCAACTTTATGCCACAATAAACTGATTTGTAAAATTTATATAATGAGTTCTCTTAAAATTCAGGGGATTTTTTTTTTTTTTTTTGTAATTAGCGGAAACATTGGGGGAGGCGAAAACCATTTTCTAAATCTTCGATTTTGCCTTCAATTTTGTTTTTTGTGTGTTTTTTTTTTGTTCCATTATTGTAATCAGAGACAGTATTTATTTTATACATTTTTTAAAAAAAGGGGGGGCCCAAATCCCGAGATCTTAAACCCATTGTAAACACCAGAAAATAAAAATCCTCGAAGGTGTGGATTTCACTTCCTATCTTGGATTGGAACGCAGGCTTCTGCACAACTAATCTCACACACCCGAGCACAATTGGCAGATAGAGAGGGAAAGTAAATGGCGTTGCTGAGGGCAAGCTCTGGACTCGCGTACCCGGAGCGGTTCTATGCGGCGGCGACCTACGCTGGTTTCGACGGATCTCCGGCTTCCGCCGACAGCGTCTCCTCCAGGTTCAGCAGCGGCACCGCTTTGCTCCTCTACGCCTTGCATCAGCAGGTATCAATGATTACGCCACACCGGAATTCTCAATTTTACGCCCTCTCTCTTTCTCTAATTTTCACTTGGTTCCAATCCGACGAGGAGGTGAAGTGTCTCTATCGCATCTCCTGATGTGGCATGATCTTATTGGACGCCGATTCAAGAAAATATAGTTCTTTTCTGTGCAATGGCGCGCTTTTATTTATTTATTATTGTTTATTGGCAATTCGTAAGCATAATTATCTCTTTCGTGAATTGGCGCATTTAATTTATTTTTTCTTGGCGCAGGAATACGTTTGAGTTTGTGATGCGTTTAGTGTACATTTGTTTATATTTTGCAAATATGTAGATCTGTTGCTAGCCATTGAGACTGTTACACTTAGAGATTGTTCTTGGTGAAGTGAAAGAAAATGAGAAGTTTCATGACATTTCCTGTTTTTCTTTCTGGCCAACGTCTCAAGTAATCAAATATTAGTTTATTTCAAACTTATTTCTTCTGTTGGAGCATGTTAATGTGTTGTGCGCACACGCACATGTGTGTTTTGACAATTCTAGTGCTCATATTTTTGCTGGTCTTCTTGACTTGCTGGTTTTTGCTGACCCTAATTTAAATTTGGGATTAATGCTGTTGTTGTATTTTGATTTGCTGGTTAGTCTATGTTTAATGTGGATTTTTTTTCATCCGGGGCGTTTCTCCAACAAAGAGTATTAAGCTGGCTAGTTTTCGGATGTGACTTCAGGCAACAGTGGGACCTTGTAATGTGCGAAAACCAAGTGCTTGGAATGTGGTAGAACAAAGCAAGTGGGAAAGGTTTGTGTGCTCTTATGATCTTGAAAATCTTCTGAGTCTTTTATCTACCCATTCATTCATTTTCACTTGCATTCTTTATGTTTGAATTTTTTTTTCTGATTTCCAAGTAAGCTGTTGCATGGACAATGGAAAGAGCTACTGGTTTATTACTCCATCGAATCAAATTAGCTGAATTAAGCTGGTGATTTAATCAGGCATGTTGGGTTTTCATATAACATAAATTGTTGGGAGATATATGTTTGGAAACTTGGAGTAAATGACATGAAGAAAACTGAAAAAGAAAAAATTCTTTTCTTGGACAAAGCTTCTGTGAGATTTTCAGCAAATATCTAGGCAGAAATTGTTTGAATTGTAGAGAATAGCAACTACAATTATGCGCTAGTGAAGAGGCTTCTTGGCCTTTTTTTGATAGATCTTGTCTATTATATGGACATAGTTTTCTTTCTTTGCTTGTGTATATGTATAGTTTTCACATATTTTTCAGTTCTTTTCATTACCCCTTTCTGCATACATGGTTAATGAACTAATAAATTGGAAATTCAACCAAAGATTTGTGTAGTGCGCCAGTCATCACTCATTTCATTTTTCATTTGCATTGCCATGATTCTGAATCTTCATGGCTGAGATTTCCCTACTGCTCTTCTAAAGTTCTAGTGTATATGCAGCTGGCAGAGACTTGGAAACATGGCTTCTACAGAAGCAATGCGTCTATTTGTGAAAATACTTGAGGTCCTTGGTGCTGCAATTTCAATTTCATGGTTTCTTGAATGAAAGGAGCCTAATCTAATCAAATTTTCTTTTGTTTGGACAGGAAGAAGAGCCAGGTTGGTATTCTAGAGCTTCTAATTTCATCTCAGAGCCTGTTATAGATATGCAAACCAATGTGAGTACATGAGGAGAGTTTTGCACTTCAGTTGGCAGTGATATATTAACACCAATCATGGCTATGTGTTTTGACATGACTTATCTATTTGCTATATGCTGAAGAATACTATTTATATCTGGTTAATGCATTATGAAAGGATCCCATCTACCATTTGACCTTGAATCTGTTTGCATGAGCTATGCTGCCTGTAGAGCTTATACAGGTGGAAAATCACCGGTGAGATTTAAAATTGAAATTCTCTGTTAAATATCACAGGCTCACAGCTTTTTCACCCTTTTTTTCCTTTTTGTAAACTTTCTTGCTTTTGCTCCTTAATACCACAAGTTTTATATATTCTGTTGGCGATAGATACTGTTTTCACGAATTTTTCTTTTGTATTGATTTCTTGCCAATCTTCAAATGTTTGCTTGTTATAGCATGTCTCAAGAGTTGAGCCTATTATTGAGAATGGGAACTCTTTCCCCGAGACAAAAACAATTTCTACTGAGAACAGGAGCATTATTGAACCCCAAGATAAAGATGTTGTCTCGGAAGGCCTTGGGGCAGTTGTTGTCTATGATCAATGGATTACACCTCCAACATCTGGCCAACGCCCTAAAGCCCGATATGAGGTATCTCATGCTTATCTTCTGAACAAATTATTGTGGGTCGTTTCATCTTCTTCTTCTTGTTTTCATTTTTATTTCTACTGCTTTTGATTTATTCTTAATTAAACATCTCATCTATCCAGCACGGAGCAGCAGTTGTTCAAGATAGGATGTATATATTTGGGGGAAACCACAATGGCCGTTATCTAAGTGATCTTCATGTAAGTTAACAGTGTGCATTTAACATGGTTTTGTTTGGATTTCAATGGAATTTGAAGGAAATCCCCTAAATTGCTATTCCCTGTTTGGCTCTTTTGTTAGCTGATTCTGGATTATTCCACATTCCATGCTGATAGCTCTGTTGTCTTTCTCTGCTCTTATATTTTGCACTATATTTCAAACACTTTTCTTCCTGCATCCAGTTGACTTCCTAAGTTACTTATTCCAAATTTGGAACATAATGCAGGTTCTGGATCTAAGAAATTGGATGTGGTCAAGGATTGATGCTAAGGCTGGATCTGAGTCTCAGGAGTCATCATCTCTAGCTGCATTGACATATTGCGCTGGTCATTCATTGGTTAGTGTGTATATAGTTTTACTCTTTTGTGAAGATTAGAAAACAGTGTCCGCCATATAAATGCTTTTTGGTGGTATTCATTCATTGACAAGGGTTGTACTTATGTGTTATAAAATCTTCCTTGTCAAGTTATGCAAATTTAAGCTAATGTTCTTTTCTGTTTTCACAGATACCATGGGGTAATAAGCTCATATCAATTGGTGGACACACGAAGGATCCTTCTGAGACTATTCAGGGTACAGCACGATAATTCATTTCAGACTGCAATTTGATAATTTACATCTGCTGATTTCAATTAGTTTCTCTCTTTTCATGGCAGTGAAATCATTTGATTTACAAAGTTCTACTTGGTCAACCTTAAAGACTTATGGGAAACCACCAGTATATATTTTCTCTCTCCCTCTCTACTTTATAGTTTTTGTCCCCATATCTGAGTTGAAGTTTAGTAAATTGTGAAATAAAGGAAGTTAATTGCTGTATGATCAAGCCTAAAGTCAGGAGCTTGGTGCTGGCAGGAAGAATAAAACCAACTTCCGATAGTCCACTGGGAGGAAGATACATATAATTCAAAATCTCACTTCCTGTGTTGCTGAATATGTGGATGTCTTCATGATATTAAACATGCAGGAACTCATGAAACTTGAAATGGAATGGTAGACTGAAATTGCAGAACTGTAATAGCAGATCTTATGCATGGATTCCTTATACTAATTCATGCTTTGCAGGTCTCACGCGGAGGTCAATCAGCTACCCTTGTTGGGACAACCGTAGTAATTTTTGGTGGCCAAGATGCTAAGAGAACTCTCTTGAATGATTTGCATATTCTAGACCTAGAAACCATGACCTGGGATGAAATCGATGCTGTGTAAGATTATCTCTGGAAATCTCACAAGTCTTTTGTTTTGCATAGGATAATCTTGCCCATTTATTAGCATGATTTGCAAGATGCTCAACACATATTTCAAATGGTAGTCTTGTAGAGCTTTTTTTTTTCTTCCACAATTCATTAGCATGATTATTGAGCATAATCTATATTTGAACTAATTATGTTTTTGTTATGTTCAATAAAAGGTTAAAATTTGATTATTATGAAATGGTTTGGATTTATATTGACTAGGGGCATATTTTATTCAGTGGATTTTCACTCATGATTATTTCTTAAATTTGTTCGGTAGTGGCGTGCCTCCATCTCCAAGGTCTGATCATGCTGCTGCAGTGCATGCAGAACGTTACCTTCTTATCTTTGGCGGGGGGTCACATGCTGCTTGTTTCAATGATCTACACGTGCTTGATCTGCAAGTTGTAAGATGATAACCCTTGTTATTTTCGTTGTTGTGCCATACAGTTACCGATATAATTATCACTAATATCTTCCTTGTGAATTCATATTTAGATGGAATGGACTAGACCTACACAACAGGGGGAAGTACCAACACCACGAGCTGGACATGCTGGTGCAACAGTTGGGGAAAATTGGTTTATTGTTGGTGGGGGTGACAACAAGAGTGGTAGGTATTTTTATGCAGCTTAAAATCCTTTTGTGCTTGATTGCACTGTGAAAGAAAGAATTAGGAAATAAAGAAAAAGGTTGACTAACTGAAGAGTACTTATTGGTCTTAGTGGGATAAAATTGGCACAATATATGGTTTGAGTAAATTTCTAAACAAAGGTTATGAATGTTGTTTCATATGTATAATGTTCAAATCTTGCAATATTATTGCAGGTGTCTCAGAAACTGCTGTCCTCAATATGTCCACACTTGTTTGGTCTGTTGTAACTTCTGTTCAAGGGCGTGTTCCCATTGCTAGTGAGGTATTCTCTCTAGAGGATTTTTTTTATGGGAAATGCAAGTGGAATGAACTAGTCTACTCTTCCACTTTGTGACATGTATATTTGTGGCTGAAAGCTGAATATATCCATAACCTCAGTAACAGCTTCTGTAAATTCTCAGCTATTAACTATCATTAATAGTCTTGTTATCTGAAATGGTGAGTGGATATGTATTTGAAACAATGCAATATTATTCAGATATATAGGTTTTCTTTTCTGAAAAACACATAAAGTTATGTGCATCTTACGTGTCTGAAATTTATAGTTTAGTAATCATTGCTGGAAAAAATGCATTATACACTAACAGGTCTTATCAACAAATTTTGCAAATGCACTGAGCTTGTAGATGGAACAGTGACTTGCTTTGTTAGCTGTCAGATAACGTTAACTCCTTAGGCATTACAATACTGGAAATAACCTGATTGCCTTTCTATGTAGGGCTTGAGTTTGGTCGTCAACTCCTATAATGGTGAGGATATTCTTGTATGTTTTGGAGGATATAATGGACGCTACAGCAATGAGGTTAGTACAAATATTAGATGTTTTTCTTTTCCATGTTGTTTCTCCCCTGCTTTTTTCCCTTTTTCTGATTTGGTTATTCACTCTTTAGATCAACATTCTTAAACCAAGCCACAAATCCACCTTGCAAGCAAAGATAGAGACTTCCATGCATGATAGCATTTCTGCTGTGCATAATGCTACAAACGCTGCTAGAGATGTGGAATCTGAGTATGAAGTGGGTCAGGAAGGAAAAATAAGAGAAATTGTTGTGGATAATGTTGACCCAGATTCACTGGTATGTCAGGTCACAACATTTTTTATTTTTTGTCAGGGTTAGGGAAACCAAACCTTTTTTTTCTTTTTTGGCAGAAATCTAGAGGGCAGGTAAGCAGAGAACAACTTATTACAACTTTGAAGGCAGAGAAAGAAGAACTGGAATCATCACTTAACAAGGAGAAGTTGGAAAATCTCCATTTAAAGCAAGAGTCGGCTGAAGCAGAGACTCGCAGCTCTGATCTTTACAAGGTCACCTGCTACTTGACTACTAGACATGTTTTTGCAGATCTAGCAGTTCTTTTAATCCCATGCATACTCTATGAGAGTTGCATGCCTTTTAAAGTTATGTTTGCACACACATAATGTGCCCTTTTTTCATTATAAGGCAAATTATTTGTTTTTTATTTTTAGGGTTCTTGCCCTTAGTTTTGTTTGCTTGATATTGCAGGAGCTCCAGTCTATACGTAGTCAACTTGCTAATGAGCAGTCGAGGTGTTTCAAACTGGAGGTATGTCCTGGCTATATGGTGTGCGTATTCTTTATGTACCCCTGGGTTCTTGGCTCGGCAAGCCAACCAATTTCTAGTGCGACAAAAAATGTGTCTGGCTGCCTGTTGGTCGGTTGGCATGTGACCTTTTTATTATCTTCTTATTAAAGAAAGCTAAAATAAAAAAAATCATAATGATGCATATGATAAATAACGGCCTTGCATTATACACTGCTATAACAATTACAGTAGATGAGATTGCGAGAGAAAAAGAAAATAAAAAATACAGAATACTCCTGGGAAATGAGTCACATTGTTTAAGGACATTGGATTATACTAGAGGAGCTGTGCTACTTTAGTAGCATATTTGCAGAATAATGCTGTTCACAAATGGTTCGTTTTCGATCAAGGAATAGTGGAACTTCTGTTCTGGGGGTGTATTAATTCCTACTTGAATCATCACAGGTAGACGTTGCGGAATTACGGCAAAAGCTTCAAACAATGGAGACGCTACAAAAGGAACTTGAACTCTTGCAGCGACAAAAAGCTGCATCCGAACAAGCTGCCTTAAGTGCAAAACAGAGGCAAGGCTCGGGTGGTGTTTGGGGTTGGCTTGGTGGCACTCCTAACGATGCCTGAATCTTGTTGATGATAAGTGGTGACTCGCGAGAGTTAGATTTTACTTATAAAATATGTTTTACTTTATCCGTATCTTTTTCCGGAAAATAGAGGAATCTTGGCTCGTCTGGTTATACAACGATAGGTATAGAATCTTACAATTTCGAACGAGGTATCATCGATGTTGATAATCGATTATTTCAATTTCGAACGGGTTAATTACATTTGGCTTATATGGATTAGTTAGATTAATGCATAATTACATCTAGCTTTTATGAAATTAGTTAGGCTAATTAGCTATCCATTAAGCCAAAAGGTAGACAATAATATAACATTTACTGCAGTTAAGGAACATTAAACAAATTAACAGCTTAAACATTCAAAAAATGGTGTAAAAGAAATATGGTTTTATTTTATTTTATTTTATTTTATAAGTTGCAAGAAATAGAAAAATTATTGAAAAAAAGAGGTTGTAAATGAAAAAGAAAATTCCTAGCTTACACGATGTGGATATTAGTTGGTAGTTTATTCATTTTCTGGTTATTGAAAATTGCATATTGTCTGTCAAATGAATCAATATATCTGGATATATGCTTATGTTAGTTTTTAGGTATTTAAAAAAAAAAGAAAAAAAAAATCTAATATCCTTTCTAAGCAGTTGCTGTTATTAGACAATTACTCGTAAGATTGTTTATCAGAACACAATCTATCAAAAGTAAAATTCCCACTAAATTCTCCCAAGCCACCTCACCACCTCCCATATATAGATATAGACATATATATATATATATATATATATATATATATAGCGCCAATTCCAAGAATCATTGAAACCCACCAACCAATTCTTGATCTTCTAGCCTTCTCTTCTTTTCTAAATGCCAATTGTTGAATCTTTGCATTATTCTGTGTAGAGAAAGATGGAGAGCAGGCCATTGGAGATTACAGTTATCTCTGCGAAAGACCTGAACGATGTCAATCTCTTCACCAAGATGAACGTTTACGCGGTGGTTTCCATCAAAGGCGATCCCTTTTCGACCCAGAAACAGAAGACCCATGTCCACAAGGGATGTGGGCCCAGCCCCAGTTGGAATTTCGCCATGCAATTCACCGTCGACGAGGCTGCCCTCCAGCAGAATCGCCTCGCCCTTAAATTCGAGATCAAATCTCACCGGAGCCTCCGCGACAAAGAAATCGGGGGGTTCCATATGCCCATCAAAGAGCTTCTTGACGGAGCTGCAGCCGGAGATGGGAAAGAACAGAAGAACGTCAGCTGTACACTCAGGATGGCGTGTGGGAAAGCCAAGGGAACTTTGAATATTGCTTACAAGTTTGGTGATAAATATAATGCCCCGCCACCACCGGAGAAGGCTAAGAAGGCAGACGAGCCTGTTATGGCTTACCCGGCAGCGTTCTATCCAGGCTCTAGCTCGGCACCCTATCCTCCTCCTCATGGCGCGTATCCATATCCGGCACCAGGTGGGTACCCCCCGCCGCCGCCGCAACACGCCTACGGTGGATACCCAGCAGCACCGCCACCCGGGTATGGATACCCGAGTTACCCGACACAGCCTGGCTACGGTGGATATCCGCCGGTGGCGAAGCCGCAGAAGCAGAAAAAGCACGGAAGAGGGAACATGGGGTTGGGATTAGGAGCGGGATTGCTTGGTGGTTTGTTGATTGGTGACATGATCTCTGATGTGGGCGACATGGCTGCCTATGATGCTGGTTACGACGCAGGATTTGGTGATGGATGAGATTTTTAGTGACCTTTTGTTTTTATTTTATTTTATTTTATTTTCGGAGTTGTTCGTGTCCAGCCTAAGAAATGGAGTTTAAGGTTTGGAGTTTCTCGCTTTCTTACTTTGTAAATAAACTGATGCATATGTTTTACATAATTGTGTTGCTTGATATGTTTGTTTCTTTTTTTTTTTTTTTTGTGATAATGTTAAATAGTAAGAATTTAACGTCTTATTCTGTTCTTTTTTCTGAGGAACATTGGCCTGAAACTCTGAAATTAAGTGGGGGTTGATTTTTCTTCAAGGATCTTTATATTGCCAAAAGTAGACTCTCTCTCTCTCTGTAGAAAAGACCCTTTGATTAAGATAGGTACTCCTGAAAATGTCCCTTTTTTGTCCATTGGAAGGCTTGCTGGATATTGAGTGCCAACAATGCTTTTTGGATAATTTTGTCTTGTAGTAAAAATCATACTACACTAATGCCGTTCTAAGGACACGTCTTGCCTTGCCGCCGAAAAATGCACCTTAAAAATGCAATTAAACATGTAACTCATTTTTGATATTTTACATAGATAATGAGATCCTGAGTGGCAACTGATGATTACAATTCCTCATTGGTCTTATCATGCGAGAGAGTCATTCTCTTCAATGTTCAGCGTCAACAATGCTAACTTAGTAACCTCAAAATAAGACCAAATGAGCATCAACTAGACAATAAAAACAAAGGGTGGAAACGAGCAAATTTCCAATAGAATATTGATGATGAGATGCTGCTACATTTATGCACCAAACACAAAAACCCAAAATAATAATAAAAAATAATAATAATCTAGAATAAAGGATCAAAAAGATGCTAAGTCCTATGTCCCCAAACCACACCACATGCCCCCATTGATTGGAGTGTAAAAAGGAGGGGGGGTATCTGCCTGTGTGTGTCTTAGAATTAGGCCTTCTTAGGAGATTTGGGTTCAGAAGACTTGTCGGAAGCGGCGGTCTTCTTAGGCAGCAGAATTGGGTTGATGTTTGGAAGCACCCCACCGCTTGCTATGGTCACTCCTTGTAGCAGCTTCCCCAATTCCTCGTCGTTCCTCACCGCCAGAAGCACGTGCCTCGGACTTATCCTGTTCTTCTTGTTGTCACGTGCCGCATTCCCAGCCAGCTCCAACACCTGTCATCGCGACCGCCACAACCCCCCCCCCCAAAATATCAATAAACAGTTCAAAAAAAAACAATTGAAAGTTCCGTTTGGCATCCGGTAAAATTATATCAATTCCAGAAAACTGAAAAACGACAACAAGAAATTGACGCAATTATAGAGAATTTTCAAGGAAAATGACATCCAATACGACCAGGAAGAAAAAAAGAAAAGCTTTTGATCAATTACTTTCCCATTTTCGAGGAGCAAGAAACCAGAAGAAAGGAATTTAAAACGGCAACATTAGAAGATCTCCGATCAGAAATGAAACCTCGGCAGCGAGATACTCAAGAACAGCGGCCATGTAAATCGGAGCTCCAGTACCCAATCTCTCGGCGTACCGGCCCTTCTTCATGAACCGGGCAATCCGACCCACAGGGAACTGAAGGCCTGCCTTCGTGGACTTGGAAACAGACTTCTTCCTCTCTCCTCCTCTCCTCCCTCCAGCGCCCTTGCCTTTCGGAGCATCCATGGCTCAAAAAAAAAAAAAAAAAGGGATTTAAGAACCTCAAAACGCAGCGTTTTATAGGGAAATCGAAAATTTCAGAGCCTCCGAATGTTTTTGAAACTTAGATACTTACAAAAAAACGCGAGCGTTCGGGGGTTGTGATTTTATACAGCGGCCGTATGCCGCGCTGGCAATCCGTGGGCATTTGGTTCTATTTTTTCCAGATCGGACGGTCGATATGGTTAAAATGCTGGCAATCCAGGGAGATTTCGAGTGGCCAATCAGAGCGAACCTTTTTTTTTTTGTGAAATACAATGTGCTCCTTCGCGGTTTGATAAACCATGAAACGCGCCACGCCCATCGAATGAGGGGTTGAGATGATGCTGATCTGGTTTGTTTATCCATAGACAAGCAATTGAATTATCATTTGCTCACTGGTCCAACTAAAAGAATTTTCTCATTAACTCAAACTAACCGGTTTTTTACTGTTAATTACATAATATTTCTTTGAGTTTGCCGCGTGTTATTTATCGTTGTGTGTGTGTGTGTGTGTTTGTGTGCGCGCGCGCGTGCGCTCATAATTTCAAGAGTTGGAAACTGGTGTCAAAAAAAAAAAATAATAATTTGGCTCAATATATGATATTTTCTACGAAATAAAATGCGCATCCGGGGAATCGAACCCCGGTCAGTACCGTGGGAGGGTACTATGATACCACTACACCAGATGCGCAATTGGTTCCGTAGGCTAGAAATTTAATATTTTAATATCAAAAGTGTAAGACTCTTTAAAGGCTGAGGTTTTATCAGATCAAATTATGAACCAATTAATGACTGGACAATTTCCTATAAACACAACAACAATTCAATCTATCTAGCAAAATGGGACGAGTGGATTTGGGCAGGTACGAACTTTGGTGCACCTAAGTTCTTTGCAGACATGATCTAAGATGCCTAAAAATGTCTCTTACAATCACAATTATCCTTATTTGGTTGGCCTCAGTTATTGCTCTAGCATTTAAAAGAATCCCATCTTCAACTTCATGCAACTCCTTCAGTTTCTTCTCTGTATGGCTAAAGGAAGGCTTTCATTGACTGGACAAACTTTCTGTTACTTTTCCTCCAACGGACAGTTCCTAGTATACAAGGTGTCCAACTCTGGTCATTCCATGTGATAGATTTGATACTGAGCTTGCAACAACATCTATGTCCATTGTAACTGTTTACTTAACATTGTACAGTTCCGTAGTCAGAGCAGAAACAAGGTCAAATCCCATTCTCCTCTAATTTTCTTTGCTCTCCTGGGTGGTTTTGTCTCCTTTTTTTTTTTTTTTTTTTTTGGGTTTATCTTTCCCATAATGCCATCTGCTACTCGAGTCCCTTCTGATTATCTCGAGTTAACCGTACGATCATCTCTTGAATTCCCAGATTATAACTCTATTTTTTGTTTTTTTTTCTTTCTTATGGTGGCTCGAAGCCTATACAGAGATCAAAACTAAGGGGCGGGGGGGGGGGTTTCAACTGGGGTCAATGCACCCTTAACATGTCCTGTTCCAACAGAGTCCTAAATCCAGACTATGATTTAAACTCAGCAGTAGAGATCTGGCGAAGTTAGCTAGCCCATCTGCAACTTGATTCCCTTCCTTGTATACACGTGAACAGAAATCAAAGATCCAAGAACGGGCCGAGGAGTTTGCGGCGGCTCTGATCGATGCAAGAACTGGACCCAGGCATCAACCTTGGTAACATTCATGTCCATATCCAAGGGCTACTCTCATTTGTTGGTCTAAAATTTGATCCGGACTAAGTCATCCTTATTGATGAGCTTCAACCCAGTTAAAGAGCAACCTAACTTCCCTAAACCCATTGTGTCATATAATTCTTATTGCATAAGCTGCACAGCCTTAGGAAAAATTTGATAGAAAAAAAAAACAAAAAACAAAAAGAGAGACCGCCTTCATCTCGAAGCCTGGATAATATCATGCTAAAACCTAATTTTCTTGCTTGATTAAAAACAAGCCGTTTCAGTTCAAACTATATAATTACCAAAAAATTATCCCATTACAATAATGCCCTGATTAAGACCTTGATTAGCAAACGATATATATTTACTTGTATTCAACGTAAAAAGAAAAAAGAAAAAAAAAAAAAAAAAAAAAAAAAAGCTGTCAATTGTGCTAACCTTCGGGATCTAAGTTGGTTTTAATTTACACAACATCTTCTTCATTGATATACAATTTTAAAATTAATTTATTTTTGTTAAATTTATAAAAGGTGCTCTTTTGATAGATTTATTTTGAAACTTAATTTGTTATGTAATATGAAGTTATAATTAATTATTTATTTATTAAGATGTGTATTAGATTCTAAATTATATAATAAGAGTAGTTATTCTTTTCTTTTTTTTTTCATACATTATTTATTCACTTGAATTGATTAAAATTTAAAATTTTAATTATTAAAATATCTTTAAAAACAGATATTCTATAGAATACCAAACTTATTTTTTCATTTGTCATATTAGCAAAAATAGATGAATAAGTTATTTAGTTTGGACTTATCCAGAGAAAAGGAACCTAGCTAGCTAAAAGCACTAATGAAGCACAAAGGCATTAAAAATTCCTCTTTTCGGCGGCGTTTAGCCACCACCAATCCGTGTCTGTTATCTCTCTTAGAAGTTTTGCTTACAACAATACACACCATATACAATATCTTGCAGAACTCAAAAAAGGAGGACGCACAAATGCTAAATTGACAGGAGTCCATTGATTAGGAAAATAATAATAATAATAATAATAATAATAATAATAATAATAATAATAGAAGGCGTTTTAGATTAGATTTATATTGGCGGCCAGCAATTTCACTACTGCTTCCCCACCAAGGAACCATCCCAAGAAGCAAATTGATCGGTTTTCCGTGCCTCTTCGAGCCCTGAGTGCTGACTGCTTTATTTACTTCCTTCTTCTAAGCAAAACACAAGCGCATTCTCACTCGCAAGTCCTGTACCAATGGCAACTCAAGCAAGAGCAGTAGAATCCAGAACAGAAACAAAACCTGCAGAGGCCAAAGAAGAAGCAGTAGAAGAGAACACAGAACCATCTCTGAAGTGCAAGGTAAAACATGGTCTCCATGATCAACACTCGAAAGAGAGCTTCATATCTCTGGACAATCTAGTATCGCAACATGTTTTTCACTTCGTTTTCTCTTTTCTCAGAAATGGGTCTTGAAAGTTTCCATTCACTGTGAAGGCTGCAAGAGGAAAGTGAAAAAGATCCTCAACAACATCGAAGGTACCCACTAAAACAGATGAACTCTTTTATTAATTCTGTTGTAATTGTGGGTTGTGCTGTGTCTGAAGAAATTTCAAGATTCCATCAATTTTCACTTCTGGGCCTCTTGTTTCCTGTTATATGATGGCTGAAGTATTTAAAGATTGATTCTTTCTTATCTTTCTTCAAAACCATTAAGAATTATCTGTATTATCCCACAATTTTGTTCATTGTTTGCAGGCGTTTACACCACGGACGTTGAGTTGAGGCAAAAAAAAGTCACTGTTCTAGGAAATGTAGACGCAGACACTTTGATCAAGAAACTGCAGAAGACAGGGAAGCATGCAGAGCTATGGCCTGATCAAAAGGCTGACGGCCAGAACAAGGGAAAAAAGAAGTCCAAAGGGAAGAAAAAGGAGAAAGAGAGAGATAAAAACGAAGACCATGAAATCGGCGGAGATGGTGGTGGAAAAGAGAAAGGAACGATGAGAATTAAGGCACCGCAAGTTCTTCAAGACCCTTCTATAGCCGCTGAAAACGTTGGCGAAAGCGGCGCAACCGTGAAAGCGGGTGGGCAAGGCAAGGAGGTAAAGACTGACGTAGAGAAAACTGTGATCTTCCAGGCAGGTAACCAGCCGCCGGCGCCTTACATGACTGGCGGCAGTGGAAATGATGGTGGTGATAGGGTTGCCGGTGGCAATGGCGGTGGAGGGAAAAAGAAAAAAAAGAAAGGGCACAATGGGAATAACGAAAATGTTGGCGAGGGTGAACATTCTAGTGATGTACCTGCAGGCACTGGATCGACAAGTCAGCGCGTTGTCCACTTTCAAGGTCAAAGTCAAGTCATGTATCCCGCCACTCATAGTCCTCCACGTTACCATGGATACCAATACCCACCACCGCATTACCGTACCCCTCCAGCTTATGCTGTAAATTACCATACAGCACACCCCGGCACAAGTTACAGTGCCTCACACTATTATGCCCCACCCTATTCATACGACCGTATGCCCCCAGGACTCACAAGTGAACCTCCACCGACCGATTTGGATTCCAATCCATCACGGTCATCCGATTCATTTGTGCTTTTCAGCGATGAAAATCCTAATGCCTGCTCACTTGTGTGACAGTAATTGTGGGTGGGTTGCTGTTGTTGTTGTTGTTGTTGTTGTTGTTCTACTGCTGGTACAAGTCCACAGGCATCGAGAGGATAGGATGCTTCTACTTTTTGGGGTTAAGAAGTCTATTTAGCTTTTGCTCTGTAGTTTTTACTTTCTACTCTTTTACGGTTTGGTTTGAATTAAAAGGTTAAGGCTGAAGAATGGACATGCTTAGTTGTTACTGTGCCCTCTCTCTTGGGTATTTGGGGAGGATGAACGCATGGTGGTGGCTGAAAATATAAGGAACAAGCAGCCTCAGCCATCAGAATAGTTGTGGTATAACAATCTAACTCGAGAACTGTTTATAACAATACATTGAAAAGTATTATCACTGGCAACTTCTATTTTCACTTTTAAAGTACCCTCTTTCTTCATTAAAATTATCTTTGAAGCGTACGATGTGGGACAGTAATGTTAACAGATTTTTCTGTTCCTCGTCCTTTTTGTTCTTCCAACTCCCACTCTCAAAGTGAAGCAAAGTTGTTGCTTTTGTGCTATACTTTTTTTCGTTCTCTCTCTCTCTCTCTCTCTTCTCCAGGAGATACAGGTAAAGAAAAGATTAAAAAAAAGACAACATTTGTACCTTTGCATGTGGTTCTTCCCTTTTATTTGAGCTCTCTTCGCTTCTTCTCAGTTGGAATCAAGGGTCCATGAAAGAAAAGTAAGCATGCATAATGCACCTTCATGAGGGTCAGAACAAAACATAATGCTGCTATGAGAGTCCGTAGTCTGTTTGACCAGAACTAGACTATCCTGGGCCAATTTTTTGCTATTTCATCGAAGTGGTCCTGCTTGGCCAACCCCATTTGGATTCGTACCCCCAATGACCACCTCTCCTACTGAACGATCTCAAATCATGCACTAATTTTGTGGGCTGATGGGTGAATCAATGTAGTTCTGGCAATTAGAAATTGTAAACTGGAAACCAGGATTTGATGAGTGATACAAAATTGGCTTGAGAATTCTTTATTGTTGATACTTCTTGTTATTCAAAAAAATAATAAATAAATAAATAACAAAGAAGGATGGACTTATCTTTTTTACCACAAATTTGGCCATGAATACAACTTTATAAAACCCCAAAACACCAGTGCCTTCCACAGTCATCTATCTTGATATCTGGAAAGCTCTCTTTGGGGTTTTATTCTCTTGGTCACTTGAAATCCATTTGACATTCCAAGCTTTGAGATCAAAAAAGAGAATCTATTTGTTTTATTCTTATTCTTGATCGAGGTGTCCATTTGAAGAAAATCATCATTTTTTAATGGGCAATCATGTTATTGTTTCTTTCCCCGTATATCATGACTATCATTAGAAGCTCCTATGCAGCTTAAGGGAAACATTAAAAAAATCAAATCAAATCAAAACAAAACAAGCAAAAGTAAGAATAAATCGAATTGACAGTTATGAAAAGAAGGAGCTCAAGGGGTCAGGGAGAACAACATGAATATGTGGCAAATTGGCAATACTATTACTTGATCTCTGGACCATTGCTGTGGATTAAAAATAAAATAAAATTATGAGAGAATCTCAATCCAAAGACAAAGTGTGCACTTCACGATTGTGTTTAGTCAATCAAATATGGCGTCCACTGTTATTTGCATATTCCTTTCTACCATTTTCTGAGTAATTTCCATTTATCAAGAACCTGATTCCTTCAATCAATTCCATTTTGTTGGGTCAAGCACTAGACATGGAGGGTCCTGCCCTTTTGTACACGCCTTTGATGCAGGAGCCCCCAACTCAATGCCAAGGCATTCAAATTACGACATTGCAATGGAAACTTCATGTATTGAGGGCACTTCTAATGTAACATGCACATAAGTAAACAAGCGTGTCCAAAGAAAGATTTTGGTGAGAATCACAGTTATGACCTTGAAGCAATGATTGTAGTTGGCGGAGCTATAGTTAACTATGTTGACACAATGATGCAAGCATATTTGCACACTTTGGATAATTAGGGATTCACTGTTGGCCTGGTGAATTTAGCTACCTAACTTTTAGGGTTGCACGAAAATAAATATGTGCAAAAGAATTGCAATACTCTAGGCCGGCATTGAAAATTAAATGCCCTATGCACAGGGAGTTTGACCCCGCTTGAACACTACAAACAACTCGCTTTGGGCCAAATGCTCGAATAAAAAAAATTAAAAAAAAAGTGTAAAATTCGGTTGTTCTTGATCTTTAATTTCTGTAAATGTATCAAATATCTAATTCTAATTTGATCCCCAGGGAACATTATCGAAAGTTGAACCCATTCCAAGGTACTTGATAGAAACAAAAACATCAAGAAAAGGCTATAGATTCATCGATTAAAGACCAGGAAGCAAGAAATAGTTATTGAATTGAAATGCATTAAAACAAGGGCAACATTTATCAACTCCTTCCAACCTCTGTATTGGGAGACTCAAACATTTGATTGAGCTTTGGTCCTTCATGACCGCCAAACTGTCAAAACTTTGTAATCTCAATACTCCAATAATACCCCCCTCCCGCACCCCCCCCCCCCCCCCCCCCCCCCCAAAAAAAAAAAAGAAAAGAAAAGAGTCAATGGTTGTTTCTTCCCAATGGACCCTAATAAAATTCAATGCTTTGCGAGTTAAGAATCAAATAGACCTGAGCCTTAGTAAACATGAATTGGGTCGGTGGCATGCACGTGCTTACTTCAATCATGTCCCACAATTTATTTAGGCCAGGCCAGCGGGAGGTAAACTAGTGTTCCGGTCGGTTTGGAACAGAAATGTTATTAGCAGGCTTTTGGGCTTACCAATTGGGAGGACCTTGTAAAACATCGATAACTGAGAATTTTGCCTTCTTAGTTCATGGTATAAACTAGCTTTTGTAGCGCTTGTTTTCATTGTTAGTGTCTCTAATAAATCAGCATCATATAAAAAAATTCCTGCTGCATCATGCATCTTAGAGAGTTACACTTCACGAATGGAATCAAAAGCCGGTCATGTTGCGAATACGATCATGGAACCAGAAAAGTAGGTTCTAAACCAGATTTGAAATTGAACAGGACCATGATCAGGTTTATCTGTAACACTCTCTGAATACGAAAAACTGAAAAATGCCATTGCTTTATACCTCGTGTTTCTTCAACTGAAGCCAGAAGATAGTATAGGGTCCTAACAGAGCCCGAGCCTTGTTTGACAGATCATAGGAGATGGATTTATAACACAAGTCTGTAATGAACGAACGCATAAGCAGCTCCTGCCCATGGAGGACATACATCACGCAGAAAAGGGCGTGAAACAATAGTTTCAAAGAGCTATGCTATCGGCAAGGTAAAGGCATATATATAATCCATTGCCTTACCCATTTGTATCCCAAATACCAACGATGCAGACAGTGTTAAACACATCTGGCCCAACACAAGCAAAGAAGCAGCATGTTAAGGAACAGCAGGCAATAGATTGTTAGTTCAAATACAGCAACTTCCAAAACTTGAAACACAATATAAAAAGAAATCACACAATTAATTTAGATCAACATGCAACGAATTTGATACTACATATAAAGTTGCTCACACTTTGAGCTGAGTCCACAAAGTTAAAGAAACAGTGAGTCATTGCTGTCACAATCTCTCTCGATTTACTGAAGCACTCTAAAAAAGGAATAACATGGTCATCACAGTTTACTGCTGGCGCAATTCAGTTTTCTTCTTTTGCCAAAGCCTATCAAGTGCGCTGTCAGCATCACCCTGAAACGTTGAATCAACAAATATCAAATTAGTACTGTAGGAGTTAAGCAGGAAGCAATCAAAGGGATCGTGGCTACAACAATGCAACAACTGTAAAGAAATTAATCAAATCACATAAAATCAAAATGTCCCGTAGTTAATGAAGATACAGAAAGACTAGTAATGGGTTCATTCAATGCAAAATAATAATAATAAAAGCATTCAACATAACTAGACAAAAACTATCTAAAGCCCCCTTTTTGTGAATTTTAAGCCCTTATCTGTCATAAAGGCACATAGAATGCAGACATAACTATTCATCATTGAGAGCAAAATTAAGCTTCAAGCAATGAGAAATACGTCATATAACAAGAACTAAAGAAGCTCAGAAGAAAATTCCTCAATTTACCAATCTCTTGTGGCATAAAAGTCGCATATTAGCCAATACCCCCCTCCCTTTACCCCAAAATCATATCTTGCAGATAGTGCCAGCATCTGAGTAGCAGATGTCTTACACCTGCATTTTGCAATCTTTTCTACAACAAACCATAATTCAAGAAGCCCTCGCCACGCATGCATATCCTAACAAAACTAGAAGGCCTATTTGAAAACCACAATAAAACGAAAGTGATGACTCAAACTATCACACTGAAACTTTAATAGCTTCTAAACCATGTAAAATGTATGAAGAACGCGCTCTTCCTTAGCATTTGCATTCATAACCGTGACAAACAACATTGATCCCCAACAACAAAAATAAAAATAAAAATTAAAGCTACCCAATAATCCAGGAACCATATGCCAGTATATTACAAACTGTACTTAACTAATTTAAGTTCCAAACAGAAAATGTCAGCAGAAATTGGTACCTGGGCACGGATAAAACCACAGAGAGCAAAAGTGGTGAATTGGCCAGTGTAGTGGCCATTGGCATCCAAATGACCAATGTTGATCTGGACAGACGCGTGGTCCTTGGCAGTGATGAGCCTGTTCGTGGCAGAGCTGCAATTTCACAACAACAAATTTAACTAAGCTTTCCTTCTGCAAATAATGATAATAACAAAAAAAATAATAATAATAATAAAGAAAGAAGAAGCAGCAAGCAACCATACCATTTCCTGGGGATGTAAAGATCCATATTTTGACCCTCCTCGTTCTGCATCTTGGCTGACTGATTGAAAACTCCCCCACAAAAAAAACAATCACCTCTAGCTAGCTCAAATCACCTGCACGATTCAACGAAATTTCTATTATCAGTCAATTTTATGCAATTTCAAGACTTAAAACAACACTGAAATTTGCAAATGAAATGAGAGCGCAAGAAAATAAAGGCGCTACCAGAAAACAGAGAAAAGAGATCGTTACCACGTGCGGAAGGCTGCCTAGTGCCTCTAGAGTACAGGGAATTCTCCGTTGAGCGCGCGGGTTTTTATATAGATGGCGGCACACAAAACCCTGGCTACCGCCATGAAACGTTGACGTTTTAACCTTAAGAAAAAAAAAAAAAAAACTTGATTTTATTTATTTATTTTCTTTATAAAAATGCAAAAGTAAATCCATGGCCATTCGGAATCAGGGAAGCAGTTTGAAGGATAAAATTTGTGTCACGATCAAGTTTACAAATTTTTTGTGAGATTTGGTAGTTAAATCCTTTCTTTTCCTCCTCAAACAAGAAAAAAAATATGTGTGTGTGTGTGTGTTCAGTATTTTGAGAAGAAAGCTAATGTTATTATGCCCCCCACTGGGTCGGGTTCCACTATTGTGATGGCGTACAATAATTTAATGCATGGTTTTAATATGGGCCATAAAACTAATATCAAGAATTAGGTAGTTTGGATGAGTTGGGGTCGTTAATATTGTTGGTTAGGGTGTCTTCAAAGTATTACCTCTTCAACCCATTTTAGCTTAATTTTATTTCTTTGCGAATATCCCGAACTTCGCTTGCATGCCAGGATGTCCTTTGACTTCTCCATCACGAAATTATTGGAATCGGTGAACCTAAAAATTTTGTGTTGTGTTTTAGAAGACTTTCACACTATCAAGAAAGTCTCTGTAAATATTTAATTTCTAAGAAGCAACCATGCGGATACATAAATAATAAATACACACATTATTATTATTATTATTATTATTATTATTATTATTATTATTATTATTATTATTATATTTTAATAATTATTTTTATGTTCAATTTTAAAAGTGGTAAATTTAAATAAATATAATTAGTTTTATTAATATAAAATTTAAATATAGTATGAAAAATAATTGTATTCACTTAATTTAATTACTTTCGAATTCACTTAAAATTTCTCATTATTGATATCTCAATAAGTGCAAGAAGAAACCCCTTAGAATTGGAAGCCGATCTTTTTTTTTTTTTGGGGTTATTCTTTTAATTGTCTATTTCTCTCTTTCATACTACCAACTACCATGGCGTGAAAGGAAGAGAGAGAGAGACAGAGCGAGATGGGGGGAGGGAGGGAGGAGGGAAAAGACAAGCAGTCAGGTTGTACATGCAATAAAGTGCAATCCCAGAGATTGGCTTCCTCAATTTGTCCTTCGTATACATTTTGTTTACCAAGTTTGTATTGACAATTTTACATATTTCTTGTTCTAGCCTTGTAGTTGTGTAAAGTTGCCATTTTGGCTTCTCACCTATTCTTAAAGGCTATGGTTAGTAGATAATATTTAATAGGAAATTTGGGGAACTGAGCCATACATATCATTAAAGCATCAAAATGTCAAGCACCATAATTCCTTTATTTTTTAAGGATGAGATGGAAGATCTCTCCCCAAACCCCCGCCAAGCCGCGGCTACCCACTATGAATAATTAAGGGGCATAAAAATTAACTTCTCAGCGATGTGATGTGAATGGCGTGTCCTTTGTAGTTAGGCTCGTCATTTATTTGGTCAAACAACTGCCCCAAGTGAAGCAAGAATCTGATAAACATTCAGTAATCCACAATACAATCGTTAATGGTTTTTTTTTTTTTTTTGTAAGTCACAATTACAGGGTGTTTATTACGTATAGAATTATTCTTGGGCGTTTCTTTATTTTAATTTTGGTTAGTTGTAAGGAATACCTTATACTTATTCTTGCCAAGCCAACGTTCCAATCTTTGTACCTTGCGGTTCTCCGTGAACTCAATTTCAAAGTTCGGTTCAAACAAAATATTGGGCACTTTGGTTGTACCAAAACATTAAATATATATAAAAAGTGGGGCATTGGTAAATTGTAACCCCCCCCCCCTTTTAAAGCCTGTCATTGAACAGTTGTGTTTTTTAAGTTCCAACTAGCCCGTTTGTATCTTTCATAGAGTCCGAGGGAGAGAATAAAGAAGACTAATAAGCACGCCAACACAATCTCATAGTCATTGCCATAAGAGAGAGGAGAGAATTCCATAGGAAACCAGGAAAGAAGGAAACTTGATTGAAGAAAGCAAGAAGCCATTTTTTCTTTTTCTTTTTTCAAGAAAACAAGAAATAAAGCAGCTCTTTTGGCAGGAAAATCTCCACTGAAATCAAAGAATGGCCAACTTGTTCAGTATTGTTGGTTTATGGATCTGTGCTATTTTGATCTTGGTGAGCGCATCATCCACCGTTCAAGCAAGCGGGAACCTCGAGCACCGCCTGGGGTGGATACCCACCGTATTATTATCATCATCCTCATCCTGCAAAGGGTCCATAACGGAGTGCTTGGCTGCTGAAGGGGAGGGGGAGTTTGAGCTCGACTCAGTGATCAGCCGGCGCATTTTAGCCACCACCAAGTACATCGGCTACGGTGCTCTGCGGAGGGACACTGTGCCTTGCTCTAGGAGGGGTGCCTCCTACTATAATTGCAAGGCCGGAGGCCAGGCCAATCCCTATACTCGCGGTTGCAGTGCCATTACAAGGTGCAGGAGATGATTAAAATTTCCCCTTCTCTCATCATTGTCATTATTATTATCATTTTCTTTTTGGGGGTTCACTCTGATGGTGAAAAATAAAATTGAGAGAAAAAGGTTCGTTGTGATGGTTCTTCGGTGGTATTCACGAATATACTACTGTTACAATGATATTTGGACATCTTTGTAAAAGATTATTGTTCCTATTATTTTTCATTTATAAAGTTCTGTTCTTTATGCATATAAGATTAACGAGTAAAGATATGTGCTTTAACTTAGATTGGTTCTAAATCCGGGCATGTGTGTCCGTGCGGGTGAACTAATTACCCAGAATGCCTCGTAGAATTGTGAGTCGTATGCAAATAATCCCCTCGCCTCCCTTCTTTTTCCATTTTCTTGGCTTGGCTTTTGGATTTTGTAAAGGAATGGAGAGGCATTCATTCCTTCATTTGATTCCAGGGACTTTCTTCCAATTTATTCTTTGTGTTGAGTTGGTTCTTAAACAATTCATCTTTCTACTTGTAATCCATCCTCAGGGCTCTAGAAGTTGTTCGCTTGGCTATGCAAATTGGATTTTGAAGTATCTTTCTTCTTTTTCATTCCTCTTTGTGGCAGCTTCTTTTTATCTCTCATACTGTGGTTTGATTACCGTCAAGTCTTTTGCTTTTTTTCCCACCGGCCGAGGAGAAAAAGGGGCATGAAAGTGTGTGGAATCCGAATAAAATGAAGTGGGGTTTGCAATTATTGGTACCTAAACTTGCAATAAAATGTAAATAACTCGGAACTTTATTTATTATTTATTGGCTAGTACCGGAAAGAAGAGATGGAAAAACCTCGAAAGATAAGTTTCAATGTATTAAAAACTTTATCACGCAGAAAAAGTTTATCTTCTAATTCATTTCCATTCGCTCAGGAATGGCTTTGTTGGTTTTATTAGACCTGATGTAGTTAATAATGACCGAACTACGTGGGCTAAGATTTTATTTAGGAAGACAAATATGGATTAACCCAAAAAAAAAAAAAAAAAAAGGTAAAGAAAGTCCATAGATGAATATCCATAAGGTTGTACGCTTTGGAATAAACCTCTTCATCAAGTCGAAAACACAACTAACTAGCGTTGCCAACAATTAAAATCTCCCTTTCACCCATTATTGAGTTCTTGGGATAGAAGCCATTCACATGGAAGCGCATGATTGAATCATTCGAGGCAATGACATTAATTTTGAGAGGTTTAAAAGTTGGTATCTCCCCATCTTAATTTCCCGACTTTAATTTCTTTAAGTGTCATGTTGGTTGTTATTTGTTAACGATGGGTCCATTTCTAACATTTGGCACAATCCAATCAAAAGCCAAAAATTTGGTCCCCATTGCCAAAGCACAGAATCTATGCAAAAGGGTACAGAATCTTTTTACCCTCTAAAGAATGATATCTTTCGTGTTGCAAGAATGACCCCAGGCAAGTTTTTTTTTTTTTTTTTTCTGTTCAATTTAAAACTTGTTTGATAAATGAAATCTAACGAGTAATTTATTTAATTTTATAATATTAATATGACCAACAAAAATTATATTTAAATGACCAAAAATCAACAAGATGTCTTCTTTCCCCTGTTTCAATCGTAATGTCTTTGTGTTATCTGCCCAATCACAACAGTGGAAGTCTAGAACACAGCAAGTGCTAGAAAATTACCTTCTGCCCTGGTCCATTCTCCATATGAACGTAACCATGTTCGGGTTTTACTTTTGTTGGGCTATGGGCTATTTCAACCCTAATATATAGATATATGTGTGTGTCTGTGTGTAATTGACTCCAATTTCAAACTCTCTTTTGTTTAAAACTTTCACTTCTGAAAATAGTTTTAGTATCATTGAATTATATAGTTCGTTGCTTCAACGGTAATGTTTCGTTGGCATCTCAAAAGGTTGAGTAGCCCGTGGTCTTAAGTAATCTGAGTCAACCGTTCATCCCAAGATACAAGTCATTATTCCCAAGATACAAGCAACGATCCATCCAAAACTTTTTTTTATTATTATTATTTTAAAAAAATTTTAACGACAGAAGTGAAAGAAAGCAAAGAAAAGAAGCCATTTTTGACTTTTATTAAAAACAAATAGATAAAAATATAATCATTAAAGAGTTTACACATATTAATTTATAATTAACATCACTATATAGGCCTGAAATTTTTTAAATATTAATTTATTCAAAATTTTAAAAAAATTTACTAATATTTTAATTCAAATACTTTTATAATCAATATCAACTTATCATCGTGAATAAAGTTTATATGTTGAATAAATCTCGCTTCTATGTCACATGAAAGTAAGGTTCATAAAAAATTTTTTTAAAAAAATCTTTGTGATTATTGGTTGTTTTTAATATTTGTTGTATAATTACAATTAATATATTTTTTTTCTTATGACTAAGAGTGGAAAGTTTATTTAAAGAAATAGTCTAATTAATAATTTAATATATTATATATATATATATAAATACGGAGCGTTACAAATATCATGATTAATGTATTGTAATTTTTTATTTTTAATTGTAAAGGAAATAAATGTGAAAAAAGGAAAATAGCCATAAATTCTAGTAACAATTTAATCGGCAAGCGTGAGGGTGTAAATTACGCTCCGCGTTGAGGACTATTATGGTAACGTATCTATCGACAGTTTTCCGACGAAAGCCAGACCCTAGACTCGAAGATTCAACGTATCCTTGACATTACTTCCAATCTCACCGCGCCACGTCGGAAACTGCCGAGACCTAAACACGGAAAATCCCCTCGTCCTCACCGAGATTTTTGCCCTCTCCCTCTCTCTCTCTCTCTCTGTCTCTCTTCTCCTATATATATATAAATAAAATAAAAAATAAAAACACGGCAGTTTCCATAGTGTAAACCATACCAATTGCTTCAAAATTTTACCCATTGAAAATTAAACATCTTTCTTCGTAATTCTCAAAAATCATGGCCGAGGCTGACGTCAAGACGCCACCAGAGCAAGAACAGATGATGGTATGCTTCTTTTGATTTTGGATTTTGTTCTGAGGCTTTTTCAATTAAGTTGTGAGAATTGACAGATTTGTGGTTTTTTGTGTGTTTTGATTTCGGAAGGCTAAGGAGGAACAAGAGAGGCTGAAGTACTTGGAGTTTGTGCAAGTGGCGGCTATACATGCGGCGGTGACATTCACGAACCTCTACCTCTACGCCAAGGAGAATTCCGGTCCGTTGAAGCCCGGCGTTGAGACCGTGGAGGGTACGGTTAAGACCGTCGTTGGTCCTGTCTATGACAAGTTCCATGACGTCCCAATTGAGTTCCTCAAGTTTGTTGATCGCAAGGTGAAGCACTGCTTCAATATTTTATTGCCGCCCAATTGATTTTTATTTTTTTTAACTTCTGGTTTTGGTTTTGGTTTATGGATATGATTATTTGGGTATTGTCATTAAAATGGAAAAATGGATGCTTAAATAATTGGGTTTTTTTCCCCTTCTCAATTCTGGGTGTAATGACTTTTATTTTTATAGTTCTCTATTGATTGTGGGCGCTTGTCTGTTTGACGTGTTTGTTGCAGTTATGTTTCTATTTAGGAGATTCATGTAAAAGTTGGTCCGATATAATTGAGGTTTTCGGTCAGCCTTATAGTTCTGGTCATTTTGGTTTTGTCATATGAAAAAAGGCTCAATGCAATGGACATAATAGTTACAGAGTTGCTTTTGGCATATCTATGCTTTTGTGATGATGATTGATAGTCAAACGGTGAAAATTCGGATATCGTCCATGTTGCTCTATAACTGGTGTGATGATTGTAAAAATGATAGTTTTTTGGTCTCATATATGCTTTTGTTTTGCCTTTAAAATATGAATAATTAACATGCTACTTGCTTGCTGGGCCTGTTCTCCCAGGATTTTTGTTTGAGGTATATATGAAATTTGTGAGACAAAACTGTATTCATGATTTGGCAGTTCTAATTTTTGTTTTCTTCTTGGGTTTGGGATTCTAGATGCACACAATCACGCTTGTTGGATGAGTAGACTTGGGGTTGACAATTTCTGTCGGTTGCAGGTCGATGAATCTGTCAATGAACTGGATCGCTGTGTGCCACCAGTTGTCAAGCAGGTATCGGCCCAAACCTTTTCAGCGGCTCAAAAGGCCCCTGTGGTGGCACGATCTGTGGCTTCTGAAGTTCAGCGCACTGGAGTGAAGGAAGGTGCCTCTGAACTTGCAAAAGCTGTTTACACCATATATGAGCCCAAAGCAAAAGAGCTTTACACAAAGTACGAGCCCAAAGCGGAGCAATGTGTAGCCTCTGCATGGCGCAAGCTCTGTCAGCTCCCACTCTTCCCGCAAGTGGCACAGGTGGTTGTGCCTACTGCAGCCTTTTGCTCTGAGAAGTACAACCAAGCAGTACTCTGTACTGCTGAGAAGGGATACAAGGTTTCCTCCTATCTGCCTTTGGTTCCTACTGAGAGGATTGCCAAGGTGTTCAGCAATGAGGCCCCTGAAACAGCCCCACTGGTCTCTAACTGAGTGAGTTCCCTATCGTGCTATTGTTGGGAGGATAGTTCCTTTATGACAACTCTCTTCATGTTAATGCATACTTGGGAAGCGAATGTTTGTGAAGAGTTGATTTTATGGTTAAATAGAATTATGTGTGAAACTTAATCAAGCTTGTTCCTGTTCCTGTTACTTGTTTTTGCTGTATGAAAAACACACTCCGAGTTCCCCTGTTTCTTACTTTAATACATGATGCATCCAAAAGTTTCTTATTTGCAATTTCATTTTATCTCCATGTTTTTTTGTATTTAATGTACCCTGTACCCTGTGATGGGTGCATACTATCTAACTCTCACATATTTAAGAAAGAGGAGGATCTTAGGTCATATAAACGGTGGTATTGCATACTCTCCAACGGGTAACTTTTGGGGAGAAAGTAATGATTCCATGACAAGTGGTATCAGAGGCATACTCTCCAACGGGTAACTTTTGGGGAGAAATTAATGATCCCGTGACAAGTGGTATCAGAGGCTAACTCTGTCCTACCGTGGGATCTTCACCTTAGTGCAGAATGTCGAGAACTCCTAGTTTGATCAGATCAGTGTGTACTCAAACATCGACGAGAACGTCGATGAGTTTGGTGTGAAAAAATGTGACTGCCGCTCAAAATTAGACGAAGCACGGATGGAGCTTGTCACTTCTATTACAGGTGGCAAATTACACAATGAAAATGTAACAATCTGCAATTGCTGGGAGCACCTCCCAGAACGACCCCATTTATTATTGCATTCAGGACTAAAAGCCTTGACATCCGGAATGCCCCTGGCTCACCAAACAACCCTTCATAATAATAGTTTTGTATTCTTCTTAAGTACTTTTAAGTTTTGAATATGTGTTTATTCATGTTTTGAATAGATTAGATTATAAATTATTTTAGGTCGGAGAATCTTTCATATTTTTTAGTTGGGTAAGAGAGTGCATTGGCCGAATTTTTCATATTTTTTGAGTTCGCCGCTTCCTTTCCTAGTTCAACCCGGAAAATTGTCCACTTCCAATGTCCAGCTTCAAGCTCTGTAGATTAAAAAGGGAAGGCCATGGCTACTTGATTGAAAACACCGGCAATGGCATATTCTAATCCATATTCGTATCTCAATTCACATTCCACCTGAAAGAAGAAGAAATTTTAAGGTCAGTTGCTGTTCAATTGGTGCAAAAAGCTCTGCTAAAGTCCCCATCCCACCAATAAACCCCAAGGACCCGTTGCTTTCAAAGCTCTTTGAGGGGCCGCCGTATGTCGACCTCTTTGACGGGCCTAAGCTCATGGCTATTCCTGCATAAAGCTCCTCTCTAAAAAAAGTTGGGTTTTCCAGATTTGGCTCAAATATTATTATGTTTGGAATTTTTTTTTTTTTTTTTTGCTTTGGGAATTTCTGAATAAGGTGGAAAGATCGGTGTCGTACAAGGAGCACAGGCCGAGGAAGCCACCGCCGGATTTGCCTTCTGTTGCTGCTTCATGGGAGAATAGTTTATATTGGCCTACAGAACATATATCTTAAGATATCTGCAGGTCGCTCGAGTTTTGAATATTTGTTAAGAAGTTAACGAGAGAAGGTTTGATACTCATCCGATTTGATGCTATCTAGACGTGCCAGTTCCCTTTTTCTTTTGTTTTTTTGGGGGGGGGGGGTGTTGTCGAAGTTCATATTTTATGTTTCTTCTGGGACTCTTACCGACCTGGAATTCTCAAACGGAAATGGGGCTGTGCCAGAGGCCGAGACAATTTTCTCCCGAAAACTCTGAGAAGGCTTGGGTCCAAAACAGGATTTGATGGGTAGGGGCCTTTTACCTTGGTCTGCCCACCGGGTGGTCGCTTTTCACCAACCGTTGGAGAAGGATGAAGTCGTCTCGGCTGCAACCCACACCCACACTCCCGGCTGTCTACCCGGGGGACATAATTGTTAACGAGCAAATTTCCCGTTAAAAAAAATAGGAAAATTTCCGTTGCCGGGAATCGAACCCGGGTCTCCTGGGTGAAAGCCAGATATCCTAACCGCTGGACGACAACGGATTTCTTATTCTATTTTTAGAGTAAATAATAAAATACTTATTAATAGCTCTTGTCTTTCCTTCCCCTAGGCATTTTAGGCTTCGGGTCCCCCCGTCTCTCTTTCTCTCTCTCCCTGTGGTTGCTGTGGAAAATGAAAATAGGTCTTAGCATTCTTTCTGTTTGTAGCTAGCGATTGATATCTGAAATGTAGGAATTTGCATTGGTTTCTTTCCCATTTTGATAATTTCGGTTTACGAATTGTCTCAAGTTTTTCAAATTTGTAAAGCTTGGAGATTGGTTGAACTAGAACTTTGGGTACCTTATCCGAGTTCCGATATCAGAATTCTGATTTGGGTTTAACATCGTTGATAGTCTATGAAGTGTGCTGAAAAGTTGGTATAAAGTTTCATTTTCTTCGGTTCTGTCCCGAAATCGGATAGAAAGATAATTCTTGGGTCAAAGAATTTTGACTCTATCTATATAAAGATGTGAGCTTTTCTTATGGGGTGTTGATTTTTGTTGTATACATAGTTGATGGAGCTTAAAAACGAGGAAACTTGTAGTGGGAATTTGGTGAATTGTGACGTTTGGATGAGAATTCATCTCGGTGGAGTCATTTTGCACCTCAAGGGTAACTTGATCCTCTATCATTCTTGTTAATTTAAATTTGAACTTCGTGACTTCAAGTGTCTAGTTTTATGACCGAGAGATTTTGATTTCAGACTATGTGTTTTGAATTTCAACAAAATGCCGGGTCTGTGCTTTTTTCTGTGAGGAAGCATATTAGAATTTAATATGTCATCCATATCTTTTTTCTGTGAGGAAACATGCTAGATTTTAATGTCATCCAGATCGTTTGTCTCATCCGACAGTTTTAAGTTATTGGCTTGAATAGTTTTTTTACAGTTTTCATGATACCGGGTTCCATATAAGCCTTAAATCTACATGCACTTTAAGGTGGAGATAGGTTTTGGAGAATGCTAGAATGGTACATCTGTTGAAATAAATCAAACATCCTCAAGCCCAGATGAGGCATTTCTTGGCTATGTACTTTCTGCACCCTCCCACAAAAACACAGATGGTATCCTTAGCTGTACTGTTGATGAATTTTCTTCTTCACATTTTCTGCTTTGTCATTTTTTAACGTCAAATAGTGGATTTGAATTTCACCCTCTCTGGAGTGATGCAGCTTAGCCAAATCAGACATTGATGTGCTCCACAAGGCAGAGTCTTCAAAGCTTGCGTTGGCAGGTTTAATAGAGGCACATTTGGTGATCTCTTGAATAACCTCCACCGCACAATAGACAAATGCTTTCTGTAGAAGTGCATCATCTGATGATTAACTTAGAGATTGGTTGCTTTCTGACCGGAGATGTTATTTTTATGTTTATCAATAGTTTTATTTTAATGTAGGCTACTAGGTGCAGTGAGAAATGAGAAAGAAATGTAATTGGCAGAAAATTGGATGGAAAAGGTCAATGCTGCTTTCTGCTGAGTTTTATGAGCAGCTGTTACTTCCCGGACACTGATTCCACAGTTTACATTTTGTTATCAATTGTTCTTTGGGTTGTTCCTTTCCTTTTTGTACTCAAATTGTATGAGTAGCAAGAACTGCAATATTTGATCTTCGTTTGTTGGATGATGATAACATTGTATTTTACAAAGAACTGATGATGGTGGTGTTGCATGGCAGGTGATTGATAAAGTGAAGGAAGAGATGAAGAGCCACTCAGGTATGATTTCTGTGTTATTTGGATCATTGTTATTGAACTGTGTAAGGAAATATTTCCCTCTTTTTTTTTTTTTTTTTTTTTTTGGTCTAAGGGTGCAATGCTGCATACCTTGCTTTTTTTGATTGCAAGAATTAAAGCCAACCTTTGCCAAAAAAATTAATGGAGGTAAATATCGAAATGCGCTGATTCATGGGTGAGATTTATCAATTATACAGACAGAAAGCTGTCAGGGGTGGGCTGTGGAAGTGGCAGAGGTAGGGGGAAATGCCGGTGAGAAGCAAGCAAAAGGAATTGAGTGTGTAGGTGATGGAATCAACAAAGCCGGTAACCGGGGCAAAGGAAGTTCTATGGGAAGGATTGGTGATACCACTGGTAACGGCTTTTTGTTTGACACCTCCATTCTAGATAAGGAACTAACATGTTAAGGTCATATCTGGACAGATGACATATGGCAATTGCATTGGTTTCCGTCTTAATGGACGATTTGATATCCTTTTGTCACAGCTCATAACCAACACCAATTTCCCCCCCCCCCCAATTACTTCTGCCAAAAAAAAAAATAATAATAAAAGCTTTCTTTTACTGAGATTGCATTGTTGCAATGTCCAACGAAGCTTATGTTACAAGGAACATGTGTCATTTCCCAGTTGCTATCAAACTCTCTTTATCCACAACCAACTCCAAGTCTTGGAGGAAGTTTCATTTTTATGTTTCCCCTTCACGAGCAATAACTCTCTCTTCATGGGACGTATTTGTGGTTAATCCCGATGCGAACCACGGAGTGATGATCTTAGGAAGACATGCATACATCAATTCTCGAAACATTTCCCTGTCTTATAAGCACAAACGGGTGTTCAAAACATTAGCTGGAGTGAAGATATTGCCACTGGTGGATGGTGGAGAAAGGAAGAGGTTGGCTGAACCAACAATTTTGGAAGGAGCATCGAGTTTCAAAACTTCAGCCCTGTAATGGCATGCCCTTTAACAACATGGTTCACATCTGTCCACTATCCTGTTCATCTGGGTGTATCTTGTTTGTCCAATTTTTTTTATCGAAAAGCTCTGGATTAGTGAGGTTCACATATATGTGCAGAGTATCTCAAATCAAGCGAGAGTTTTAAATAATTTTGGGTAAACTAAAGTACTTGAAATGGATTCAATAATTGAAGAAACGTCGCATCACTTACTAAGGTGTGGCTGAGGTGATGCTGCTATTTTTCAGAGAACGAAGAGGAGCCAACTTTGACCATCTTAGATAAAGTAATTGTCAATGGTTGTTTCTTTTCGCAAAATGATAATAATATATACTGCACACAGAGAGAGATTATGCCAAAAGATTAAATTTAAATAATTCATTGAAATTAAAAAGACTAATCAGCATATGTATGATAAATAATGTCGTCTACGATACGATATTGAATAAAGATCTTTAGGAAGAAATATCACTTAAAAAGACTTTTTATTCCCCCAAAAGATTCCCTCACAGTGACACGCCAACGACAAAAGTGCGACAGCCATCGTTTTAGAAGCTCTCACATGGAATCGTCTCATCTTTATCTCATTTCGTCGTTCTCTAACACCCACTGAAATATTATTATTATTATTATTATTATGAGATATTAAGGAGTGAAGTCGGTGCTGCTCGCAGCTGGACAGCAACCGAGGAGGAGAAGAAAACAGAAACAGAGCCTGGCTCCTCGGCTCGAGGGTCTCATTGCAGAAAATGGGAGAAATCAAGGATGTCACGACGACGGCGGAGGCTCCGGAGCACCGTCTGGCAATTGCAGAAACCGCCCACGAGCCCAACAAAGCAAACCGTGTCGCTTCACTCGATATCTTCAGAGGCCTAGCTGTTGCGGTATCTCTCTGTCTTTGCTCTTTATTTTGTTGTTTATGCAAACAAACATTCCTTAAATTTAAGGGGTCCATAGCTCAGTGGTAGAGCATTTGACTGCAGATCAAGAGGTCACCGGTTCGAACCCGGTTGGGCCCTTTTCAGGCTTTATGTTTTTGACTCTTTTTGAATCTTTTGGGCCACTAAGTTTTTCTTTCTAAGGTCAGGCCCATTTTATTGGAGTATATCGGTCACACATAAAATTGGTTTTTCTCGCTTTTGGTTCTTTCCCCCCGGCCCCCCTTGTTACTTCCTCCAACTTATGCTGTTATTTAATTTGAATTATGTTTTAACGGTGCTGTTATTATCCTTCTTTCCTTCTAGATTATAATTATGTATGGTCATGTCCTGTGGTGGAGAATTCGGCAACTTTAAGAACCTAATACATGTGTAATAATCTATGCAGTTAATGATATTGGTTGATGATGCTGGAGGAAACTGGCCCATGATTGGGCATGCACCATGGAATGGTTGCAACTTAGCTGACTTTGTGATGCCATTCTTTTTGTTCATCGTAGGAATGGCCATTCCACTTGCTTTTAAGGTCAGCAATTTTTTGTGTGCTTTCCTTAACACACCCCCCCCCCCCCCCCCCCCCCAAAAAAAAGGAACCTTCCATGTTTGTGTCAATCTGCCAAGTGGTGATTCATTCCCAAGTTCTGATATAGGTGAGGACGGAACTAGGAATTTCTGACAGTGGGGATAAACAAAAGATATGGGGGCCAAAAAAAAAAAAGGAGCAGAGGGCAAAATAAAAACTTTAGGTAGCAAACATATAATTACAATAAAAGGAGACCAATATCTAACTTTCAGGTGGGTCAAACGCCCCCGATATATTAGCAGTTAGATATGTATTTGCCTAAATTGAAGTGGTTGATTTAATATGATGCAGAAAAGCTAGCTTGTTATCACAAGGGCACAATATCAAAAGAAAACGAAAAAAAATAATAAAATCAT
This sequence comes from Kandelia obovata, assembly GCA_021464305.1. NCBI lineage: Eukaryota > Viridiplantae > Streptophyta > Magnoliopsida > Malpighiales > Rhizophoraceae > Kandelia > Kandelia obovata. The sequence goes on from CM038476.1 coordinate 11,417,223, forward strand.
ATATTTGCTCACAAAAGTTGATGGTGTTTGTAGAGAATAAAACGACGGGACAAGTCAGTCGGGAAGGTGATTGTTAGAACTTTGAAACTCCTCTTTTGGGGTCTCCTGCTACAAGGTCAACTCTGTTCCACTGAATTTGCTGCTAATATGTTTCATTGGTATCAATATTTTAATGAGTTTGGCCTTGATAATTGATAATTCCTTTTTTATAGTGAATAGATGATAATTCATTAAGGTTAACTTCATTTGGTCATTGTATGAAGGAGGGTACTCTCATGCTCCTGACAAGCTAACCTATGGAGTTGACATGAAGAAAATAAGGTGGTGTGGCATTCTGCAGGTGATTTTCATGTTTGGAGATGTTTATATGGATGAATATTTGGCTTGTAGGACAATATCTATGACCGTTAATTCAATTCTATCTCTCCAGAGAATTGCTTTTGCTTATTTCGTTGTGGCATTGGTGGAAATCTTTACAAAAGATAAGCGGTTCAAGGATCTGTCAACCAACCGGCTTGCAATTTTCAGGTTATATTGTTGGCAGTGGTAAGTTCATGCGTTGACCATTAATGACAATTTTTTTTTAATGCCTTTGGACCAGTCCTTAATGACTAGTCTGCTCTAATTTTTGCAGGCTGGTTGGGGCATCTGTACTAATTATTTACTTGGCAGTAATTTATGGGACACATGTGCCTGATTGGCAATTCACTGTCCATGATATAGACAGTGCTGACAATGGAAAGCAATTCACTGTAAGGCCTCTTTGATCATCTCTTTTAGCTGCATTGTTAATTGTAAAGCTACAGAAGATATAAATGCCAAAGCTATTTCATTTGATGCACAGTGAAATGGTTTTTTATGGATTTCTGTGAATCGAGTTTTTATAATGATAAAGTTGTTCAGGTAATCACATTTCTGTCACGGTGAAAATTTCTATTTAGGTAGCCTGTGGGGTTAGAGGCAAGCTGGATCCTCCTTGTAATGCAGTTGGCTACATTGACAGAGAAGTGTTGGGGATTAATCACTTGTATCACCATCCAGCGTGGAGGAGATCTAAGGTGCATGAAGATATCTTCTTATTGCATGTATATCTTTCATGAGATCAGCCAGTTTTGTCATCAAGGATGGTTACAGGGTGTAATCTCTCTATGCTGCAGGCTTGCACCCTGAATTCCCCACATGAGGGGCCTTTCCAAGACAATGCTCCTTCGTGGTGCCATGCACCTTTTGAACCTGAAGGAATCATAAGGTTTGTAGTGCATAACCATTATCCATTGACTAATTCATATCATCAAGAAGATGTGTATCCCACATTTCAATTTGGTTCTAACTGCTAACGAGGGGATTTTGCCTTTTGCCTGCTCGTAAAGTCCACTTGAGCAATACAATTTGCATGCTGATAAAAAAAAGCTCCGCCTCTTTCTGCTGTGTAGATTTCATCAGATAGCACCCTTAACTACTTTTATGGGTCTCTAATTCGTTGCAGCTCGATATCTGCTATTTTATCCACTATTATTGGAGTTCATTTTGGACATGTACTTGTACATTTAAAGGTTTGTTTTCATGTGCATGTATATATTTCTCACATCTAATGTGAATCCTGCTTCACTTCTTAATGATGACTTTGTAATTGCAGAATCATTCAGCTCGACTAAAGCATTGGGTTGTGATGGGACTTGCCCTTCTTGTTGTTGGGCTTATTCTTCATTTCACACATGGTGAATGTTAGAGTGTGATAAAAAATAACTTACCATGTTTATTTGTTATAAGCTTCTTTATTCTAATGTTTCCTTTGCAGCAATTCCGTTAAACAAACAATTGTACACATTAAGCTATGTCTGTGTAACGTCCGGAGCTGCTGCACTGGTGTTTTCAGCCATCTATTTTCTGGTATGGTTCTGTTGCGAAACTTCAATGGCATAACTAGTCAAGTCCTGTTAATGACCTCTCATCTCTCTCTCTCTTGGCGTGGATTCATTGGTGCCAAGGCTCAATCCTTTGTTGCTGGGACTAGGAACCCATCAGAAATAATTTCTCCTTACTTTTTTTTGGTCTTTACAGTAAGAGGGTATCCTTGGACCAGCTCATTGGGGTGTATTAAAATCAGCAATATTGGTTTAAATTACTATGATCCGTGCTGACCTGAAGCAATGTAATTTTCATTCCAGGTTGATATTCTGGGCTTTAAGTTCGTGTTTCTTCCTTTACAATGGATTGGCATGAACGCAATGCTCGTTTATGTTATGGCTGCTGAAGGCATCTTTGCCGGCTTTATTAATGGGTGGTATTATGGTGATCCCCGGAATACACTGGTGCGTCATTTGTGTGACCTCATCGCCCTTACCATTACCTTTCCTCTACTCGTATATGACCTTCTGTAGTTCTGTGTATGTGACAAAACGACAAGATGGTTTAAGCCTTCTCTTGTTTTATTGTTCACGGAGCAGCAGCTTTCCTTCATTCCTGAGATTGTTTCTTTCTCACTTTAGCATGCAGGGGCAGCACTCATTAATGGTTTAGAATTGACCATGGCAGGTGCGTTGGATTCAGAAGCATATTTTTATTGAAGTTTGGCATTCCACCAGGGTGGGAATACTGCTCTATGTTATCTTTGCGGAGATCCTCTTCTGGAGTATCGTTGCAGGCGTTCTGCATTGGCTCAAAATTTATTGGAAGCTTTAAGCACTTAATCTAATTAATATGCGTTCTTGATATTGTACATGATTCAGCCACTTCCATTTGAAATTATTTATTGCTGGTTGCTACTGGGAACTTGATGGGGTTGACATTCTGATGCTGCTTCAAGCTATAAATTTGGTAGAACTTATTATTATTTTTTTTAATAAAAAAAATACTTATATAAGTAATTTAAAAAATAAAATAAAATTTATTTAATCACCATAAATTTGGTGAAATAAGTATAGAAAAGATAATGTATGAAATAAAAATAATAATAAAATAATTTAAATATTACTATTACCTATTAGTAGTTTTACATTGTTGAAGTATCAAATCTCCATATATTTTCAAGAGGAGAGAAATTGTTAAAAAGGGGATTCCTTGGGGTGAAAGGAGAGGAAAAGGAAAGGGTCCTATAAAATCATGGTTGGTTCAATTTACACGGCCTATATACAATACAAATACAATCCATTTATGAGTTGAAACCCAATTAGGGCCCAATCCAACTCCATATCGGAAAAATCATGGTGTCTTAAGCGACAAGTCGTTTCCCTTCCTCCCCGGCCTCTTGTGCAACCAATTGCTTCCTATACTTGTTCTCTCTCTTTCTCTCAAGATTCAGTGTTTTTTTTTTTTTTTTCTTCCTCTGTTGGAAACTAGAATAATCAGACCTTGAAAGCGAAGAGATGGCGGCGGCGATGGTGGAGGACACGAGCTTCGAGAACGAACAGCTTGCCTCAATGACCACCGACGACGTCGTTAGAGCCTCTCGTCTTCTCGATAACGAGATTCGTGTTCTCAAGGTGCCTCTTCTCTCTCTCTCTCTCTCTCTCTCTCTCTCTCTTTTTCTGCGCCCCACTGAATCTTTCTTTTGTTTTTTTTTTTTGGTTTTTTGAATTTTTCTTTGAGGATTTAAATTTGGACATTTCTGTGTGGAGATTTAGGATGAGTTGCAGAGGACGAATCTGGAGCTGGATTCATATAAGGAGAAAATAAAGGAGAATCAAGAGAAGATTAAACTCAATAAACAGCTTCCTTATTTGGTTGGCAACATTGTTGAGGTCATTTCTTTTCTTCAAGATTCGATCTTTCTTTTTTCTTTTTTCTTTTTTTCCTTTGTTGGTTTAATTCTAACCCCACATGCCTAGCATCTGAGTAAAGATTGCGTTCGATTCTTAGCTTAATTCTGGTAGTAATTGGATGATGTGTTTGAAAACCCCTAATCAAGGTGGAGTTACAGTCACCGTGTGTTTGTTTTTTTTTTTTTTCTACTTTTTTTAAGCAATCCTCCATTAGCGGGTAGTTGGGTCGGTATATGCGTCCTTCTAACAGGCTTGTCTTTGACTCTACGGTTGTGGGTGTTTAGATTTTGGAGATGAACCCAGAAGAAGAAGCTGAGGAAGATGGTGCAAACATTGACCTTGACTCTCAAAGGAAGGGCAAATGTGTTGTTCTGAAGACATCAACACGTCAGGTTAAGCATCTTACATTTGTCTTCTTATGTCTTACCATTACATAAGCTCAAGCGGCTAGGTGGCTTTGCATTTGATGGAGTTGATTAGGTATATGTCACTAGGGGGATAGATGTCACTAGTTTATTGGGACCACAAACTTCAGTATATCAGTTGCTTTCTGCTTGTACATTGTATTATTGGAAAGACAGAGCTTTGGTATGTCCCTTGTTTATAGTTGTATCTTTTAGTTTGTTTTCTTAAATGGAAGTTTACATCTTAGCAAACAAACACTTTCTTTACTGATTCACATTAGTCAAGATTCTAATCTTGAAACTGTTTCCTACTAAAGGTTTCTACATATGGTTGCATGCTCGTATATATGTTGGGGGAAAGGGCATGTTTCTTTTTGCTGCATTTACAATGACTAAAATGATTGTAATTTGCCTGTACTTTAGACAATATTTCTTCCTGTGGTTGGTCTTGTTGATCCCGACAAGTTGAAGCCTGGTGACTTGGTTGGAGTCAATAAAGATAGCTACTTGATCTTGGATACTCTCCCATCAGAATATGACTCTCGTGTGAAGGCAATGGAGGTTGATGAAAAACCTACCGAGGACTACAATGACATTGGAGGCTTGGAGAAGCAGGTAAATAGAACTATTACGCATTTTCATAGGAGTCATTCTTCTATTGCCTTTTTTTTCTTTGCAGATGCTAATTGTCAGATGCCTAATGTGATTTATCATCCTTCAAACAGATCCAAGAATTAGTCGAGGCGATTGTGCTGCCCATGACCCACAAGGAGAGATTTCAAAAATTAGGTATTCGCCCACCCAAAGGTGTCCTCTTGTATGGGCCACCTGGAACTGGGAAAACATTAATGGCCCGCGCTTGTGCTGCGCAGACAAATGCCACTTTTCTAAAACTGGCAGGCCCACAGCTAGTGCAGGTCTGATTGTTTTTCCACCTTTTATTCTGTTGAATTTTGGTGGTTTTCCTTCTTTTTCCTCTTCACCTCTTCTTCTTTTTCTTCTTCCAAATGTTGAATTCATGTAATGAACTTTATAATAGCTCATCTCATTACAAGTTGTGTTTCTCCACTTAGACATCTGAGTTACATATATATATATATATATATTTCATGTTATTCACCTCAAAGATGAATTATGGGCTTGTTTCCTGTGCAGATGTTCATTGGAGATGGAGCCAAACTTGTCCGTGATGCATTTCAACTGGCCAAGGAGAAGTCTCCCTGCATCATTTTTGTAGATGAAATTGATGCAATTGGAACAAAGCGATTTGATAGGTATCTGACATTGGATTTTAAATAGTCAAGGTGCAATGTTATATTAGATAGGGGTGTGCTGTTTGCATTGAGTTTTCTTCTAAAATAAACCCAATCACAAGATATTCTGTAACATGTGCAGTGAAGTAAGTGGAGATAGGGAAGTCCAGAGGACCATGTTGGAACTACTCAATCAGCTTGATGGCTTTAGTAGCGATGACAGAATCAAGGTTAGTTAGTGGCAGTTTTGTAAGATAGTAGCTTATCTTTTGAGGATTACTTATTAGAGATGTTGACTTTCTCTACTTGCTGCTTATTGAACCATGGGATTTCGCCCCTCTAAACAGGGGCTATTTCAGTGTTCACTTGTAATTAGAGTCGTGTTTGTTTTGTTGGATGGTCTAAGTTGTCAAATGATGGATTTTAGGTGATTGCTGCAACAAATCGTGCTGATATCCTGGACCCTGCCCTCATGCGTTCTGGTCGATTAGATCGCAAAATCGAGTTTCCACATCCAACCGAAGAAGCAAGAGCTCGCATTTTACAGGTTTGTCACATAAGAATTGCTTTTATTTAATTGCTTTCCAACTTTTATCTTTTGTGAGAGAGAATAATTTTCTTCTTATTGTTCTATGCTCATGTTATAGATTCACTCAAGAAAAATGAATGTTCACCCTGATGTCAATTTTGAAGAACTGGCTCGGTCAACTGATGATTTTAATGGGGCACAGCTAAAAGCTGTTTGTATTGAGGCTGGGATGTTAGCTCTCCGGCGTGATGCAACTGAGGTGCCTCTCTTTTTCTTTCTCATGCGCACACACATTCACACAGTCAGCAACTTGGTGCCCATAGAAACATATCCTTGCAATATTTATACCTTGCATTGCACCCTGGGAGCTCATGGTGTCTTATCGTGTGAATTGTGAAGTCACTGATTTTGCTGTCCACCTCATGTTCTGAACCCAGATACTCTTTACATATCCGAAATTTATTGAAAGACGATGAATTCTTGATTCTGCAATTTTCGTACTCTTTAGATTCTTAAACATGGAGTGTGAGCCTTGATGCAACGGAAGGGTTATTCGATTTTTTCTTATTCTTAATCATGGGTGGGAAAATCCTGGATGCCTTCCCATGTATAGACTTTTGCTGTTTGTCGTAGAGTCAAGTACTAAATCTGTGTATTGTTGGGATATAACCAGGTGAATCACGAAGACTTCAATGAAGGTATTATCCAAGTGCAAGCAAAGAAGAAAGCAAGCTTAAATTACTATGCATGAACCAAGCAACATGAGATTCCATTCAAGCTCTGGCCAAGGAGCCGTCAAGTTTCAAATTTTGGAGTTTTCTCGCCGGGATCTTTAGTCATTGCTCCGAAGTTTCTACCTTTTATGGTTCTCGTCACACTTTCCATGTAATGTGCCTTTGCCATGTACCTCTTCTGACCAACACGGAGCCTTCTCCCCAATTTACAAAACCAGTGACCTACAGGTTTTTTTTTTTTTTTTTTAATGGACGTGGGCCAACAGAAATATTATGGACATCCGTTTGGTTCTGATAAAACTTAAAAAGGGATAAAAAAGGGACATGCATTCAGGCCCAAGTATAAAAGGCCTAAATGTCGTCAGATTTTGCAGAAGGCACATTGTATATGAGGATTGTGTTTCTCAGATGAGTTAAAAAGTGTGTAAATGGCAAGAAAACATTTTAAAAAGATGAACCAAAATTGCAAAAACCAGAACTATAATCAGGGATTATCATATCTTTCACTCCAAAAAGTATAATAAAAGGCGGAGGAGCTATAATAAAGGTCTGAAAACTAAATGGAAATAGACTCGTTCAAGACTAGACATTCTTCGGCACCGTAAGCAAGGTGCAGAAAGGTGGGATCGGCCCTTCAGAGATACAATTTTCCTGAGGGGACAAAAGTACTTTTAAGCCATCCAACATAGAATTCCAGAAAACACGCAATTAATATTCCAAGACCCCAAATCCACAGACAAAGCAGCCATTTTCCTGCTTACTTTATCCAGCTAAAAGGCAAACTATTGTCAGCGCCCGAGATTATTCATTCAATCATATCCAGGCAGAACTTGTCGAAAAAAAAAAAAAAAAACAAGAAGAAGAAGAAGAACGAAAAGAAAAGAGAAGAACCGTGCAACCTCCATTTAGCCCAGAAAAGCATTCTCTAAAAATATAATAGAATAAACACAAACAGCAGCTAAACAGCCCCAAAAATCAAAACCCAGCAAGAAAAATCCAAAGAATTCAAGAAAAGAAAGCAGAATTACCAGTAAGAAGATCCTGGTACACAAGCATGAACCTTCAAATTGGAACGCATTAGCAGCAGCGAGTATTTGGGGTAAAAAGATGATCGTGAAATTACGAAAATACCCTTTACCCTTTTGAATTCTTGTGTGTATTTTCCTCTCATCGTCCTTCTCGGTACAATTTGTGCGTGACTAGGACCAAGAGGAGTGGAGGATTTTTTTTACTTTATTTTTTACCTTTTTTTTTATTATAGTTTTTCTCCGAACAGTAATAAACTGTGTAGTCTCGCCACGTGGCGTGGCGAGAATCTTCTTCGAGGCAGAAGTACGGAGATTGGAGACGGTATTGAACCGTTTAATTCTTCTGGAGCTTGGATCAGGCGGTGATGAATGAGTGATCCGGTGGTGCAGTACAAAAGATTTCCTCGATCTGAGTTCCTGATGTTGACCCCACCAAAAGCTGCAAACAGAGCTGGAACATGGCTTCTTCCGCTTGTCCTTCAAGGTGTGGGATGACTCGCGCTGCTCTGCAACAGGTAGTACATCTGATAGGATACGTGTCAAGCCCAACCTGACAAACATTAATTCATTCGTTTTTTCGTTTTTATATATATAGAAATGAAAACAAAAAACAAAAAAACAAATTAAGGCAATCTGAGGATTCAATCCAACGATCAGGAACCCATTTCAACAAGTGGATCAAGAATATCCATTCATTGGAGACGTTGAACGATCGATGCATTTGAGCACCTTAAAGTAACAAAGTTTTGACCTTTTTGACTGCCTTTGTTGACCTGTAAATTTGACTGTAGGCATGATTATTTTTTGTTTAAGCACACTTCTCAGAATTCTATTTTGGTTAATTAAGCTGATTAATCCATAATAGAAATGATATTCTCGTCTCAACATTCGAGATAACAAAGGGATCATCCGAGCCAGATTGTTGATCAATCTGTACGTAAATGACAAGAATCGTGTGCCTAGTTCAGTGATTTATTTATTTATTTGCTTAAGAAAAAGGATGTGAGGCCACCAGCTGTTCTTCTCTCTTCAGGGCCAAAAAGGGAATGGCTTTCGTCGTTTGAATCATAAAATATTTTCCACGTATTCCTCATCCTGCAACTCAAAGAGAGTTGAACCAGTGTATATTTTTATCGCCATACAAATGTGGAGCAGGTGGTCTCGACATGATCAACCACAAGCAAATGCATAGCATCTGGAGCATTCATGTTATATAAGGCTAATATACATAATCATGGAGTTACGAAATAGAGAAAGGGAGTGGGTATTCACCGAACCTAGCAGCTTTGCCAGTTGTGGGGTTGGTCAGCACATTTGTGTGGAAGACGTGCAAGCAAAATATGTGCTTTTTGGGTCCCTCGTGAAACATTTCAATTATCAATAATTTATTTTTATAATCGTAAAGTCTTAAGTTTTAATTAAAAAAAAAAATTAAAAACTTTTAAATAATTAATTTTATTATATAATTTACAAGTAAATGAGTATTTTAACAAGTAAAACAAATGTGGCTTTTGTTAGGCAATCATGCATCTTGTAAACGATGAACTGTCAGCCGTTTGGGCAGGCAATCAGCTATTTTCCCAATACACCCACCATGGCATGGCAAGAAATCCCAGAATGGAATACCAAATGTCGGACATTAAATGCAGGCCGGGCCAATGAAGTAGATGTGGCGGTATAAAAATATTCGCTCTTATCAATACAAGCTGCTCGATGGTTGACTTGTTAAGGGCAGGGAGATCATCAATCTCAATGAATTGCTATTTCCTACACACCATTGGATGAAGGGTGCCGCAATGCCAATTTTTCAACGAGGTTGAGGGACTAACAGAGGAGGGGGCGGGGGTGTACAAAAGCCAGTAGCCCACACCTGGAAAGCCTGCAATTCTTAAGGTGAATGTATTGGGACAGGCAGTGTGGATAAATGGATAATGGTGCTATTTAATAATAATGCTTGCATTTGACCTTATACAGAATGAGAAATGATTGATGGATCTAGTTAGATACTGTAATCGGATATTATCAAATTTATCTTTACGTGAGTTTCATGCAATATAATTTTAATATTTATTTTTTTTATTTTATTTTTTTGACAGGATTATAAAACATTATTTTTTATTTTGTTTAAAAAAATGTCAGCGTATACATCAAACTAGGCGACAGCCAGTTTTAAAAAGAAAAAGAAAAAAATATAATTATTTAAAATAAAATATTATTCTCATAAGCTACACATTTTATTTGATTCACATAAATTATCTACAATCTGATCATGTATATGACTTAAGAGTTCATGTGCAATATATGGTCAATTATGCATATTCTTGATAATAGCATCATACACCAAGTTTTTTGAGCATAAAATTGGAAAGGGGGTGCTTCACTTTACATATAACGGAATTCTTTGCTTCTTGCTTTTTGTTTATTATTATTTAAAAAAAAAAATCTTTCAATGGGCTTATTCAAAATTGAGTAAATTAGAAAGTAATTGTCACTTATTTTTTTTTTTTACATAAAAATACTTATTACAATATATTAATTATAATATTTATGAATTAAAACTAAAAATTGCTTGTTAATGTTGTCGTTCTATATTTTCTATAAAAATAACTTTACATTTAAAAACTATTAGATTTGAATATACTTTTTTCACATTTAATTTAAGCATTAATGTGTTTAAAAATCAACATTGCACTCTTAATATAAATATATATATACTAAAAATAAATGACAATGAAATAACTCAAATTGAAGTTAATATATATAGATATATATATATATATATATATATATATATAAAGAATAAATTACACCAATTAAGTACCAAATGAGATACCAAAGGTCACCTATCTTCCAAATTCATTTTCTTTTTACGTAATATATTGAAATTGGAGAATTTCAATTCAGAAGGTCACCGTAGGGAAAACAGACACCCATCCCAAATATCACAATAACCATAACAAAATCAATATACTTTTTCCTGGTTTAAAAAATAGATACGAGGATCCGTTGACCTCATATTGACTAGCGAATATTGTATCTATTATATTCGTTCATATTTGAAGACATTCTCGTCGTATCTACATTGAAACCCTGAACATATATTCTGCAGAATGAGATTTTAGAACACAATGAATACATCACCACCACCCCGTCAGGATCAATAACTGAGACACGAATCCAACCTGTGACTTATCAAATTTTAGGTTCTGCTCACGAACAGCATCGAGATGTTAATGGTTGGGAATATAAAGAATACTTCTGATTTGGATTGCCATGTTAGTTAAGCTAAAGTAAAATGTGGGTACGCCGGTGATTAAGGTCATGTCACTGAGTACAATTGAAGACTAACCAAAGCATCATTTCTCACTCGTCTAACCTGGGGTATTAATCTAAAATCCAGTACGGAAGATGCTCTTTTGGGATGAAATGTGGAGTTTTCTTCGAATAAACCGAAGAAAATTATTGATACCGTGTTTGGTGGAGTTAGTTTCATAGGACGATATTTAGTTCACATTTACACCCAATTCCTAAGACTTAAAAATCAATTCCTACCATTCTAACCACTTAAAAACACCACCTGAAAAAGACCCACAATAATCATCACCACCATAAGAAAAATCCTGGTTATTTTGTTTTTTTTTTTGTTTTTTATTTAATAAAATTTCAGTTACCTCAATAATTATTCTAATTTTTATTTTTATTTTTTTTAAAAAAAAACCATTTTGGTGGAACGAACTTCTAAAGAAATTAGAAAAATAAAGAGAAAATTAAATTTATGAAATCAGATAACTTGTGGGTGGAAATTCATAGTAAGATAAAAAATGGCCCCACCAAAAAATTTAATTCCAATTTAGCTGAATAATTTTTACACACACAAAATTGAAATACTCTATTGCAAGTGGATATTTTTGGATAATCAATAGTAAAGAGAAAGGGAAAGAGGGGGGGGGGGAATAATAAAAGAACAAAAGAACAACAAATATCAAAATCTCCTCTTATTAATTAAGCACTATCTCAAATGAAAAAAAATAAAAAATAAAAAATCCTTCACTCTGCTAATTCTCAATCTCAGCCGTCTATCATTAACCTTAGTTCGGACAGCGGTTATTAGGACTTTCAACTGTAAATCTCACGGCACAACACAATCTCCCGACCAAACAAACGCGAAGGACAGAGGGAGAAATTACGACAGAGGAGGAGAGAGAGGCAAAAACATGAACGAGAAAAAGGGAAAATTAATAGTAATAATAAATTCCGATCAGATTACATAAAAATTCGGAAAAAGTTAAAGATAATAGCTTTTTGATTTAATTCAATCTGTGATTTATTTTCGTTTTCTTAAATTGATTTTATATTGTTAAGATAAGAGAGAAGCTCGTTTTGATTGATTTATGGAGAAGGGGAAAAGGAGATAAAGCGGTGCCGTTTTGGTGTATAGGGAGTGTTTATTTGTGGTGCGATGAGGTTGGGGAATAGAGACAGCGATGTGATCGTTGATGATGGAGATGGCGGGGGTGGTGCAGTAGGAGGATGCGGCGGTGGAGGCAAATCGTTTGGGTCGTCGATTTCGTGCTCGATTTGCCTCGAGGCGGTGGCCGATAATGGGGATCGGTCGCAGGCCAAGCTCCAATGTGGACACCAATTCCATTTAGGTAAGCAAGGACTTGAATTGTAAATTTTTCTTTCTTTGTTATATATATATCTTTTTTTTTTCCTGGGAATTTTTAAGAGTTGTTGTTTTCGTAGAGAATTTTGAGATCTGGTGTACATTTTTTGTTATTTCTTGTTCTTGGGTGTTTGTTTAATTCTTGTTTGGTTGGTGGCAAAAATAGAATAATGGGTGATTAGGCTTTGCATTACTTAGAAGTATTTGTTTTGGGCTAAGATGGACGAGAGAGAGAGGTGTTCTTCTGAAACCTCTAAGTTAAATGGTTGATAATTTTTCATGCAGATATTCATCCAATGACATGTATTAATGAGATCCATGTGGCTGATTTCTTTAGGTTTATTTGACGTTGTGCTTGAGTTTTGGTATTATTATTTGGATTTGAAGATCGTGAAATGATGGTCTGAGTTATGTGATGCGGTGAAGGTGGTGTTGGAATAAGAATTAAACATTTCACTAATTTTAAATTACAATTATGAAGTAGTTTTGTGTCTTTATGATGGGGACAGATTTCTGAGGTTCATTGTGTATTTCTTCGATCTCCGCCTTTGTGTATCTTAGAAGTTGTGAAAATGCCCAAACCTTCAAATTCATTTGTAATCCGTAACTTACTGTTAAGTAGTCGTAAGTTATTGAACCTTTTCATTTGCAAAATATGAAGTGTTCTGAATGCAGCACTTTTCAGTAGCCCCCTCGTGGAGACTGCTGTTCTTATGTTGGATGCTTAGGCTCTCATTATGGGGTTCATATCATTGACTTTCTAGTTGATTCATAGTCTTCTGTTTGCCCTTTCTTTTGTTTATAGTTTGTTTTTTCATAAACATTTTCAGATTGCATAGGGTCAGCATTTAATGCAAAAGGTGCAATGCAATGCCCTAATTGTCGTAAAATTGAAAAGGGCCAATGGCTTTACTCAAATGGTTGCCGTTCACTGCCAGAAATTAGTATGGAGGACTGGGCGCATGATGAGGACCTTTATGACCTAAGCTACTCAGAAACGGTAAATGCATTAACTTCGAGGATTTCTGTTGCATGGTTATGCTTATGCATAATGCTGCCACTCAACTTCAAATTATGGATTGTAAAAAACTTCGTTGCTTCTTCATGCATGTCTCTAGCACGTTTGCATTATTCTTGATTCATGTCTTAGTAATATCATGCCTTAACATTGAGGATGGAAATGAGAAACATACATTACATTTGTTGCATCAGGATGGATTAAACAAGGTGCTGTGAAAGATGAAGTTATTTTGAAGTGCCCTTTCTTGCACTTGCTTAGAAATGCAATTAAAACAAGGAAACTGAAAAGGGCTGGGCTCCTCAAACATGCGTGAGAGTTTTATCTTTTTTCTTAGCCTTAGATATCACAGGCTTGTTTATGCGAGCAGAAACATGAATCCCAAACTTGTAAGAAGTAAAACAGTGTGAGGAAAAGAAAGGAGAATTTCTATGTCTCAAAAAGAAATGATTTTTTCAATAGAGAAGGTGAAATTAAAATAATGTCTAGTCAAAATAAAGTTTTAAGGCTTTTTGTTCCTAACAGTTACTCTTTACATTGGTTGCATGAAGATTTTTTTCTCCTTTGTTGGTTGATAGATGATTAGGAAGTTGTGAAACATGCGCTTTTGATGGAACCTAGTCTACAAGAGTGTCACCTTCATTGTCTCTAAGTAATCATAAAGTACATAAAATAAAGGAATGCTTAGGGTGTGGGATCTTTTCTCTGAGTCCTTGGATATAATCTTGCAATTGTATATAAACTGCACTTACAGCCAGTGAAATCTGTATTGATTACTTTTAGAGAAAATGTCAAAGTAGATTTCCTAGGAAAAACCCTATGTTGTTTGGCAATGTCTTAGACAAAGCACTTCATCAACTAACTTACCATTACCTTTAAAAATCTTTAGAGGAAATGGCTATGCTTGCCAAAACTTCCAAGATATGGTGGAAATGTGAGACATTACAATCTTTCTAGAAACCAGACAAGAATACTAACCGCCTTTATAAACTTTACATTGGTTCATCCTCTAGTGATAACTTTACCTTTTTCTGGTTCCGTAGTCTTTATTCATTCAATTTTTCTCTGGGAGCTAGGCTGAAGACTTTTAGATGTCACCAGTGAGCAATGATGAACTTCACTGACGTGTTGTCAGATAAATGAGTGATCTATATTTGGATTTAGATTAAGCATTTCTATTGTTGGCTCTTGATGTAGTTTTATCATGATTAATTATAATTATTAGTTTTTTCTGGCTACTGGCCGTTTAAGAGCGTGGGCACACTGTTAGTGCTTCTTGCGTATATCTTTGATCTGTGTTCTGTAAAGTAACCCAATTGCATTCTTCTACTTATTTCTGGATGTTACGTGACATCATCTTACGTTCTTGGCCTGTCAATTATGATGGATTTTAGTTGGTACCTTTCTGTGCATGTTTCTGCATACTGGAAGAAGAATGAAGTTCAATTGTACTTGTATGCTGCTTGATTTTTGTTTCTGTCTTAAATGGTTTTGCAGTCCTTTGGAGTTCATTGGTGTCCATTTGGTAGCTTGGCACGATTTCCTTCATCTTTTGAGTAAGTTTCATGCAACAATTCAACGCTTCCAGTTATTCCTCTTTCAATTCTTTATTAAAGTGTTTTGGTCATTCATGTTTTATTTTTGCATTCTGAGCCTTATCTGTTCCTACATGTTTGTTTATGTATGCTCAATTATAGAATTTTCTATAGAAAAATCAGATACTGATATAAAAAAAGGAGAAGTTGGTGAGAAGGAATCTGTGATTGATGAACAGTCATGACAAGGAAAATGCAATTGCTTAAAATGCAAAGTTTTGCCCACGTTGCTACTGGTAGCCAACAGAAAAATGAGTCTCAGCAGTCTCTTCTTGTGTATGTACTCTACTGCTGAGCTTGTTTCAAGTGAGAGTAATGGTTATCTCAAGAACAACCAATGCTTGTTGTGGAAACATTTCAATCTTATTTGCCAATGCCCTCATGTGACACCCGAGCTGATGCAGCTGGAGTTCAGAGTGAGCCAATCACTGGGAGGTCAGCTCAAGATTTGGGTGGTTTAATTGTTTGTTTTTCTGATTGGACAGCGGGTCAGAAGCGTTGAGTGAATTTCTATTCTAGCCTAAAGAATGTACATCTTATCATTTATAATTGCTGTTAGGTTTTAGTGAAGTTATTTGACCCCTTTTTACTTGTGTCTATTTGCTTAGTCCTGATACATGTTTTAGTTGAGTAAGCTGTACTTTAACAAACTTTATTTTGTTACTTGCTTTGGTTGCAGGGAAGGGGAATTTTCATCCAATGCATGTAAGATATTTCTCTATATTGGTTAGCTAACAAATGATTTTTTTTTATGTTGGTATCTTTGAAAGGCACTGTGATCATCTGTATTAATAGGATTGTTTATAATGCAGATCATGATCTACTGGGGCAACAAGCTATCTTTGCAGAACATACTGCTGTGTCATCTGCTACTCATCCATGCCCATACATTGCTTATTTTGGACCAATTCACCCGTCACCTACAAACTCTAATAGGAGCATTTCAGATGGTTCAAATTTTAACAATCACTGGCATGGTCCATCATTACCTGGCGAAATTCCAAGTACCTATGCTTTTCCTGCCTTGGATCTACATTATCGCAATTGGGAGCACCATTCCCCACCTTTCTCTACAACCAATAGTCGGATTGGTACTGCCGATCAACCTTCGGTTCCACCCATTGCCCAGAGGTCAGGTAGAGCCAGTTCTGACCTTCCAAGATCGGGATCTTTCATGCATCCATTCCACATTGGCCACAGGTATACCTTCCTTTGCATTCTGTGTTAAATGCAATGTGCAGCACATGACCACCGCCCCTCTTTCTGTAGAGTAAATATGTTCTCTTTTCAGCACAAGGGAATCCCTTGGCCTGCTGCCATTCATAATTTAAGTTAATTCCCAAATTCGTGTAGATAAGTTTTATTTTGCTTTAAGTCAGGCACATTAACATGAAAGTCATTCTATTCTACAGTTCTAGTGCTAGAGCTGGGAGCTCAGTTTCTTCCTCAATGATTCCGCCTTATCAAGGCAGCAATGCTCGAACCCGTGATAGGGTTCAAGCTCTTCAGGCATACTATCAACAACAACCTGGCAGTTCTCCAGCCATTCGCGCACCCATTATTCCAGGGTCCCGAAGGTTGGACAGCCACAGAAGCTTGTCTCAGGTGGGAACGATAGCTTCATCATCTGATCAGACTGGCTTCTATTTTGTCCCATCAGACACATCTTCTTGGAACTTCCAAGATTCAGAAAATCATCCACCAAATAGATTTCATGCATGGGAAAGAGATCATATGCGGCTGTTCTCGTCAAGTCAGGTTGACATAGATTCGGGTTGGGGTGTATTCCACCAGCCTGCCAGTGGGTCAGATCCTGGCATCAGGTCCAACAACCTTCGCCAACGGCATGGTTCAGAGAGGTTGTCATCCCAGAACCGGTCATAGCTTTCTTCCTTGTGCTTTTTGGGCGAAGCAAGCTACCACTGTATGAATGGAACCAAAATTTATGTATGCGTGGAAAAACGTGAAAAAAAAAAACGGTATATACGATGCTTGGAGTCTGTCAATGCTGATCAGCCTCAAAATACTGTGGAATGGCCCCAAAAAATGATCTTTTTGGCAGCCAATCTGGTTGTGTGGTGGACTTGGCCTCCTCTAATTTCTGTCATGCCTTTGAGAACGTATAAAATAAATAACATGTTGGATGGGACATAATTTAGGTGGCTTTCTTGTACTTTTTTTTTGTTTTTTGGTCTTATAGCATTTTAAAATTTTTACGGTAACAGAATGGATGGTCCATTCTGTCTATCTTTATTTAAAAAAAAAAAGAACTGGAGAAAAAAAAAAGGGATATAAAATAAAGTGGGGTGCTTCCTTTGTTAATTGTAATTTGTTTAAAAAGTAGGCCAAAATCACATAACGTGTATGGAACTGAAACGTACGAACCATGATTCGTGTGGTTTGTTCGTGTGATTAAGGTAAAACCCTTTTTGCACGAACAAACATTACGGTTGTCTTTTTGTTACGAGGGAATCATAGATAATGTCTTAATGATGCGTAAGGTATATATGTTTGGCGAACTAAAATTGTCCATAACCATGAAACTGGTATAGTGTTCATGTATTTTCCTGGGATAAATGAGATCCCTTTTTCAGTTTTTATTTTGCTTTGATTCCAACAAAAAATAGTTTGATAAATGACCTTATATAAGTTTAATAAGATTATTAGTAGAATAATCTTAATAACATTGTTTTTGTATTGTGTTTTATTATTATGATTCATATTAATCACCAACTTTTTTCACTTTCTTTTTGTTGCCTTCGGAGCAAGATCAAATTGGGCCAAAAACAGACCATCACAGGAAAGATGTAACCCTTCCCATCACCCCTAGAAAGGATAAAAAAAAAACCCACAAAACGAAATTCCGTTTAAGAAGATAATTATACCAAACTAAGGTAAACTCTCATGAACTATTCTCTGGAAATGGGAGACGTCCCTCAAACCAAATCAGATCTTATCCATCGGGTGGAGCTGGTGTTAGGGTCGCATTCAAGGTTAAGGATATTTCAAGCTATTTGGCAAAAACTTCTTAACACATAGAAATGGCAAAGCAGGTAGATCGCTACAGAAAACGACATAAAAGAGTTAAAAACAGTAATAGAAATAACCGAGAAAAATGTGTCCACATGGTCCGATCAAAAGAATTCCAATTCAAGATATAGTACGCAGCCAACTTCTAGATACATACTTTATCTAGAGAAGATAAACTAACTCTTAAGTGAAGTTTTAGAAGCATCCTAAAGTTCCCCACAAACAATTTAAACCCAAGAGAAGACTTTAAAGCTTTCAATTGCTACGAGTCCCCCATTGAATGGTTTCAATCGGATCTCACCTGCATAAAAGTTGGAAACACAATCAGAACCACAGAATTGGACGAAATGATCAATAGAAGGGAAGCCATTTCTGGATTTTGATTAAAGAACCATACAGATGGTGGTGAACGTGACCGGCTCATGCTTCTGCTTTGGCTTCTCCCCACCTGTTTATAGTGAGGAGGCTGGTGCAATACAAAGAACAGAAAAACAGGTAAGAAAATAATAGGATCACATTCCTGTTCACATCATATGAAGTTGCAGACAAAAATTTACTTACAGATGCAACTGGAGATCTGGATCTAGACCGAGATCTGCAAAAATATCCAGAAGCAAGCAAATAAAATATCCCCAACTATCCATTATAACTGATGAACCAAAGGTTCCGAGTGCTGAAGTAATCAAACAATTGGAACATAATACCAGTCCATTGGAGCAGCCAAGGGAAACAAGAACACATCCACTATTTGATGCACACAACCTAAGCCATTTAGAAATGCATTTTCCCCTAGCTCATGAGAACTTCATCAGCTTCTAAATGGAAAGTATACCATTGCAAGAAGAAAGGAGATGCAATCCTCACAAACGATGCAGGACAGAAGGAGAACCACATCTTCCCTATTGGTGTCTCTATAAACAGGGAGAAAACCAACACGATAGCATTTTTAGCAGACCAAGTTTTTCTATGCAGATTAATGGCAACAATGTCAATAGCAGTCAGGTTCAAATTATTCAGCCTTAAAGATTGTGACCTAGTCTATACTTTGAGCAATCTCAGTAATTTGTTAACCCAACACTATAATACCGCTATCATTTGGAGGATTTCCCAGATGTGCTCCTCATCAAAAACAGCATTACATCCAGAACCAAAGAATTGCAGGCATATGAGCACCGCATCCCATCAAGATCCTAACGTCCAATCCCCAGGTCGCCGCAAAAGGCGAGATCTAAAAAACAAACAAGGCAACCCTCATGAACAACATTAGACAACCAGCCGATTTAGTTATGGCGAGCTCAAATAGTCTTCTGATCATCTTATCATGCATACAATATGTTGGTGCCATGTAAGTCTAAAATGGGATTTTAGAGCATTAATTGGAACTAATTAAGAACAGAAAAATTTATTAGACAATATTTGAATCAAATAGGATGCCGTCATCATAATGTTTTCTTTCCAAGAGTATTTGGCATTCAAGATTCATCCTTAGAACTTGAAGGGGCGAGAAACAGAGAGACAAAAGTAGCCAATATCAACAATAGAAATAAACTAGTGAGAAACTATTTCTCTAAACTCTTTGAATTATTGAAAATACAAAAATAATTTGTAAACGTCACCCTTAGGTAGTGAAGAGTTGCCGGTATCTAAAGAGGCTGACAACAAGATTGCAACATGCTAAAAATTGCCATGTGCAAGCAGGACTATCTATAGCAAATAGGAAAGATAAGTAATGAAGAATTATAAGCATTTAGAAGGCCACACAACTACAATGCTAACATGATAAGATTCTTCATGTGAATGCAGGGGCTGCCATAGAAATAGGCCAGCTCATAAGTTTCCACACTCTCCATTCAGCTTCAAACAGAGTGCTAACGGTGATTTCAAAACAGAAATATTCGAGTACAACTAATTTGGAAGACAACAAATTAACCAAATTATGTCAAATTTCAGCACCCAAATTCCAGAGATTGTTGCTGAGAAGAAAATAATCATCCCATATTGACTGCCCATAACATACCGATCAAGCATTTATGACTGAGCATAACCAAAGATAAAGACTCATCCTCCCGTAACTATTAGTAATGCACAAATTTGAACATACTTGTTACAACAGATGCAGGTGTAGAGACCTAGAATTTTCATCTTTAATTCCTAGCTGCTGGAAAAAGCTTATCCTACTTGACTAACAATGAAAAAGGAATAAAAAGAAGAAAATTGAACAAACCTAACAACCACTTTCAGACTAGCCACATAAGAGCCAGGGAAATATGCAACGTCAATGGTTCCGATTTTAAAAATAGAGGTGAGATGGAAACAGATACCTTGAAATAGATGGAGGAGATGATCCTGCACGAGAATGTGAGGAACCAGATCTAGCAGGAGACACAGAATATTTGGCCCTAGGGGACTCACTGCAAAAGAACTTACTGTAAGTCAAGGTGATTATTATTGAAAGCAGCACATCATAATCACTGCATAACAGATAATAGACCTCCTATGGTAGCCATAGCTACGACTACGGCTTCGGCTTCTAGAATAGCTACGTCTTGATAGGCGTGGACTGCGACTACGGCTCCTAGAGTAGCTCCTCCGTCTTGAGTCATACTCCCTCACCTAGGTAAATGCCAATGGTTAAGAAATACCATCATGGAAACTATTATTCAGAGAAACAGGATCCATGACAACATACCCGCACATAAGCTCGAGAAAATGCATTCCGGAACTCAGAGTCATCGAGTTTCCTAATCTGTGGATACATAACAGAAACACTCGCTGACCATCCATAATCATAATTATCCATAGGAATTGAGAGAAGATCTTACTCCAGGGCAGTGAGGAACTTACAGCATATTTCATATCCTCATAGTTTGTATAGTCTACAATCCCCGTCATGCCTGCAAAGGTTGCCAAAACTTATATAATTCTGATGCTGCCTAGTACAAACATTTGGTTCATTGTAGATCATTGCCATTGTATAAATATGCAGCTATAAGGCTCTCACATGCAGCATCCTAGTATAACAGGGTAAACAAAACATGCAAAGGACAAAATGGATTTTGAGTAGTTAGCTTTACCACCACGATCGCGGAAGACTTGAGAAAAGCAGACATCCCCAGCCCGGCGCATATGATCCTGGTCATTTTACATGCAAGAACAATGGTAATTTAACTTGAACAATAATAATTTAACTTGACTGTAATTGATTTCAACATTTTACACTATGCAAAATAGTAAGCGCAAAGCATAGACAGAGCAGAGAATGAACACACCTTTAGGTCTTGCCATGAAGCAGAAGGCGGCAATCCAGTGACCAATACTATGTAAAAGAAAGATATTGAATCAACCTCAACAGCAATCATCATTAAAATAGATAAGCAATGCCAGACTAATACATACCACGATAGTCAGAGCGTCTGGAAGATCCCCGGCCACCACTGCTACCACTGTAACTGCTATAACGATCAACAGGTGAAGACATTCTTCGCCCGCCATGTGCAAGCTCAACCTAACAGGAAAAATACATTTACTTGGAAAATAAGAAATCAAAGGCAAGACAGAGCCAAGAAACCTACTCATAACACACGTGCGTAACTAGCCAAGAGTGAGTAGAGACTGACTCGCAGTGGATACCCATCAAAATCATACCCATCTCGACCATAAATTGCATCTTCTGCGTCACAAGGATCTTCAAACTACAGCACAAAAGATTTGGATAAATACATCAGTTTTAAGGAAATCAAAACAAAACAGATAAAACCCACACCAATGACTTAAACCAAACTTGCAAATTTGACACAATTCACAGAAGGATAAAGTACAACTCACCTCAACAAAAGCATAGCCTGGGGGTCTTGGTGGGATTTTCAGGTCAATATCAATAATGGGTCCATACTGCCATTAATTGTCACATGAAACAATCAAGAGTTTATTAGGAATTGCTTCATAGTAAATAAATGCACAATCTCTATCATGCAGCTATTCAAATTTATAAATGAAATAAACATGTCTCTTTATTCATTACATTTGCCAATAATTGTTTAGCACTTGAGATGACTTTCCAGCATCATTCTTTTTCATAAAGTAAATAGTAAAATTTTGAAATCATAAATCCTCAATGATTAATCCATACATCTTTAAATGAATGGGCTTCCCATTTTGAATACTAAGTACAACTTAAAGAAAACTTAAACACCAATTGATCAATTGAACCACCTTGTAAAACAAATCTTCTATTTCTCTTTCACGAACATCCCCTGGAAGATTGCCCACATAAAGAGTCCGGCTTGCACGGGTGCTCATCTTTTCCTGAAACATAAGCAATTCACTGGAATTGAGGTACAACTACTCACATATCAAGAGAGGGAGGCATGCAGCTGCTCACTGTGTTGTCAAATTCACACGGGTCTAAAATATCAAAAATTTTATCACATAGAAAAAATCACATAAATTCGCACACAGCCATTAGCCGGCCATAAACTGTAGCACACATAAAAAGAAAAAATGAAATTAATTAAGAAAATTAAGAATCAGAGTTGCCACATGCAATCACCCACAACAAAAAGAACACAAAACAAGATTGAAAAAAAAAAACAATTAAAAAAAACAGCAATTAACCCTTCTGCTTTTTCCCTCACCAGTGGTAAGCGGAGGACCCCAACAAAAAAAAAAAAAAAAAAAAACAGAGAGAAAACAAGCAGAGATTATGTGTGGTAAGCACCTTTCAGGCACATGGTGTCAGGGTTTAAACGGGGGAAAGAGTATTTATTACAAAGCTAAAATTAGACAAATTGGGACAGCTGTCCTAACAAAAACTAATGTAAAAATAAATAAAATAAATAATAATAGTAATAATTAAAACATTAATAAACGAAATTATCCGAAAAACAGAGAAATCGATCATGAAAACATTAATCCAATTCTATAAGGTCATCCAAGGCAGCCAAAAAAAATTAATAATAATAATAATAATTCAAGAAAACATAGTATCTACGTGGTATAAGCATAGTTGAAACCCAAGATTAGATTTTTGGTGAGGACAATAATATATAAGACGAATCTCGACAAAGTTCTAAATCAGGAAAATCAATAACAAGGGAAAAAAAAAACAAAAGAAGAAGAAGGATAGAACAAACAAAGAGATAAGGAAATTCATGAAAAGAAAAAACGGTAATTGGAATCTGTACAGAAAATCCAACAGGAAGATAGAACATATAACAAACCCAAAGAAAAAAAATTAATAAGGTGATATACTATAAGACAGTAGAACACCAAGCTTGATTAGGGTTTTTTTTTTTTTGAGAAGTAAATAACAATAAAATTTCGAAAAAAAGAATCATAAAATAGGTAATAATAATAATAATAATAAACGAAAAAGAAGAGGAAGCAAGAAGATGCAGAAGAGAAGAGGGAAAAACAAAAGAACGAACCTTTTCGTTCGTCGCAGCAACAGAGAGCGCTACTTCAATGTACGATTCTTCTGGAAGAAACTGGGCTGGCAGTGTGTGTTTTTCTATTTTATATATATATATAAGAGAAGGAAACTTTGAACGAAGCCGCGCTTCCCATTTTGCCCCTCCTATATTATGCGAATCACCGGCCCACGTGTCATAACTCGAGACTCGCCACTGCAAAATGATGTAGCCACGTGTCGGTTCTCGATGTCGTCAGGGCCTAGGCTGATGTGTCAACATAGGAGCCTCCCAGACCTCACACAGACTTATATATATATATATATATATATATTTATTAAAAAAATAAAATAGGGGAAGAATTGTTGTGTAAGCCAAGTTGTATGTTCTGACTCTGTTTTCAAATCGGGACCATCCATTGCTTTGTTAAATTTAAAAAATTATTCAAATTACGCAAGTTGCCAATAGATCAACGCGAGACAGCAGCGCCCACTGTTTTGGTTGGTCATTGTATTTGAGGAATCCAACTTGGCTTTTTCTTTCCTTCTTTCTTCTATATAGTCTTCGCGTAAAACACGAAACCCTGCGTAGCCTTGTCTCTCTCTGTCTCTCGTTCTAGTTCTCTCAAAAAACAAAGATAAAAATCGTTCCCGGAAGAAAAAAAATGGCTGAAGTTAAGAGCAAATTGGAAACTGCTAGGGAATGGGTCGTTGAACACAAGCTTAGAACTGTTGGTAATCTCTCTCTCTCTCTCTCTATATATATATATACATATACACACACACATATATGTCTATATATGAATCAGTTGTGTTGTTTTGGGGGTTTTGATCTGATTGGATTTTTTTTCTTGTCTGGTGGCTGTTTACGATGATGATTGGGAAAAGGGTGTTTGTGGCTTAGCGGTATAGCGGGTTCAATCGCGTACAATTGGTCAAAACCCAACATGAAGACCAGCGTCAGGATTATTCATGCCAGGTTGAAACTTTCCATTATTTATTTTCCTTATTTCTCTTTTATTATTATTATTATTATTTTCTTTCTTTCAATTCTTTATGATGCGAATTTATGAAATTTTGAATTGGATATAGCTGATTTGCGAGTTCGTGGAAGTTAAGGTTGCGAACTTTTTTATTTGAGAGCCTAATATGATGAGTAGTTCATGGAATAATGGCTCTTGAAGATATGTAGTTGTGTCTCTGCCCTCCCCTCTCGTGATTTTCACATGCATTGATGGTCTATGTAGTTGATGTCATTTCTGGGTGTGTTTGTCTCGACGTTGTCTTATGGACCATTAGTTTTAGCAGCTTGGTTGGGTCTACCATGGTCTTTCAAGAAAAGTATTCTTTGTCTGTGACATTCATCCTTTGTAAATTGCTTGTAGATTTTGCACTTTGTTTTGATTTGGGGAGAAGGGGAAAGACCAAACGACAGTAGCATCCCCAAGCATTTTCTTTTGGGTGATGCAGCTGTTCTTAGGTCTTGAACTGAAACACTTTGTTCTTGGCTTAGGATTTGTGCCATTGCAGTAGAGAATGGCTTACTGATAATTTGTTCACAGATGATGGGAAAAACTATGTTCCCAGCATTTAACCTGGGACAAATTGGTAGTTCATGCCCATGTAGTGGGTTAAAGCGTACCTTAGTATGTAAAGTAGGATTCCCCTTTTTGTCTCCCTAAAAATATAATAAATTTGATGAGCGGAAGATTTTGTTGGGCACACCTACACAAAATGAAAGCACTATCCCTTTTGCCAGTGTTTAGCTTTTCAATATCGTCACTTTTTTCCTGCTTCTTTGACTCGTGGCTGACTGACCGAAGCCCCTTGGTTCTGAATAACTTGAGAAGCCTTTAGATACCTGTTAGATTTTATGTTTCATATTGCTAAGAGCAAGCATTGGAAATCCAGACTTGATTTCTCACTGTGCTTGATCCACAATTGAGAAATCTTCTAAATGCCAATGCTGTTCTAACTTAAATGACTAAGGTGTTCGAAGTTCCCATTGAAAAAAACAAGGGTTTAATTGAATATTATGGGACTACTTTGCATGTCTACAAGAGTATAACTATTGGCCTTACAGCCGCACACTCTGCCAACATCTAAAAGCTCTTTACTCCCTTTGTTTCATTCTTTCTTCTGCAAGTGAGAATTTAAAACAGAGATACACAGTTTCTAATTTGTTTGTAAGCATGCATTCCCAATTTATATATATGAAGTAGCTTTGTTAATATGCAAATTTTCTTTTTATCTCAGGTCTTTTGGTACTTGTGTTGTTCTTATCTGCCTTTAGTCCTTTGCTGCTTACCTTCTCTTTCATATTGAATTCAGGTTGCACGCACAGGCTCTTACTCTGGGTGCACTTGCTGGTGCTGCTTTGGTCGAATACTATGACCATAAAAGTGGTGCAAAAGCTGAACGATACGCAGATTTCATCCCTCACAAGGAGTAATGACTATATCCTCTCTAGGCTTTACAATCGAATGATTGTAATTGCGACGAGTGCATGAAAAACCAGTAAATTTGGCTTTTGCTTATTTTTAGCTTGGTGATTGTATTCGACATCACATAAAAACGTATCACAGAGATTTGGCAGGGAGGATGAAATAAGTTTCTTCGATTCTGAGGGAAGAAAAAGAGATGAGAATTATTGACTGGGGACTGGAATTGATGGGTATCAGCTTACCATAACCACCTCTAGCTTCTTCTTAGGAATTCTTTTAATTACATTGTTATCGGTGTTTCACTGCGTTTCCTCATCCCCTCGGTTTATTATTATAATATTGAATTGGAAAAACGTTGCCTTTGAATTTTATTTTTATTTTTTTATTTAAAAGAAACAAATATTCAAGGGATATATTTCATTTATATTAAATTCCTTTCTTATTTCAGTTGCGCATTTTATATTTTGAATTATTGCGCTTACCAAATGGTCCCTTAATTTATTTATTGTATCTTTTTCGAACAAGCATATTGTTATTTATATATAAGAAAATTTTGATACTTTAATCAAATCAATTGAATTTCATAAGATAAAAGGTTTGATTTGTAACAAAATAATTGAATTAAAATGATATATTTTAGAATAAATAGCAAACACATTCATTTTTATTATCAAAGTAGATAAATTGTTTTTATTAAGAAACTTTTTGTATAAAAAAGTGGTTTTTTAAAAAATAATAATTATAATTTATACAATTTTTTCAAGTTAATAATTAAAAATTTAAAAAATAAAAAAATTAAAATGTGAACCGTTAAAATGTCCTTAACTAACAATAAATTCAATTTTACTTTAACAGAGATTTGGAATTGCAAAACAATTGCCGTCCAGCCACTCCACACCCTCTCCCCCTCCCCCCAAAAAAAAAAAAAAACAAAAAAAAGAAACAAAACAAAACAAAAACAGAAAGGAGCGCCAGAATTTCCCCTGGTTTCCCTGTAACACGGCCCATGCGGGAATTTTCCTAGAGACGTCAAACCAGAGAACCATATCATTATCTCTAAATCAGAGCTAGGCAGATAATTGAGCAGAGAGATATAATGAACACAAATTTGACGCGAAAAGAGACAAGAAGATACAGCCCTCCTACTACTACTACTACTACTACTATGACTGATGTGAAATAAAGCCATCATCATATGTTGAGATAAAATTAGTAATATAATTATATCTTTGACCCCGTCTACCAAAAGAAAAAATTATAGCCTTTACCCAACCTCGATTAAAGCAAATGGGTCACGTTTCAAAATCAAATATCTAGTGTGCAGTGCTCTCTCTGGTTTTTTCTTTTTTTTTTTTTTTTTTTTTTTTTTAGGTTTCTATTTGGAACATATGATGAGTAATGAACATAGATTTCGCTCCTTTTGGAGTGGGCTCCAGAGATTTGTGGCAATGCGTAAAACAAGTCTCCGCCGATCATGGACCACTTCTCGTGACATACTTTGCCAATATAAACACTATTATCTTATCGACAGTGAATGGTAATGCTAGATATTTTCAGCAACTATTTGCCTAGTAAGGTGAATTAAAAATTTAAAAATTGGAAAACTGTTTAGTACTGTAAAAATTATTTATTAAAATTCACAATTCATCCAAAAACAATTATATTGTAAATGTGGAGAGGGAGATAGAGAGAGATAGATAGAGAGAGAGAGAGAGAGATATCGTTTCTCGAGAGCCCATACCCTTTAGCCAAAATTTACAGCCGCGGTTGTTGTCACGAAGAGTTAATGCTCTTTTGACTATTATTTCTTGTTATAAGTCCCGACAACTTGGGAGTTGAAAACCTGAATATAACGAAAAGGAGATCATATAATAAGGATCTGGATGGCAATTTCTGGTAATTTCAATCATGTCCAAGACCTTTTGATATTCATTTATTTAAAGTTAGGGGCATTTCAGTAGCCAAAAAAGGTCAGTGGACCCACTCATCACGTGAATGACATGTCCACCCTGAATTTTTTTCAATGCCACGTGTCTCCAGTTGTTTCTGGATGTCCGGCACACGGCCCCCACATTTCCCATTGATCTTATCCCACATACGTGCTCGTCGGTTCTCCTGCCACATCAAGCAAATTACCTTTTCAGATCTGGATCAACGGTCCAGATCCTTCGTTTCCCGAAAGACTTGTTCCACATTTACCCTTTGGCCGCCATTAAATATCTTCTCCACTCCAGCTTCTATACTCTCTCCTTCTATTTCCGAGCGGCTGATCAGCATACGTTAGTGTTCTAAAATAAAGAGAAAAAACACAAGAAAACCTTCGCCGATTGCTCTAACCTGCGGCATGGGTCTACTCGACAAGCTGTGGGACGACACCGTAGCGGGGCCACGGCCGGAGAACGGTCTCGGCAAGCTCCGGAAGCAATCCACCTTCAGCTTCCGGTCAGGCGCCGGCAAGGGTATGCAAAAAAAAACTAGTTATGCCCACGCCTGCGTCTTTGCAAGATTACAAAACCTAAAATTCGCAAGCTGAAAGCTTGTATAACATATAACTTATATAAAATGTTAAGCTGCAAAATGGCCATATGGCGCGCTCACGTTGCTCGCCGTTGGATCGGATGTTCGTCTGCGCGATGATCGTTCGATCATTGGCAAGCGCGAGATGATCCGTAGAACTCGATCAGAATTGATTGTTTCTTTGGCCTAAATGCTCTGTTATTTGATGAACTCGACGAGAAAAATGATACGATGTAGATATTAGCGATATTCGAGTGAACTGTTTCGATCCAACGGCTTTTGACTGATCTGTACAATTGTTTCCATTTTGGTTTTTTGATCAGAATCCGATGGCGGAAGCCTGAGATCGTACGGCGAGGATGCGTCCGAGGAAGCTATTAGGGTGACGCGCAGTATCATGATAGTGAAACCGCCGGGATACCAGATCGGTTCTCCTCCGGTGTCACCCGCCGGCTATACGCCTCCGGTATCTCCCTTTTCTGGTAAGCTTTTTGTTTCTTTTCTAATTCTTGTTATGTTATTTGACCATAAAGTCCCCGGTCTTTTCACCCAATGCCTGAAATGTCCTCCCACCTTACATGATTGTAAGGTGGCACGTGCGGGCTGGGTGCGATTAGTTGGGGACAGGGTTAGATTTGTCAATTTAATCATGTGGTAGATGTTGGCGAATGGATAACGACAATCAGAATGGGATTAGCATATGATGTGTCCCCACATCTTAAGCGTAAAAAGAAAAGTAATCCACATTTTGGATTGTTTAGTTGACTTGTCAAATTCTCACTTTTGCCGCGCGATTAACAAAATGGACCCATCTGTGGCGTCCTATTATCAGGATTATTGGTTACGCGCTTTTAGTCCTTGAATCCATGACCTCGACTTATGCAAATATAAGGATGATGACGGTATCATTTTATTTGTTTCTTTGTCTTGTTCTAGCATCCATGAATTATTGTTCTGATTTAAAATTACTATTTAAATAAAAATTAAATCTTATTTAGTATAATTTTATATTTAATTTAAAAATAAATGTTATCTAATATATAAAAACTTTAATATTTTGATATACTTTGTGATTGATGAATATAGATTTGCATTACAAAGACTTTTGTTAGATATATTATTAGAATTATTAATGTAATAAAATATTCATGTTATTTGTACGTGTTTCTATAATAACAACAGTGGAATCAAAGTTATAGAACTCTATTAATAGTACCAGAGTTGATCAAGTTTAGGTTGTTCGGCTAATTGAGATGACATGTGTTGTAATCCAACTAAGTTTTGGGTCAAATATAACATTATAAAAGAATGAAACAAGTTAGTTTGGTTATAAACCAGGAAGGCAGAATTGGTTAGAAGCTAAATATTTCCTTTTTTTAATGACTAAATATACTGTTTTGATTCCTTTATTGCATTGTAATTTGGTACGAATTCATGTACTGGGCTGGAGCATTGAATCGCTAACATGACCAATTTGTGGGGCTGTTAAGGAAGCAGAGAGTCGTTCCGGTTTCGAAGAAAGTCAACATCGGATGCATACGAGGAGAAGGCAAGAGAGGCTAGACCCAGGTGCCCTACTGCTTCTTACAACGTGTGAGATGTGAGAAACTCTTAAAGTTTCCAGTTCCAGGCTTTGTGTGGGCGTCTGGCCTATGTTATCTGTATCAAAGTGGAAGGGCGTCTCTGGGTGTGTGTTTTTGTGTGTTTTGTAGGCACGCCACGTGGCGAGTCTCGTACCTCATGCCTTGTGCAAAGGGGTTTGTAATCGTGAAGGGCTTGTGGCGTAACTTGCTACCTGTAATTATGTTGCTTTTTCTCATTGCATATTTGTCGATGATCACA
The DNA here is from genome assembly GCA_021464305.1 of Kandelia obovata. Classification (NCBI taxonomy): domain Eukaryota; kingdom Viridiplantae; phylum Streptophyta; class Magnoliopsida; order Malpighiales; family Rhizophoraceae; genus Kandelia; species Kandelia obovata. Next base: position 11,447,451 of record CM038476.1, read on the forward strand.
TCCCTCTCCCCTCTTCTCTCTCTTTCTCGGTGTGTGTGTTGGCGTTTGTGTGTGCGTGGAATTGGCATAATGGTGCCTTTGATCGGAGTAAAGATGGTGCTTGCAAAAGGGCATAATGGGGAGTTGTTATAACGAAGCCATCAATGTCGCGATGGTGGGCTTCCAATTATGTGGTGGGAATTCTTTTAGTTAGGTCTTGACAGCGTTATTTTCAACCACACATGATAAAGTGACTTTGTGTGTTAGCTGGTTCATAATGCCTGGGTGAATCTAGTGTGGTACTCTTAATATATCACTCAACGTTGCAGTTACTCTCCAAAGCTGCCCTACCAGGAAGTGATCACTGTACTTTTAGGTGTTTTATTTCAATCATTTACCCATAAGCGTAGCTGGGGAAGTGCGTGTGTATATATATATATATATATATATATCTGTCTCTTATACACATCTAGATGTGTATAAGAGACAGATCTCAGGCTTCCGCCATCGGATTCTGATCAAAAAACCAAAATGGAAACAATTGTACAGAGCAGTCAAAAGCCTGGCTCTTCTACACATCTAGATGTGTATAAGAGACAGGTTATAACGAAGCCATCAATGTCGCGATGGTGGGCTTCCAATTATGTGGTGGGAATTCTTTTAGTTAGGTCTTGACCGCGTTATTTTCAACCACACATGATAAAGTGACTTTGTGTGTTAGCTGTTTCATAATGCCTGGGTGAATCTAGTGTGGTACTCGTAATACAGCACTCGACGTTGCAGTTACTCTCCAAAGCTGCCCTACCACGAAGTGATCACTGTACTTTTAGGTGTTTTTTTTCAATCTTTTACCCATAAGCGTAGCGGGGGAAGTGCGTGTGTATATATATATATATATATATATAGACGCACACATGCACACGCATTCAAGCGAATGAAACAATAAAAGCTAGTTTGTCTAATGACTTATTTGGATTGAATTTATAGGAAAACATAAAACTAAGTTGTACAGGTTGAGTGCTAATTTATTTGATTGGTTTGAACAGACGCGTGAGGAAGCTATGCTAGGAGCGTTGATGCAGATGACTGAGCGCTCTTATATATAAGACAACTGAGTGACACAATGGTTGGTAGTTATTAAATTTGAAGATGAGTTGTTTGGATCTCGTTGAATGGACTGATTATTAATTTTTCTCAATTGAATGGTCAATGGATGACAAACTATTAACCTAATTTTGGTATCACGTATTTAACATTGGAAAGTTGCTACCATCGGGGATGCATTGTGGTGATGCATTAATGCTCATTGCGGGAGATTTATTTGGCTATAATAAAGTTTCAATCGTTGGTTTATTTTCTTGATGTGGTGTGAAGGAAGCCCTTTTCTACTTTCTGGAAGAGGTGGCTGAGTGGTTTAGAAACACAAGTCCTGTGAAGATAACTTAATTGTTCTAGTTGCATAGACCTCCCATTTTTGCTGTCTGCTGTTAAAATTTTTCAATAAATATAGAAAGATTATATTTGGAATTGCATCTAATGAAGCTTTGGATTGTACCCGAACATACTTTGTTGCATCTAGAATGTCACTGATATATATCTTGTTAAATTGCACTATTGATCAACATCTGGAAACCATTAGATATACCTTGGAATAGAATATTTTCTTGACCAAGACTTTGTAATAGAATGCAATCCATGTATTCGAGATGGTTGCATGATTGCATCAAAACTTTGATGTAAATTTCATAAGCTCCTATTGGCAAAAATTTAGTACAGTATATATATCCTATCAGTAATGACCCATTTTGACAAATGGACAAGGGCTCCCTGAGCAAACAACAGAGCGTCAATGCAAACATTTCTATGTAAAATTCGAGGCTCGTATACTTGGTGGGAATCACAATAAGACATGTTTGCTAGTCCGCAGGATCAAAACTTTGTCCTTGGTTATGCAAGGCATCCTGCAGAGAGGATGACTTCTGTTCTTGATCTCTGAATCATCGAATAACAGTTGCAGGACAACTAAATCGTTCTGTTACTTCAATCAGAGAAGAGGATTCCTCTTCCACGACACCTCTGTTTTAACTTGAACTTGCTGCATCACCTTTACAAAGCTTGAAGGAATATCCATATACCCTTGTCCCATATTAGATCATTCCAGCTTTAGGAGGCTGCTTGAACAAAAACAAGAATCAGCAGATCAGCTGCTTGTTGCAACCACGAAAGTGAAATCTTAGAGAGGAAGAGAAGGAAGACAGACTGACATCTTCTGAAATCCAATGGGAAAGTGGATAGTAAGGATTCAATGGAGATACCTTCTTAAGGGCCAACTTAGAACTGCTAGCTGCTGCAAGTGGCTTCAATATCTCAAAGGAACACATCAGAGTTTCGTCAACACTCAACAAAGCACCAGCATTGTCAAACTCCCCGCCATAGTTGGGAGCTGAAAATATCATGACTAATCTTCATTTGGCAAAAAATTCATATCCATCTTCAACCACCTGAGAATAACAGAAAATTCTTAATTTGGACAAAACTCAATCAAATGATTGTCAGGCCCCTGACAACACCTCACAAATGCAAGCATCAGTTATATTATTTTGGACCTAACTCTCACAGAAGGATGACTATGGTGTATTCACGTGTCTTTGGCTTCGTGAAGATTCATTCTTTTAGGTTAATCTCAGATTACATTAGATGATTCAAACACAAGTTACATTTGCTACATTATCGAGATTAATCAATAGAAAACCAAGTCACAGCTACACAGCTTGGTACACATAAGTGACCCCACCATCACTTGCATGAAACTAATGCAGTTCCATACACTGAATCTTCTATTGACAAATATTCAGAGACAGGCATCTCCCATGTCGGAATCTGATTTCCATCTAAAAGGCCTCCTTTAGCAAATTAATGAGTGCAGCCACAGGCAAGCAATTGAAGCAGTCTGTAAATATCTTCCTAAGTCTCACATTAAACCCCCTTTTACATTCATCATAAACCCATATATCCAGTTGATCTTTGCGTCCTCGTGGTTTCCTCTCAACAGGTAAATTGTCTCGGAATATCTGATTTTGTATGCCAAGAGCAGACATATTGTCTCCAGGCTTTGCTTCCCTCTGTCCACATAGTCACCCGGAAACAAATATTGCAGCAGTAGGATAGCCACCATATTCAAATAGCCTCAAGAGGTCTTGATATTGCCCATGAATATCACCTGTGAAAGCCAAACAATGTTAGACATAAAGGCAGCGAGAATTATAACTAGATAATTTTGTTGCTTTTTTAAGCAAACTGTGGCCTTAACAGCTTATTTCTTCCTGCCATTCAACCAAATGTTATTGGTAAGACAACATAAACTATGATTATAGGCATTGAAATCAATTCCAAAGCTGCAATTTCCCCACACCGGTCCTCCCATAAATAATCAACGAAAATTCCAGATGATGTTCCACACAAATGATAACATCAAAAAAACACATACAATTTCATACTCTAAACATCATGGTACTCAATAATTTATGAGAAGAATAAAGAAAATGGCTGACCACATATCCAAATGGGAGCTGTTAATTCAAGGAGATTAGGCTGAGCGAGGAAGATTTGGCAGGCATTAACACACAATTGACGTTCTCTCCCTCAGAAGGCTGCACTTGCTTGCCCCTTTTACCCTCTAACAGCCTCCGTATAATATCATCCAATACTCCCTTATCCGGCATTCCCTCCATTGTCATCATCATCGTCATCATTATCTCTAAATCAGATCTACTTCCTCGTGTGATTTATATAAATAACAAATGTTCAAGCTCCTGAATTGAAAGCAACGAGGAAACAAAGACGAAAAAAAAAGTTTTGTTTTGGCATGAGGACTTTTTTTTCGAGGAAAAAAAAGGGTTGAGAAACTGTGAAATAAAGGAATAAATTGCCAGATTGTAAGAAGAAATGAGAAGGGTAGACGTTGAATTGATGGAAATGTATCAAAGATACCTACTTTCCAGAGAAGGTGGCAAAAGAGTGGAAAAGGCCGGCGAAAAAGAGAGCTTTCGTATTGAACAAAAGAGGATGAAATGGCTGCCCTTTAAAAATTAATTAATAGTTTGACTTCAAGTACCTTGCCACCCCGTAGAGAAATAGAAGGGTAATGGAAAAATAACATAAAGAGAGAAAACAAATGGAAAATGTCAGGGAAAAAAAGAAAAAAAAAAGATATGGGTTGTCACTCACTCTCTCACTCTCTCTCTCTCTCTCTCTCTCTCTCTCTCTACACAATAATCCTATTCTCTACAAAAATCATATTTTCTCCCCAACTTCCAAGAAGAATCAATATATAGCAATTCATGAGAGAATATTTTTATTTCGCGTTTTTTTTTATTAGTTAGGATACAAATATTGTTGCTCTCCGACCATAAGATCTCGCCATATATTGAAACCCAACTTGAAAACCCTGCTAATATGTTTAAATCACAAGTGGCTTCTTTGGTCTCCCTGCCTGCCTGTCATATCACCTTATTATTTTTATTTTTGTATACACAACCCAATAACAGCATGCCACGTCTATGTTCGGGCCCTTGTGCAATGCTATCTGCGGCATCTTCTCTTCTAATGATCTTATTACCAAGCGGTTTACATTTGAATTTTGGACTTGGTTTGATGAGAACGGTTTCAGCTCAATTTAATTTATTTTCTTTGAAGTGAGACTTTAATTTTGCACTTGGTTTGATCTTAGATCAAGGTTGAAGATTAGAGTAATAGTGCAAACGTGTGGCAAGCTAATCTTTCAGGATAAAGCATGCAAGTCATTTGTTTAGTTAATGATTTAAGAATGCTCCGGGGAATATAATAGAGAAAGAGTTAGAGATAAGAACCTCAATTGCATTTGAAACAATATTCTGTGGTTTCCTCTGGGTGGCAAAATTAACTTGGGATGACTTCGTGGTCATGCACACAAGACTCATCCATGGAGTCAAAACTATTTCATATATCTATACATGTCCATGGGCCTATGAGCTGAAACCTTTGGAGTTCATGTGCTCGTGATATCAGCAAGAGCATGCCCTGACATCAAAGATGGATGTTGACTGTGTCTCCATTGTAACAAAGTAATCAACTAAGTTACTATGTCAATGATTACATTCTACCTAAATAATCCAGGGAAATTTCCAATGACTTGCAGTCTCAACAACCATTGGCGTCTTTATCCGGTCTGCTGTGTTCAATTATATAAACAAGGGGAGTGAAAATTATCCACAACGGGCATCTCATGTCTCAATCTTAATTAGTCTATTTCAATCAAGCTGGCTAGTAGCTGCCCAAGCGTACATGATCAACCAACACATAAATTTGCCCGCTTCCAGAGCATAAAGCCCTGGAGATGGAAGATGGCAGTAACCTGCAGAATGGCTGTTGCAGAACAACTGGCTCGGTCATAGGCCTAAATTCTACCTAACAATACTATTATGTTACTGTAATCAACGGCAACATGATACCTTAATATGGCTTAGTCTTGGGGCACATGAATATTTGATCTGCTGCCACAAACATTCTGACAGGATGAACAGAGTCCAAATGGAAGACACAAAGGCACCAAGATCAGTTCAGGCAAATAAATCCTTGCAAGAGGACTATAAATTTGAATAAGACTGAAATAGATATCTCTAACTGGATGCACACAAAACAATAACCGTGAATAGCACAATGAATACCTTCCTATTCTTTTGAGTGCAATTCTAGTCTGCCACTGGCTTATGCATTTGGTTGAGTACCATAAGTATCAATATTTAGAAAGTTTTAAAAAGCCTGATTTCGACAAACCAATTTGTTTTCCTCGGCAGCTAGATGGACGCTAGTGAAAATTTCTAATGAGCAAGAAGCTTTCAACTACTGTTGATTTAACACGTATGTAACAACAAACTTGATAATAGTTGTATTCTTAAGCCTTGCAGACAACTTCTACAATGACCAAGGCTTAAGCTTCTAGTCCCGGATGAAACGAAGCTTCCTCAATCGACAACAATAATCTTATGGTAATTATTTTAATGACAACTATCCTCAAAACAGTTCCCACCCCCAACGAGTAGGAAGCTTCAACCAAAAGACAAAATTTTGTAGCCACGGACTTAATCAAAAAGCAAAATTTGTACAGTATCTGTTTCTGAACATACAAGCATTTCGATAATGAAGGCTGCAAGCAATGAGTAACAATAGCCTTATAAGATTTTAAAAAAATAAAATAAAATCACAACCCAATTCAATTAATCACAAATGAAAACAGAAATACGATCGTTATTTGCCAACAGAAACAATTCAGTTATTGAGATGTTTCGATTCAAAGTTCTTTCTAAGAAGAAGATACAAATGGGTTGTTTCTATGCCAGGTCAATCTCTTATCATCTCCACAATTGAAGCCACACCCACATCGAGGGGACTCCTCAAAATTATCAATTGGAAAGCCAGCACCAGCAATCCCAACGCTGAATTCAAGATCATCCCCACGTCTTGAAACCTCAATGATATCAACCCACATGAAGAACAGCTTCACACTGACACCCTCCAGGCTCAAGATCCTCCCTTCAGATATATGCCCTTGGATGGTTGACCTGTACTTTAGCTGGTACGACCCTTCAAGGGAAAAGCTGCAAGCGCCATTCAAGAATGCGGCGAATTTACCTGTTGTGTTGTCAAGATCGTAGTCAAGAACACCCTTTGGGAGTATTCCTTTGGGGAAGCCATATTCGAGGAGCATCTGATAAGCTGTTGGCTTCTGCCCATAAGAAATTTCTTCCCGATCTAATGCTAATGATGAGAAAGATTCTGAAAATATCAGAACAAGCCAAAGAATTGTTGACAGAGATCTGCAGCTTTTGGTATTGAAATGAAGCATATCTTTAATCTTTGCAAAGTTTGAATCTTTTGGATTTGGTTTTCCTTTTTCTCTCTGTTTTCTCTTTCCTGTAGCTGTTGTGTCTTTAGGCTCGGATGCTACCAGATTGGCTGTTTAAAGCATAGCTGGAAACAGGGGTTACTTCCCCCGTCTGTCTTTCAATTCTATGGTGGATCTTGGCCTCCTGGACCCACCCACCCTTATCAGGGTCCTATTCTGTGCCAAGCCTCTGGGCACCCATGCGCTTCACTACTCTAAAATTGACCCCAAAATTTTCTTTTCTTTATTTTTTTTTTGTTTTTAGAAAAATGTAATTATAGTTGTGGTGTATATATATATATATATATATTGTATAATTAAGGATTGTAATTGTATTTTTTTTTTCAATCTGCATGACTCCTGCATATCACCATAGCAGCACCAGGGGGGGGGGTTGCCTTTTTCTTGATGTTAATTTATTAGAGTTAAAACAATAGCCAAAATAAAATAAAACAAAGAATAATTCAAAAGATCTTAGTAAATATCATAATAATTATTTTTTTTAACTTATCAAGAAATACTATCATCTTTAAAATAAATATTTGTTAACAAGTAATTTTATTAATTAAAAATTATCTAATTTATCAAAAATGATATTTTTTTATAATACTTAATATTACTAATCTCAATGGACCATATGAAAGGCCTTGTGAGATCACATCAAGATTGAATCCAGGTGCATAAAACGTTCTATAAATTCAAATTTAAGTTATTCAGTTTGATTTGAGTTAGATAAGAGAACCCTTTTTTCTTTTTGAATTATTTTTTAATATCTTAGAGGTAAGTATACTTTTGGGATTTCAATAATTAAGCACAACATATTAAAATTAAATTCCCTACATGTATTTTGTGTAGTAATCACAGCAGTAAAGTATGGTGCTAGCTAGTATTCTTAAAAATAAAAATAAAATAAAAAATAAAAAGGGGAACATATTTGGGCCCGAGTAGTAGTTCAATGTTGGGTATCAATAGGGCTTAATCTTCTTATCTAAGGAGGCCCAGCCCATAGCAACCAAAACCTGGTGAGGCCTACTATAAAATCAAACTCAAAAACCCTACCTTCATTTTAGTTCCCCTATCTCTACAGCTCCCGCCACCACCACCACGCAGCAATCACCACCGGCAGCGGCGCATACTCTTTGCCACCTAGTCGAAACGCCATGGTACTTTCTCTCTCACACACAGTTTGTGTCTTTGTCGCTAATTATATCAGCAAGAAATTGAGTTTTTTTTTTCGTTGCAATTTTCGCAGGGTATAGATCTAAAAGCAGGAGGCAAAAGCAAGAAGACGAAGCGCACCGGGCCCAAATCAAATGATATCTACCTCAAGCTTCTCGTCAAGGTATAATTTATTTCTATCTATTTCGTATTTGTATATGTTTTGGGGATTTTATTTTATTTTATTTTATTGTAAATGTTGATTGAATTGGGGACTCGATCGATTTGTGAGGGTTTTTTTTTTTTTGTCGGGGTGCGATCAGCTTTACAGGTTTCTGGTGAGGAGGACTGGCAGCAAGTTCAATGCGGTGATATTGAAGAGGTTGTTCATGAGCAAGGTCAACAAGCCCCCTCTTTCTCTCTCTAGGCTTATCCGCTTCATGGAAGGAAAGGTCAGTTCCCCATTTTCTAGAGTTTAAATTTGCTGCTTTTGCGTATTTTGACGAATCTTCTTATTATAATTATTATTGTTTTTGTTGTTTCGTTTTGGGGTGGGTGATGGGGGGCTATAGGAGAGTAAGATTGCGGTGGTGGTGGGGACAGTGACTGATGATATAAGGGTTTATGAGGTGCCGGCCTTGAAGGTTACTGCATTGAGGTTTACTGAGACTGCAAGAGCCAGGATTGAAAAGGCTGGTGGAGAGTGCTTGACTTTTGATCAGCTTGCTTTGAGAGCTCCATTGGGACAGAACACGGTATGCTCTTATTTTCTGGAGAAAAGTTTTAAAGAATTGTTTTTTGAAAGGATGTGGATTGGCTTTAGCTGATTGTTTTTGCCTCTCATTTTCTTGTCATTTGGAATTTATAGCCTCTTCTGTTGGTTTTTCTGAACCATTTTGATTTCTCAGTTGTATACTCTTTATTTTGTTTTCATTTATAAGTTTGGGTTATTTGTCTTTGGATTGTAAAGTCTGTGTCTCTTCCGGTTGATAGATATTTATTTGGGTTGATCCGGCGAACTCTAGGATTTGTGGACAGTGGAAAGGTCGATTAGTTGCCTATTTAGTGTTACAGCTAGTTCTTTATTTGATGGTTCCTCTTGACTTTGAGAACATAGTAAGTGAGATACAGATTAATTAATGCTGGCATTAACTTGCTTTACATGGCTTGAATGCCTTGATTTACTGATCAACTGATATTCCTAACAAACTTTTATAGAATTACCACAATATTTTCTGCATGACAATTGGAATGTGATAGCCAAAATTGGTTGTACTTTGTACTTTGTATGTAGGTCAGTTAATCAAAATCATATCATGGTTTGCATTGATTTTGTATTTTTGATTCTTTCCTGGTTTGTGGTCCTTTACAATGTTATGGGCACTTGAATGTCTTGTGTTAATTCTTCCTCCTGGCTCTACCTTTACTGAAAAAAGTATAATTTTGAAAACATACTGAGTTACCTAGCAAATTTAACAGGGTAGTAGTATTCAGAAGAATATATAAAAGTTTCATGTGCTTCCATACGCGTATACAGGTACTCCTTAGAGGTCCCAAGAATGCTCGGGAAGCTGTGAAACACTTTGGACCTGCTCCTGGTGTACCACATAGCCATACAAAACCGTATGTGCGGTCAAAGGGAAGAAAGTTTGAGAGAGCTAGAGGGAGGAGGAACAGCAAAGGATTTAGGGTTTGATTTGGTTCTAGTGCTAAATTGTGAGGCATTTCTTCTGATTCTGGCTGTTCTCTTACCAAATTTTGGTAGACACGAGGTGATTGTGAAACGCTATTTGTGTTATTGTTCTTCGAATTGCAAATTTTCATTTTGGGCTTATTAGTTCATTACTTTTATACGCTCATTTCTTCACGTGGGTATCCTGCGAACTAAATTTTTGTTAAAGACAATTTATGTTATTTCCCTTCAAATTGCTAATTGTATCTCGTGAAATTGTTAGTAACGATTAACTTTTTAACTTTCAGTCAGGACTGAATTTTAAAAGAGTACATGAATGACCTCTCGCTATACTGTATGTCACCCTATTTCTTGCACTTTCTTCTAAGCAAGTCCTTGAGTATGAAAACAATGACGCAAAACGTGCTTTTGATTCAGTCGCTCAAACGTGTAGCCAGAGCCCCCATAATGGCCTAAGCACGACCACATCTGTTTATTGGATAACAGAAAATTGCTCCTGAAAAGCCCAACTGCCTGCCCCGAGAATTATCATGACCCCGTGGATCAGCTGGAGGAGTCTCTGGCTACTCCAGCAGAATCATGCGCGAGCAGTTCAAAAAAGCGAGACACTAGCTCTCCATTATTAGACTTAAAACAGTTTTAAGTGCCAGCACAGCACCTATTTAGTGATCATCACTCAATTCGCGAAGAGTTGACCGCCCTTAGATTCAGCTTCCTCACTTGAATATTTCTTACGCATGTCTGAATAGAATCCTTTCTATGCTAATCAATATTCAATGATGTGGTTGGCGAATTTCTATGAAGAGCATCCAAGCAGCGACGGGGGATTTTTTAATCACGAAAGTTCCAAAAATCTCTCCGATTATTTCGGTTTGCAAAATAACCTAAAACTAAGAAGATTCCAAGGATGGAAATTAGGGAAAATTATATATAAAAAATGGGTAAATGTGATCCAATAACATTGGAGCTCATCACCAGAATTAAGGAGAAGGCTCAAGCAGAAAGGATTAATTATTCTTTGATATATGCACACATAAAATCCTCATGACCACGTAATAGGTCATCAAGAAGAACTATGTGCAACCACAAAAAAAAAAAAAAAAAAAAAAAAAAAAAAACCCAACATTTAGAATTTCTTTTAACAGCCAGACAAGGGCAGTTAGGAAACTTTACGCAACTAATTTGCCACTAACTATAAAGATTTAACACCATGGCCTAATCACAAAGAGCCAAGCCTGCTTAAGAGACCACCAAACTTTCACATTAACCAGAACCATGATGCTTAAAGGAGCACCAAAACGAAATTAAATCACAGCCTAATTGAGGGTACAAATTCCCATGAGCTAGAAAAGCTCAAGACCAGCAGAACTTCTTACAGTTTACCTGATAAATATGACCCCGTGCTAGACAATCTCATATCTGGAACAAGTTCAATTAGTTCATTTGCTTCATGATTACTTGGGATTGACCTGAGTTCCAGAAAATCAATCAAAGCTGGCATTTAAGAATTTCAGCAACTCAGTCCTTTTACTCTCCGCGTGTTTGTCCTCCTTTGATTTATCAACTTTCAATAAAATCTGCAAATACAACATGAAATAAGAGCAATCACAGGAGGCAAGAGCCACTAACACAGAAAAATTATAGTGTCACCTTTTTTCCAGAAACAGCACTGCGCCTCACACCGTCATCTTTATCACGCCCCAGAAACTGTATTAAGTGAACAACAAGTGGTACTGAGCAAAAGGCTATAGAAGAAAGCTAAAAACGGTAGTAACAGATGATAGAAACTGCCATACCTTCGATAGCTGCACCGGACTGCTGCTTCTCTCATTCTGCTGATTCTATATATGGCTCACATTGCCAGGACAAGTCCAAACCAAAAACAAAATCCAGGCAAGTCAACCAAGCGCCCGGACATCATGTCACAGACCCCAGCTCCAATTTCGAAGAGCCAATTAAAAAAGGCAGAACAAATTATAAGCACCTCAGATATTAATATTAACATGCATGCAAGTCAAACACTTCAAATGCTCCAACTAATATTTAGATAATGTTACAGCTGTAACACAGACCAAGATTAAAAAGATATATGAATAACAATTAACATAAAGCTTTCAACAGAAACAAGAAAAAAAATTCGGTTGGCACTTGGCAAAGTTTGAAAAGTGAGGTTACAAAGAGCTTGTTGATGCCAAGAGCTACAAAAATAAAATTGCCCTACCTCTTTAACTCTCTGCTTCCGATGTTTATGGCGACGGCTGTTGCTTCGGACCTTTTCCTTGCTCTGGAATATATATCAAAGAGGAATCTATTAGCCCACAGAAAAGAAGAGAATGCAAACTGAATATTAAAAATGTAACACCAAACAAACACCTTCTTTGTCCTGTCATTTTTCTTGTGCCTTTTTGGATGATTTGATGTTTCATGCTCGCTATCAGAAGAACTCTCACTCCTGTAAGGAAGCAATTCACCATAATTTTGGACTAAGCCATAAATGAGGAAAAAACAAAGGCCTCTCTGAATTTTGAGCATTGAGAATAACAATTAACATTCTTTTTCGTGCATCTATACCAAGTTCCATATCCAGAATATTAGCGTAAGTCAGCAAAAAGTGCAACAAGCATCCATCCCACCAAATCATTCCAGTGCTTTTACACATTCCAGTACCCATGTTTGTACCATATAATCCAGATATCAGCAATTCAAAATCCGGCAATCACGTTAAGCAAACATGATCCAAAACTCAATGCTTTATTAAGAAAATAACAGAAACATAATAATAACAAATGAATAGTTAAGCAAAACTAAAATATTAGCTCCAGCTTGATTACCAACAACCAAAAGAACGATTAGACTCAACAATAAATTGCAAATTCCGGATGATTACATAATTAAAATTCAAGAAAATTCCCAGAACCTATATCGAAAAGAAAAAAGAGAACAATAAATTAAAAAAAAAAGCATGAAAATAGCCTTAACAGGTAAAGGAGAAATTAATAAAAGGGGGAAGATTGAAGCTTGGGAAGGAGACCTGGAGGAGTATGAATCGGAGGAAGAATCGTAAGAATCGGAGGAGAGACGATGGTTGTGTTTACGTCGTCGTTTTGTGTGGGATTTATTAGTCTTCTTTCGAATCTTGAGAGAGTCTCTGTCTCTTTTGCGATGGCGGAGGCGGCGGCGGCGGCGACGGTGGAGAGAGGTCGACGAGTCCGATGCGGAGGAGGATTCGGATGAGTACGAGGAGGCAGATGACGATGAGGCCGCCATTTGACCGTCCACGCAGACGGTGGAACAGAGAGAAAGTGAAAGAGATTGAGAGATATTAGGGATTCTCTGGATTTGGGTAATTGGAAGATTTGAAACGACAAAGTGCAAAACATGCGTTTTCCTATTATCTATATATATACACACACACACACACAAAAAAAAACAAAAAAGCACACACGCCTAATTTTCATTTTCATTTTTCTATATAAAAAATAATGAAAATTCATGTGGGCCATTGGGCCCGATCATCATTGTAATATTTATTATGTTAATGTCCTGCCCCAAACCACAAAATTTTACCCATTGTGATTTTAAAGGACCGGTTTGAGCCGCTCCTTCCGGCCCACTTTCATATGTGTCGGTATCACATTTTGGTAAGCCTTCGTTGAAGTTTCTAAATTGAGTGACACCAACTCTACTTTATTAATTGGCCTAAGTTTGTGGTCATCAAGAATGAATGTGTTATGCGCAAAAATTTTGGTGCATCCACTTACAGTATGGTTGTTCGAGAAGAAACAGTGGTGGGTGAGAAACTGCATGGAGATGACCAAAAAATACTATGGAATTGTTCAGGAGGGATTTAGTTTCAGGCACTTTCATTGTAAAGAGAAAAAGAATGAATGCTTGGAATGCATCCAATTTTTTAGGCTGTCCAAGGGATGTTTTAAGGATCGTGGCAGTAAAGGCTTTCAAGATTGATTGTGGCCATTTAATAACGTAAGAGTACTACTATTTAACTCAGTTTCCTCTTCACTCTTCACCTGACAAAATTTCTTGTACCGAATAAAGATTCCATTTGAGGCGGGAATATCTACTATTTATTTATTCCGTGCTTCTTGATTGTTAACTCTAGAGATGAATGGATGTATGTAGCAGAGTTGTATAAATTCAGGCGATTGAAGAGATCTTTTTGTAAAGCCATGACTTGACTCAAAAAAAAAAAAAAAAGAAAAAAAAAAAAGAAAGAGGGTCCTGATATCATATTTATCCCTGTGAAGAGGCAGCTTAATTAACCAATTTCTTGATTTTTGTTTGCTTTACTGCATGGACAGAATTTCTGCATTGCGGTACCTTCTTGGAAAAAATCGAGGAAACCAAACCTTTATGCGAAAAACAATAGTAATGCTGCCTACTTTTAAGTGTTCTAGTGAATTCAGGCTTGTATACGTATAATCGAGTAAGGCGGGTTATATACAATTTTCCTTAATAGACATATGTAAAGTAATTAGGATACTGGATGTAGGTAGGCTTACTAGACAACGAGATGATCAGAAACTAATGAATCAGAGGATAGCTAAGATTGCCGTTTCTGTTTCCAAAAAAAAGAAACAAGCAGAAGAAAACTCTTGTTCTCTTGGGTGGGGTTTGTGTGTGTTGGAGCTAGGCGATTAGGAAGAATTAAGTCCTGGAGTGTTACATTAATCATCAGCACGCATTTCAGCAGTACTTGACACACACAACCGGCTGAACATCAAAAAGTGATCAGAAGATTAAAAAAAAAAAAAAGAAAAAAAATTAGAATCAATGTATATCTCATCATCAGGCTTTGGTGGTCAAATAGGGCGTGTATGGCACTCCGGTTGGCTTGATCCATTCATCTCCACGGAGGAACCTTGCTGGAGTGAAATTCAAGGCATTCGAGCGGGTGATGCTCTTGATTCCCTTCCATGTCACACGGGCCGTCTTGTTGGCACCAGGACCGTGGTTGTTGAATTCTGTGTACCAACATGTCTGGATTCCAAAGGGACCTTGCCAAGGCAACCATCCGTTTGCGTCGATCACATCGTCAATGAATGATTCCATGATGATTGTCCTTGAGTATTCTTTCCAGGGGCGACCGAGGTATGATCTGAATAGGTGCCTTTCTGGGTATAGGTCAGGATGGGCCGTGAAGGTGCTGTTTTGGATGACAATAGCAGATGGCTGTTGCCTTTCCTTCCTGCCTTGAGCCGTCACAATGTTCTGCTGGTTTCTCAAGGGCTTCCGGATCAGGAATGTGCAGTTCTGGAAGACCACAGAGGCGTCACCGAAGACGAAATCAATGGTGCCACTGATGGTGCAGTCGCGGTAGAATTGGCGCTTGGTGTGCGTGTAAAGTGTATCCTGGTATCCATCAAATGAGCAGTTGTGGAAGATTGCAAAATCAGCTGAAACCCTCAATGCCACAGCCTGGTGTTTTGCAGCACCAGCAGAGTTCTCAATTCCAATATTCTTGGCATAGAAGTTCTCTCCAACAACAGCTGCATAACAGAAAAAAAAAATAATTATCAATTTGTCAATGTTCTCTATTGTTATGTACTAAAACATTACATTAGATTGGAAAATTTTCTTTATAAAACATTGCACATTCTAATTTGAAATTTTCAATGAGAGTGATTTACCAACGGTAGCAGTGTGGTAGGTGGGTGTGCCATCGTGGAAATTCTTGCTTCCTGTGATGCGGGTCTTATCTTTACCATCACCAATCACTACCAAATTGCTCAGGCTCTTATTGAAGGTGAGATACTCTTCATAAACTCCCTCCTTGATGTACAGCACAAAGGTCTGATTAGCCCTGACCTGGCCAGGGGTGATTTTAAGCAAAGCTTCTGTAATTGTTGTAAAGTTCCCACTTCCATCCTTAGCCACGGTAAGGTTGGGCTTCAGCTTTGAAACGGGAACGCTGAGGAGTCTACGTGTTCCGAAATTGACCCAGGTAGGGAATACATTATCATGACCTATAACAGGAGGGTCATCAGAAAGGAGACGGCGGCTGATACCTGGAATCTGAAATGATGCGAGCACGGAAGACAGGCCTGTAATAATGCCGAGGCCATTGCTGCTCAGCTCCATTGCTGTCTTCAATGCCGCCTTCATTTTCTTTCCAGCATCTGTGGTGGTATTCTGGAACCCATCCAAGCACGTTTCTTGGTATGTAACGGAGGCGCTGAGCCAAATCTTTAAATCTTCCATCAATTTATCCAATTTGGTATAATCAAAGTCGCCCACTTGCTCAAAAGAATGCTGGAGCTCGGTAATGGACATGTTCATGAGCTCTTTGCAGGCCTTGAGTGCGTTGCGGGTTCTTGAGTCCTTTTCCAGTTCCTGAAGGGTAGTTGATTTCTTGGCAGCCTCGTTAATGTGCTTCTGAGCCACTTTGAATGCAATCCTGATCAATTCTTTGGGGTCCGTCTCGTTTCCAGCTGATTTTTGGAGGGTTTCCTCACAAGTTTGCTTGTAATCAGTGGGCTGGCAAATGGCCTTAATGGATTTCATTGAGGAAGATATTTCTTTAGTGCTTTTGCGGCTGCTGCCATTGATGCCATCGCCGTCGCCATTGCCGAAACCGACGTTAACGGTCACGGCTACCACCATGGCCACCAGGAGGAAGGAAGAGACGCCAATAATGGCAAGTCTCTTCTTTCTTTTTCCATCATCCCCATAAGGCATCTTTTTTAACCTTTATAATTTGTTTTTTTCCCACAAGAAAAATTAAAAGATCCAAAAGAAGAAGAAGAAGAAGAAAAAAGTCTCCTTTTCCCCCCGAATGTTAAAGAGAAGGAAAAGGAGATGTTAATGAGGTTGAAGGGAAGAGGATATGGCAGAAATGGTCTCCCCCTTAAAGCCTGAAGCAACCGTCTAGCTACGGTTGTTGGAGAGGACGGTATAAAGACAGCAATGATCCAAAAAGTTAGTTAAGTCTGTTAGCCAATGTGAGGCATGGAGGGAAATGGAGGAGTCAAAGATAGAAGTTTAGATGGTTGTCAGCCTGTTTTTCCAAAATTGAATATGCAATTTAAAGTTATTATGTGGAGAAACTGTGCTGTTGTCATCTACATTTCAACTTTTTCCTTTAATTTGGGACAATTGAACTATCTCCTGTACATCCAGTTTGTAAATACTGTCTTTCACTCGTATTGTACTCGTATTCTACCGCTTAGGTGTAAGTTGTAAGAGAGATTTTCATGGATCTATTACAAATTACAGATATAGAAAAATGTTGAGGAAAAAAAAAATTTCCCTACTTTTGCTGCTGTCATGTTGAGTCGATTTAAATTTTAAATAAATTAAATTATTTAAATGAAGTCAGATTTAATTTTACGTTATTTTCAAATAAACCAAAACGTAGCACCTTGGACATGAGCTACATGCAAGTATGCGACTATTAAAAGGCATAAATAAAGGGCATCATGTTAAGATTCTTTTTTTTTTTTTCTTATTCTTTTTCCACGTAATGACGGATTAGTCTTCTTTCTTTGGTCTAATACTCATTAATCTTTATTCATGTTTCTCTCAAAACCCAAAAAAAAAACAGAGAGAGAAAAAGGTGGGTGGGGGGGAGGGCAGTTTGTGTTCATGTTGAGTGGCCTTTAGTAGTTGAGCCTTTCAGTTACAGCGGCAGTTAGTAAGATATTGATTTTAGAAACAAACGAACGCTTTTCCAGTTAGTACTTTTATCACCCAATCCAGGTTGCATTAGCCCATGTTGATTTGAACAAAGTATCCTTAAGAAGCCCAAATGACTCTTTACCACGGTTTTGTCATTTAGAATCTTTCGTACCAAAGTTTTTTGATAGCAAGTGACCTAACAGTTGGTCCGACGCAATGAAACTCTGTAATATAATATAATACGACAGTACAATGTGAATTCAGTCTCTCCTACTCTTGTTATTTTCTTGGACGTAAACATACGCATTACAATCATTGATGTGACATTTTCAGTCTTTTAATGTATGATTAATCAATGATAAAAAATTGTAAATGTACACTTAACAATAACACGATAGTACAATGCGAGTTCGGGTTTGAATCTCGTCAATCAACCAAGCCACCGATGCAATGAAACTCTATACATGCCATCACCTTTCTGGCCCGTACAGCCATGAGTTGATGGTGAGCTTCATCCACGCGTTATTCAAGTTATAATCCCTCTTTTGTACAACTTGTCACCACCTTCTGCCGGTGTCGATTGCCTTGCCACATTATCCCTTTCATCGGATGCGATCAAGGCCCTGGCATCCCAGTACCAAGGGTAAACGTAAGAAGAGGAAATTGTTGATGAAAATGAAGATGGATGAAGTACCACAGAACCCCAATCTCTGGTTCCAGGTTTCGCTTCCTTCAGTCTCCTCCTAACTAGCAGGCTTCCCACGTCTTCTTTTCTCATTTCTGATACACTTCTGAGTACTGATAAGCAGAGCATAAGTACCAAAACTGCATCCTCTTCTGGCAATAATTCTACTATCAGTAGCTTCCAGTTTAGAAGAGCTGTTGCTCTTTCGGCCAGGTTATCTTCGGTGGACCGGACTAGTGTCACAAAGCCTGCCTCGTCTTCGTCTCCATCAATTTCCTCTTTCTTTTCTTTCCCTTTACGCTCTTCTTCTCGTTCTTTACTTTCTGTCACAGCTTTCTTCTTTTGATATTGCATTCTTCGCCCATTTAGCAACTTCAACTGCAAGCCAAGTTGGTCTGTTATTTAAATTCAATTTTCAGAAATCTAAATATTTTTTAACAAGTATGCAGAAATCTCTTACTCACCGTTGAATCTGGAGATGCTTGGTTTTTCGAAAAAAACCTGAGGGCAGAGGTTGACGTCGACGAGTCCCAACTTATTAGTAACTCGTCCCCAGTCGAGAAATGCCAAGCAGCTTGCCAATGCTCTGGAGGCTCTTTTGGTGTTGCTGTTCCCACTACTTTCTCTGTACTAATGCCAACAACAACAAAAAGAAAAAGCATTAAAATTTGATTTCATCAAGAAAATTTCAAGCACCGACCAATCACCTCTGGAAGTAGCTCATTATCAGATCCTTGATCAACATACAATTTGAAACCACATACCAGGTGCTTTGCCAATTGAACCAGCCACGTATGACCAGGAACCTTCGCGTATCTCGATGATCCTGTCATCCCATTTCACATGCGATGGAGTTTCACCTCCTCTCCTCCAGAACCCTCCACCCACTCTACAAAGCAATGCATGATTGAAGTTATGAAGCAATCAAAGAAAACATTCCATCATCATCTGGCAGTTATAGCTCCAGAGGAGAAATTACCTAATGCGAACAACAAAGCACTCCCTCCCTGCATGATCAAGAACAGTGCGAGTCAACCACCGACCTTCTTGTGGTTTGTAATTGTTCATTTTCAGAATCACATCTGATATCATGGCACTCGAGTCATCTGTGACTCTATCCGGAACACATTTCAACAAGTATGGTGCTTGAACTGGGGGGGTAATAGAAACAACAATCCTCACTTGTTTATTGAGTTCTCTTTGAAGAGTAAGCAATGGTGCTCTTAGCAAATCATTCCACGGGAATGTGACTGTGCCCTCCAACTTACTCACTCTGAAACAGCCAGAACCGTGTTTGTGTAGCTCAAGGATTAATCCTCTGGTGGCAAACTCACAGTAGAGATGTGAAGCCTTTTGCCATGAATTCAACGAGAAATGGGAAATCGGCTTATCGATCACTAGCTCTTTGTGACATCTTACCATTTTCAGACGCAGAAATTTGTGTTTTATGTCCTCTTGCATTTCCTTCATCCCAGAATTGAGCCTCACAGACACACACACCTGACTTTAAAACAATAGATTCAATATGAAGAGCATTTCTAAAGAATTGGAATCATGCTTTTCCATTCTATATTCTGCCCATGTAGTTTGGACTTTGGATTCCCATGAGTTGGACTATTCTTTTGGCAATTCTATAAGGCTCATGAACCAAATCATGACTGGAACAAAAGAAAAATGTTACTTGTGGGAAAATTGTTGGCAAGAAAAAAAGAGAGAGAGAGAGAGAGAGATAAGCATACCTCCAGTAAGAACCTGGGCGTCAGACACTTGTATTTGTTATTGACATCTGTTTCTGAGACTTCCCAGTAAACTGAAGGTTTGACTGAGGCAACAACATCAAAATCTATGGGTCCACCAGCTTTCTCATAAGGTTGATCAAAGGCACATTCCCACAGCTTCTTTGTCTCCTCCACCTCCAACTTGTTCACAGCCTCCCATAATTTCACCACCTTCCCCGTATCAGCCTCCATCTCCTCCAAATCTTTCGCATATGCTGTTGGGTAGCTCTAGTGTTTCACATCACAAAAAAATTCCCAAGAAATATGAGTTGGACTGTGGACCAAATTTCATAATAGAAAAATACCAAAAAAGTAAGAAAACTCAAAAGACCCTTGGCTTAGAAGCCAAATGTGCAGTTGGTTAAACATTTTTTTTTTTTAAAAAAAGACTTTTGTTGAGCAAATAATACAATTTTTAAAGGAAACAACTAATGTGATAGACAGGGAGCAATTAATTTTTAATAATTTTAAAGCTGAATGTAACTTGGGGGTTGCAAGGGAACCATGATTTTTACTTCAAATTAGAGAAAGCAAAGGAAATTTTTAAGCCTTTCACCAAATAATCATTATCTGAAAGAAAAAAAAAAAAAGGGAAGCTAGAGGCCTTCACAAAAACCTAACAAAATGAATAAATATCAAACATTCAATAATTCAATGTACTTAAAAGGACCAGGTAAACAAATCGCTGAGAAAAGAACGAAAGCAACTGTGAAAGAAAACACCACCTGAGAAGAATATGTGAAAAGGAAGAATAAGTGACAGAAAATGACAACTCTCCCACCCCCACTCTCCATTCCCTTTTCCCAATGACATGAATTAATATTGAGAAGTCCGAAAACAGTAACTTACTAATGGTTTTTTAAAAAAAAAAAAACAACAAAGACAACGGGCAAACAGATAACAAAAGTAATAATATACCATGAAAAATATTAAAATGAGGCATAAAAGAAAACAGGACCAACCAAATGAAACAGAAAAATAAAAAATTCAAAGCCAAGAGAAATATAGATAGGATTTTAAGAACCCAAGTTGAGGAGTGGAACAATAATGAAAAAACCCACCTGATGGGTCACCCACATTAGCAGAATATCCAAACTAGGAACTAAACGCGAAAGGTATTGATCCCCGAGTCTGTGCAACAGATACAAGAATCCTCTGTATCTTTGTCGGGCAGCAATCAAATAGACAATCTCACCCATGTATGGCAATGGAAATCTGCTGCACATAATTCTTTGCTTCTCAACTTCACTCGACAGATCTTCATTTATGCCAAATGGGTCCTGAGGTTCTGAATCATCAACTTCATTCTCAAAAGATTCACTTCGATACCTACTCATCCACAACTCCTTGCATCTCATCGATGCATACTCTTCATTTTCTTCATCAAAGACCGCTGGCTTGCCTATCAGTTTTGAGAACCTTCTCTCACAGTACTGCTTGTAACTCGCCTGTAACACAAGCTTTTACATGTAAATATACTTGATGCCAAAACAAGAAATTTCCTTCTTCTTCGTTTTTTGTTTTTTTCTTGGTGACAAAATGTTACCAAAAAAGGAAAAAAGAAAACTTCTTTTTCTAGTTTTCCTGCACTTTCTCGGTGACCAAACAAGAAACTTCGCCCAGGAAAAAAAAAACAGAGAGAGAGAGAGAAGCAGCAGCAGCAGCTAGCTTACGGGATTCAAGGTGTGACAGAACCAAACCCACTCGACATCAAGAGGAGGAAGCACCAAAGGAGGAATTGACCTCACCGTGAGATCAGAAACCAACGGCATCCAGAGCTGTTCGTACCTGAAAAATTAACCACGGTCCGATGAGATTACTTTCAGCACAATCTCCCATAATTTAACCAATTAAGCCGATCGCATCACATCGCACAAGTGATCACCATGCCTTCTTATTGCTTCAACAACGCCGGCTCTCTCGTGAAGCCACTGTGACTCGCCGACGGTTCTAAAGAACCTGATATTTCGTCTGGCCGCCGACACAGGATCCACGCTAAAATGCACCGTTTCGACATCCGACATCTCGCCGAGTGTTGTGGCGGAGATGCTGTCCGACATGGATGGAGAAAGTAAGTTAATGTCTTAATTCAATGGGCATTAAGAATGGAGGCACAAAGCTAATTTGCTACCAATACGAGGTGACATGGAGTTTTAAGGTGGTAGTAAGGTAACGAAAAAGACCGGCCACCATTCAATGGGTCTTTTATCTGCCTAATGCATTATTTTATGCCAAAGGCCACGTGTCAACATGTGGCCAAACAGAACATGCACATGGTTGGTTCCAGCCTCGCCATTTGGTCCGAAAAAATGTCACTATGAGGTAAGTAACCACCAAACATTGGCAATCTGTCACGAAGCATGGCCCACTGTATGACTCGCCTCCCGGATCAGGCACTGACCCATTGATGCTAATGATCGAGTTTGATGATTCACCGTCCATGGTAGGCTCTGCAAAGTTGGCGTGCACTGTCTGGTGGTTCGCATCTATGGGGATTGTTGTGGCACTGTCACGTATGATATAATAGCGGACCATACTTTGTGTATCACCGTTGCCATATTGGTGAGCATAAAGTCAAGGATCACTTTGCTTTTCGATGATAAACACTATTGTTTGCCATACCCTTTTGATGCAGTGACGCAGATAAACTTTTAAATTAATTCTTTCCATGAAATAATAAACCGGTTAATATGTACTATAGAGCATGAATTGCCATGCGCAAATCATTCTTTACGGACGACCAAATACAATTAGATTTTCCAACTACTTTCCCTCACAAGTGTTGAGGCTTCAATTCGGACTTTCATCTTCTGAAAATGCCAATACACAGGTGGTCACTGTTATTTTGATTGTGAAACCATACGAGTTACTCAAACACAACATCAAGGATCATGCCACTAACAGGCAGAAACTTGTTCCCACGATCTGAATCCGCATTGACGTTTCCATAAATGTCTTCCTCTTTTTCATTTTTATCCCCTCCTGCAAATTGGTCCATTTTCAGGATCAGCAGTCCAATTCTGCATCAACCATAGTTAGGCCGTTCATATGGGCAGAAGTGCCTGCTGCTTCCCAAGCATAGGATCCAGTAACTTTGATACACCACCATGATTGAACGTGGGCATTAGATTATTATGCTTTCATGCTTGAGACAAAAAAAAACAAAAAAAAAACAAAAAAAGGGAAATTTGAAGTCTGTGTGTATCTCAGATATGTCTGACTATGCTGGAATACCAGAGAGTTATTAACCCCTCTAACTCTACTCGTTTAAGGATCCTAAATCAGTTATTTGTTAATTTTGCATTTTGGCGTGGTAATTTCACCTTATTGTGGGGGGACGAACATAAACATTCCTCCTTAGCAAGTGAAAGTGTTTCTCAACACAAGACTTGGAGAGCATCATTTTTATATGAAACGCAACTGTAGAGACCAAATTGTGGCACCCAGAAGGAAAAAAAATAAAAAAATGGTTCCCTTAGAGAATACAGAAAAAGAATCAGTCAATCCAAATGACCAGCATTAGCATGGTTTACAAGAAACATCATTGGGAACACTTCACAGACCAAAAGCCAAAAGAATACACCAACGAGGGTAACAAAATCTAATCAAATAGACGATAAAAACCAACACAATTGACTTATATCAACTGCCACATTCAAAGCAAGTGAATAAGCAAATCAACAATGGTAAAAAAAAACAAACAGTTCCCCAGAAAATGAGGAGAAATAGATCAATCACGAAACTGTCAGAATACATTAGCATGGTTTGATGTTTATCAAAGGGAGCATCTTTAAACACTTGTAGTACATGCACTTATTGTCATAAAAAGAAAAAACTACAATTTAAGACTAAATAAGACAAATTAATTCCCACATAAACATAAAAATATAACCTTTTGTATCATAAACAGTGCTGAAATGTTATATTCTTGATGATTCAACACAAACCCCACAAAGTTCAAAACTTAATTCGCAAGTATCAAGTTTCCTCGGTAAATTAGCAATAAAATAAAATAAAAAAAAAACAACATAGGAAACTTGTTTCAACAAAGCTAATCGAATAGGTGAAACGAAACACAAACACACATAAAAATGATAAAGATTTGTATTAGTAATATAAGTAGAGTAACTTATAATGAAATGAACACATCGAAAGAATAAACAATGCCCATCTACAGATTTGAATAGAAAAGAGGGAATTGATTGATGGGAGCTCAGATAAATGTTGGATAAAATCAATTCCCAGACCTTCGAGGAAAAGGTCTCATAATGAGCTGGGATTATAGCATTTGTCATCCTAGCATAATCACCATCAATTTTCACACATAACACAGGATTTTACCAAAAAGAAAAGAGAATTAGAAGTTCAAAAAGGTTTTTAAAAAAAAAGACAGAAGTGCATAATAGATTGAACCAGATGGGTGAAGAGGGGAGGAGGGCTGGAGACAATAGGACACTGGGATTGAAGTTTCCGAAATTTCAACTGACTTATTACAGGCGTACCCTTAATTCAATTTAAATGGGGCTTCTCGGGTCAAATAGTAACCCATCTTCTCGGCTTCAATTTAATGGGCTTGACTTCGTCTCCCACGGCCCAAAAATTTTCATGGGCCAAGAGAACGGGTCTGAGGCCTGAATTCTAAAAAGGTTCGTTGAGCCAAGCCCAACTTTTGTCCCGGGATTGTACGTGACAACTCCCTTGCGCCAAAAATCGTAATTTCTTGCTTTTTGTCGTCTCAGATGAGAAGATTCGTCCTAGAAAAAAATTGAAAAGATAAAAAAAAAAAAAGAAAAAAAGAAGACCGCCATTAATAATTAATGAAAATGAAAAGAATATTTGAGCTATTGTAAATCACATTTAAACTGTACTGTAGCGACTAGGAATATAGCAAATTATTGTCTTCTGGTGTTGCGGGCACCAGAAATGGGCTCGTGATTGGATTCATTCACAGTCAACCTGGAAAAAAAACAGCCACGTTATGAGACGAGATGACGAAGACGACAACTTAAGGTCACTTGTGCATTCACAGACAATGAATCAAATATGAACTCTAGAATTCATATTTGATCCACCGCCTGTGTATCCATAAGCACCTTTTATCAACTGCCACATTTTAGCATTTGATTCCCATGTAGCTTAGCACTCCTTTTTCTTCTATGCCAGTGTGGCTGAATTCTCGAGGGCATCCGCATATCTTTGGCAAAACAAAAAAGGAGCTTGGGGGGCTTTGTTTGATCCACCTTAGGATGAAACTACGTGCATTTAGCCTGCGAAATTCCAACATTTCTAATTTTTTTTTCTCGGTTTTGGTTTGAAGCAAGGGGAGAAGATTCTCATGGTTTGGATCTATTATTAGTAAATAGAGCAGTAGTTCCTTTTTCTGTTCATTTCATAAAATAGATCTTTAATGTTCAAAACAAATAAATTTTCCTAATAATATTTGAAAATATATTATCTTTTAATCTTGATATTTCTAATTTATAAAAAATAAAATTACTTTTTTTTTTTTTTTGTATTAAATAAAAATCTTGCAAGTTGGTAATTGAATTAAAATTCTCTCTCTCTATATATATATTTTGTGCTTCTATCTATTTTTTAAATATAACTAACGATTATACTAAACTTATGTCTAATTTTACATTTACTTTTTTACATCTTTATATGTGTTTTCATGCGGAAAAGGAGTTTCCAGCGACCAGGAAAAAAAGAAAAAGAAAAAAAAAACACCTTTATTATTGATAGAAAATGTTATGTGTGTGGGAAAGTTAATGCCTATGTGAGCACATGTTCTGATTTTTGCCCTCTTTTGTTTGCATGAAAACAAATTTATTGGGTAGAAGTATTATTTTATTTTATTTAAGGAAAATATGTCCTTGAAAGAAAAAATAAATAAAGAAATAAATAAAAAAATAGATTGTGATGCCTTGACCTATTATCGACCGCATGGTCTGGCTCTCTCTCCTCCCATGGACCGAATGAAAAATCTTGACCACTTTTTCCTTGACTTAAAAACGTGGAGAATATTTTCTTGCAAAACCAGTGGACCGTAAGAACATAAACAAAAATGCTTGGGAGACACGAAATGGCATCTTAATTAGGGCCCAGCAGCCATTATTCATGACCCGACAGAGTTAAATTTGCAACACTTGCACCGAAATTTGAAGCAACAACATGATAAGCCGATTTCAAGAGACTCAATTTAGACCCACAAAAGAGATGGTGCGAGAACATATCTTTTTCGGAAGTGCAAGCCACTGGAGACGATAATCTGGAGAAAACTTCTTGATAACCGGAAGGTAATGATACACAACATACATTCCTAGGAGATGCAAGTGATATAATGTATGGAAAACAATCTTCAGACAAAAAAAACCAAATTCATACTTTCTTTCTCAAGATTATTTTGTACCCTGCAGCAATATGACCCAAAAAAAAAAAAAAAAAAGAAGAACGAAAAAGAAGTGTGGTCGAGAACCAAGAAATCCATCGGGGCGTGACAGTTTTATGTTTTTCGGATGTTTAGGGTTTTATTGTTGCAACGATTCACAAAAGCTGACTAAATATATAGAGATAGACATACTCATTGTGTATCCAGTGGGTGTTGTTAGACAGCCGATGACCCCATACCGATAACGTGACAACATTTTTAGTTGTCATGTTCGGTTCATATGACGACACGAAGTGAAAAAATGAGCACATGGAACCCACATTTCCATTGCCAGATTCAGGGAATGGGCACCCATTAGGCTATGACAATATCGGACGATTCCAGCCACTATGGTGTAATGAATTGTAGATAAGTAAAAAGTAAGGTGCCTCTACATGTTTCTCTCTGGCATGTTCAAGAAAGAAATGAAGGAATCAATCGAAAAGTGTGCCACTTTGGCTTGCAATATGTACTTATGGTATCACCTTCCATCTCTTTTTTCCTCTCTTTCTTGTCCATCCACTCCGAAGAATCCCATGGAACAGTAGAACACCCATCTTGATGAGTTAAAGTTTAGAAACTTTTGGGCCTCACTTCAATGCCTTCAATGACAAATAAACTTGAAGACGAGGCATGTTGATAATTTTGGAAATCATAAAATTCTAATGTTCTTGCCTTAAAGGTCTTAGCCAAATCTCTGCCAAGATCATTGAAAATTCCATGATAATAAGTATCAATTATTGTAATTGTTGATTGTAATTCTTATGCATACAGAAGTGTAATCTTCGGATGTAAGTGAAGAAAGAAATTCAATCATATACTGTTGTCTTTATAAATATGTTATGATAGACCACTTTCATCTATTTAGTCTTCATCATGAAGTGCAAACTCAATTTCCGAATTTCCTTAAAATGTTAACTTGCCGTGGAAGCGAATAAAAAAAGAAAAAAAAAACAAGAAGAAGGGCTTTTGGTGAATCTTGAAATGCTGTTGTGATGATTTTGAAGATAATGGCTTCTTGTTCATGATGTTTATTTAGCCTGTTAGAGGAAGTGCTACTGTTTTGGCTCACCAGTTTGATTAATTTTCTTGCTCGGTTTTAAGCTTCTGGCTTTTTGTTAGCCTCTTGCTTTTGTGGGACTGTTTGTGTTTTGAGTGCAGAATGTCACGGACTTGGCACGTGGCCCGTGACAAGAATGATGGGGACTCATGCGTTGCCACATCAACCTATTACTGGTTTTCTTATTTTTCGGTTGTTGCGGTGTTTATCTCGCTCCCAATTTCATTACAATAGCTTTGTCCTTAGTGCTTTCTTTTCATGGTGACTGCGCCTCAGATATTTGAAAATTCCAGGCTGCGCCCTCTGGTATTCCATGCACGTGTTGTTTGTGAGGTAGTAGAGCCTGATAATTCAATCTTAACATCATGGACATTGAATAATTTGAATTGACCACTCATTATTGTCATGAGTTGCTTCCTAGTCATTGCGTGCCAATGGCTGCTTAATGAAATACATATGCACTTGGGGGAGATTTTTATTTCGATTATATTATATAATCAGTGAAATTTACTTAAAGTAAAAGATAACAAAATAATAAATATTACCGAATTTATTTTTCACAAAATTCGTACTCTGTGTAAATTAATGCCATTCATTTCATTTTATGTGTGCCAAAGAAGAAGAAGGGGGGGGGAGGAAATCCGCACGCAGGAGTACAAATTGGTCATCCCTCCTTAAGCAGATAATTAATGTGCTGTAAAATGCAAAAAAAACGTAGAAAATGAAATTTATTGAGTAATCAGGTCTTGGCTGTGTCTTGTTTGTGCGTCATACCATGTAGATTCGGACAAATTAACCAGCCAGAGAGAATGAGGCACCGGTGCTTGTAGCATAAACCTATGGAGATTTTGTTAGTATGGCTCTACTCATGGAGTCCCTGTATTACAAAAGGGATAACGATACGCAACAAAAAACAGCTATCTTGATCTTGGCCATTTACATTTGTAATCAATGTATTGGTGTGCAAACTGGGTGAACTTGCTGGGATTGAGAGGAAGGATGGAAGAAGAGGCAAATAGCTGATATGTCATCCATGGCAATCCCTCTCCTCTTGCGTTCCCACGCACAGACAGCAGACTGGACCAACCGCTTAGCTGCCTTTGCTCTGTCTGGTGTTGACGATACAATCTGCGTGGCTTCTTGATTGGAGACAACATCCCATACCTACAGAAGGAAAGCAACAACTAGATTCAATCTATTTCCAGAAGAAAAACTATGTTAGAGACTAATGCTTACACAAAATAATTAAAAAAAAAAAAAAAAGTCTTTTTAACGAAATGGGGATGGCAATCCTGTATGCTCCTTGGAGTCTTATAGGGCTATTTAGATTTCAGCTATCAAAAATTACTGCAATAACATAAGTGATGCATACCCCATCAGTTGCCAGTATAACAAATTGATCTCTGCTAGTTATATGCCTCTGTGTCACTTCTGGAACAGAAATAAGTCCACAATCCTTGACACAGTAATCCCCAAATGCTCTAGACATTGCCAGCCCCGGTGACTCCTTGTCTGGTAGCCAAACTCTGTGAACTCCCGGCTCATCATCTAGACAGAACACCCGTCCATTAGATTGAAGTATTCGTTCTGCCTCCTCTGCAAAACAAGATATTCATTACTGCAAGAATCGACAGGTTTTTTCGCTTCCATATTCAACCATAGGGAAGGGAGGGAGGAGCAAGTAGCGACTAACGAGGTAAATTGGGCTTGAAATCCATAGTAAGCTGAACTGGTATCAAGCTACCATCATCTGATGTGGTGGCCAATACAGCTCGAGAGTCCCCAACATTCGCAACAAAAATGAGTTCACCCTGGCAAACAGAAACAGAATGTTGACTATGATCAGCTTTGTTACAAGATCAAAATAACAAAGAAACTATCAATTAGCGCATTACCTTTCTAATAATTGTCAAGGCAGTAG
Organism: Kandelia obovata; assembly: GCA_021464305.1. Taxonomy (NCBI): domain Eukaryota; kingdom Viridiplantae; phylum Streptophyta; class Magnoliopsida; order Malpighiales; family Rhizophoraceae; genus Kandelia; species Kandelia obovata. The sequence continues at coordinate 11,476,709 of CM038476.1, forward strand.
TTCCACTGTGGAATGTATCGATTTGACGATGTTTCTCTAGCTCTCGATCAACAGCAGCACAAGCCTTCAGATAGGAATGCTTCCATATATTGAATCCATGATGCTTTTTTTCAGTTTCCAAGTCAATATCCGAATCAAATGAAGCTTGTGCAAGCACCTCTTGCCAATTACACAACAGAGATGAAGGCATAGATTCTCGGACTTTCTTTGCCACAAAATGGCCCCACGGACCATGCCCATCAAATATCCCACAGAAGATCATGTCCGCTTGGCATCCAAACTCCTGCTTCCATGATTCCAAAAACGGCACTCAAAATCACAGGAAACAAATTAGCATTCAAAACCCTTGAAATTGGCATAAAACAAATTCTGAGAATACATCAACTAATAGTGTCCAATGGTCCATGCTTACCTCCCATACAATGCAGCAATCCTGGTTCACTCCTTTCTCGCCCCTCTTTGAGAAAACTGAGGCAGAGTTTTTTGACCCAACAACATTTAAAAAGCCAGAAGAGCGCAATATCAATTCATTCTTCTTTGCTTCTTTTGCCATTGCTTCTACAGCTTCCCTTCCATCGCCATTCTCATTATTCTTCCCTTTCCTTAATGAAAGGGACCTTGCCAATCCATTGAACATTGAGGATATATGCCCCATTTAACTGCGCCCAATTCAACGAACCCCACACACACCAGAACGCAGAATGATTCCACCCTTTTTGTAGATCAAAAACCTGAAAATTCCAAAAGAATAAAAAAAGAAATAAGTATCCCCTGGATGCTACACCTGTATGACACTAAAAGAGGACAATGACCAAGAATTATCATTAAAGTAAGCCTTGTTGCATTTTTTTAACTCAAAAATCTTGGCTAAGAACAAAACAGTGGTTAAAGTCATTGATTTGGTTGAAAAGTTAATAAGAGAATGACATGATCTGACTCAGAAAGTTAATGACCTAACTTTTAATAAGAGTAAAATACAAAGCCCGTGAACATGAGGAACGTGGCAGAGAATATTCAATCTGACATGTAATGCCAACCTTGCATTGAGAATTTTGTTAGAAAAATAAAACTAAAAATAAGAGAAATCAAATAAGAATAGGGAAGCATAGCCTCTAGATTTCCCAAACTATTCCACTACTCTGTTTGGTTTCTGACTTGTGGGAAAAGAAAGCACAAGTGTCGAAGTTGAATTCTTCCCTTATAAATCAAGTGGACTTTCGATTTGCCACTACCGTATGGCAAAGCTTAGTTGAGATTTTCAATCTGAAAAGAACAAATATAAAATGGAAAGCCATTATAGTTTTTCCGTGGTTTTTCGTGCTTTCTTCTGTTCACTTAGAATTGAATTGAGGAGGCGACCATATTATTTGTTTCATAAGAACGTGAAGGAAAGGAAAAGAATTTTCACATTAAAAAAAAAAAAAACTTGGCAACATAATCTAAATCATTAGCATACTTTTGTTAAACCATAGAAAAGGAGAAACTTCATATCCAAATGAATTCCAACTTGTTTGCAGATCTTCTCGTCAACAAGACCAAGCTTAAAGTTTTGTTATCTTGGCCAAGAAAATTACAGTAAAGGACTACAAGTAAAGGTTTTGACTCTGTTATTCTGGTATTCCTCGACAAGAGGACACTTATATACATGAACCGGAATATTGAGAAATACCATTATTGTTTTCCATTTCAGTTCTTCCCACAAAACCAAAGAAACCCCAGTAAAAGCTTTACAATAACAGAATCAACTTCCAAAAAAGGTTCGTTTAAAGCTACCCACGCATAACAAACCAAATATACGGAAACCCAAAACTCAAAAAAAAAAGAAAAGAAAACTTTCTTTGCTTTTCTTTTCTTTTTCATTCTGTTTTCTTTCACTTTCTTAACAACCAAAAGGAAAATGGAAAACGGAGACAACGGAAGGACCTTGGAGGACAAGGATCAGAGAGCAGGAATCTGATGACGGATAGTTTGCTGGAGAGATGGCGCATGGATCCGGAAATTGAAGCAAGAACTTTGAACGGAGGAGCTGAGAATTTCAGAGTATGAAAGAGAGAGACAACAATCCATATTGTGTTAGAAAGAGCCCCCAGCTATGCTCGTTGCTTCTCCTTTTAACTTTGGAGAAGAGAACAAAGACGCGGGCTCTTGTTGTACATATACACACGGTAAGAACACTGCTCTCTTTTTGTGCTGTGTATCGTCTTTGAACAGGTCTTTGCAACTCACAGAGACTAGGCCTTTTTGGGTCTAAAAAGCTCTTTTGCTCCTATCCTTCATATTCTCTTTTTTTTTCATCTTGTGTTTGTTAGAAAACATGGATGCAAATGTTATTGTAATTGTATGTCCTTGTCAATGTTCAAGTTCAACTGCCAGGCTTGTAACTGTTAGATACTGTTTGTGCTACTTGAGCTATATGCTACTTGTATGCACGAACATGTTTTTTTTTTTTTTTTTTGAGTATTATTATTATAATCTCAATCAATGGTACATTCAGAGTATGTCTAAGAAACTTGTTTTGAGTTAAATTGTACCAAAACAAGAATCGTCCTTATTTTTTGAGGTTTGGGGGGTGGTTGTTGGCGATGACATTTTAAATATCAATAAATTAAAAAGTTCAAGCTGGGTGGATTAAGTATAAAAATGAATAACATATAACATTAAAGATTAGCCATCATTTTGAAACCCTTAGGGCTACACATGCCAAGGGTTTTTAGCTCTATTGGTCATAAACAAAACAGGAAATTGTCAAATATTTTGTGGGAAATATTTAAATTTTTTTTTTTTTGGTAATACTATTTTCCGTGGAGGATAAAACTATACCGTCCCGTAAAAACCTAGCACTTTACTAAACGTTAAGACACCGATCATCATCGTGGGTCTCGTTGGCCTACCCTGAAATTTAAATTTCTGAAAATACCAAAATGGTCCACGGGCTTATAATGTCCGTTACTAGACCAAATAATTAAGGCGGAGCATAGGAGCTTAAAAGATATTTTGCGTCGTTAATACGTTTTCTATACAAAAAGTTGCCCAATAATGTCAGCTCTAAAGTTCTTTGAATCGAACACGTGGCCATATATCAGCCAGCGGCTTCTCTTTTTGGCAATCGAAAGCACCCTCCTTTGTTTCGACTTGCACCGTTAATACGTGCAGATAATTCCAGTGAAAATCCAATTGATAACGATGGGCAATCTTTGCTCTGTTAATAATGGTGTTTTAGGTAGTGCGACGTTTAAGTTCAGATATTATGAAGAAGCCACCCGCCCTCGAGTAAATACAGTAAAGAAGTTTTTGACTTGAATCTTTATGCCGAAATCCCAAAGAAATGTGAAGTAGTACATTATCCAAAAACTTGCGCAGCAATGGAGGAAAGTTGAAGGCTTGAATTTCTTAGATTTCAATCAACATAAAGTACAACTATGATACACAGATACACAACCATGAAAAGAAGGGTTCAGTTGTCTCCCACTAGAAGCATGGTTGCATCTGGCACCTAGAACAACAGTTCATGCCCCTGTTCATGAATCTCACACCTGATTGTGTCTCTCGGCCATTTTCAAGATTCAGCCTCACAGTTCTGATGCTTGTTTAAATAAAAATATCAAAGACTTCCATCCAAAACAAAAAAACAAAGAACCCATCAGATGGTAGGTCTTATGCCCTCATGCCTGGATGCCAGGGACATGGGCATAATGCTGTTTGTTTTAGAGTTACAGGAGTATAATGCTTACATGAAGATAAATACAGGAGTATAATGCTTACATGAAGATAAATACAGGAGTATAATGCTTACATGAAGATAAATACAGGAATATAAATGTTCAAGAGATTAATAAAGGCGAAATAAATATGAAGTCAACCTGTGGCCATTTGCCTGATCTGATTGGAGTTTGAACTCCCTTCTTTATTGGAAGAAATATGGTTGAAACTGTGAAACAGTAGGTTCGAGGTCGACTTTGTATTAATCATGAAACAGATATTTATGTAATTTCCTTTTTTTTTTTTTTGGGTTGTATTAAATAAGTAATTTAACGGACTGGAACAAAGTATTTGGCTAGCAGTCAAGTCCTTTGAAAAAGCATGGAGCCGTTGCGGGTTGTCAACGTCGCCCGGCCCCGCACCCACGCTAACCTAGAATATCATTTTCCTTGAACTTTCTTTTACTTGTAATCTGCTGCAGTTGATGGTCAATCATCTACTCGGTGAAGACCCATTTTCTCGGTGGGCCCAGGAAAAAGGAGTGGCTCAGCATTTAGAGTCTGTCGGTAACATTGATGATATACATACAATTTTTTATTTTTTTTTATCGTTATTTTCAAAACGTAATCCTGAAGTAATTTTATTTTCATGGAAAGTCAATTCCCAAGAGTGATAAAATTACATGCCTATGTATACATGACATTACTATAATTTATTATTTATATATTTTTAATACATAATTATATTTAATATTAAAAATTATAATTGTGCGTCTTATAATATTGAAACACACACTTCAAATTTGTTGAGTCGATGTAAAGAAATTCCAAACAAAGCGGAGGTCACAATAAACACATTAATGAATCATCACAAGAACGAGTCAACCTGTTTGCTTAATTGGACAACTTAGATTTTTCTTGCACAAGGCAAATTGGGTTGTCTTTTTCATGTTTTGCGTAAATGGAAAAGGAGATGGCATTTTGAGCTAAAGAATGACCAAAGTTTCAATACATAGATGCATTCCCATCTTTTTTTTTTTTTCTTCTTCTTTTTTCAACGCGTGAACCGCGATGCACGGAGCACCTTGCACTTTGCAACACTGGAACCATATGATTCAGTCGGTGAAAAGTGGGGAACCGAATGGGTGGATCCCCTGATCAGGTAGAGACCACCACCTCCGAAGCATTTGCAAATGATTAACTGCCACGTATCTGAAACCAATCGCATGTGGGGCGGTGCAATGGACAATGACGGCGTGTATAAGATTAGGAACTTTTGCCTTTTCCTATCGGTGGCTCTGGACTAAACGAATATTAACTTTTATTAAACTAGCTATGGTTACATTTCCAATAAATACAGGGCTTAATGGGGTCTTTTGATATATTTTGTTGCAAAGATTAGAATTATGGGTTGCATTTTTTTTTTTTAAAAAAAAAAGAATTATGGGCTGCTATTTCAATTGGGTAATTTAGAGTCTGAGAGACCATCCTAACCAAAAAAAAAAGCACAGATAATCGGTGATATAGGGTCCAATAGCATTTTAAGAAATTGATTATGGTAAATTGGTTTGTGAAAAGGGTTCCTTACTACATCGCAAAGGTTACTTACTTGTAACCATTCTTTGGATCTTATAGTATGGAAGTTTTGTGTATTCGAAATGTCTATTACATGATAAATTAACAGTTCGAATAGCACTCTGGCAGGACTTATGTGATCACAAAGCTAGAGTTAAGACAAGACCATGACGCTAATGGTCATCAAAAAGAGTTTCTCTAAACCTAATCCGCCATGTAGCCATCACCGTCAAATATAATTGAAACAAATCTATAACGAGTCTCATAAATTTCATATTATCTCAACTTTTTAACTCACAAGATAATTTAATAGCTTGGGTTCACGGACAAAGTGATAGACAAAAATTTAGATCATAATTTTCCGGAAGAAAATTTCAAGCATAATGAACAATGGTACGATGTGTCATTGCCCTGAAACGCACCATGGTCTTGGAGTGAATAGGTAATGATATAAAAACGAAGAAGAATCGCCTGATGACAGGAATAGCAAAAGCCACGGTTAGTTGGGGCATTCTAGTACAAAACAGCTAGGCAGCCTGGCGCCCGGCCCATCGGATTGGATCTCAATCCAGGAGACTGCTCCCTGTAAGATTTTCTAGATGCCCTTTTCTGGGAAAGCACGTCTCTCCTTGTCTCACTTGCAACTTGCAGTTGCCAATTGAAAACTTGTCAGGCATCTTTTTCCTGGACAACGCCATCACGTCTTCATATGCCATAAACATGGTAAAGAGTAGCTGAACTGACTAGGCAGAAGGCATCACGAGGGAAAGTGAGACCAATTCACCTACCATAATAGCAGCCTAGTAGTAACGGTGCAAGTTCAAGTCTACACACAACTCAATACCCTGAGCAACATGGTTTTGACTTTCACTGTCATTTCTAAGCTGAAAGGGGTTAGAGAGAGAGAGAGAGAGAGAGAAGTTGCATAAATTTTTTCTGATACTGTTTCCTATCCAAATCCTTTGGTGGAACTGTTCAATTTTTAATGTGGCCTGCCTGGAACTGTCTCAAGAGCCCGCAGGATTGCCTGAAACAAAACCTAACAGCAGGGTACGTTGACAAGTGGTCAGCATGTGTGATATGCCTTTCTGTGTTACCAACTAATAATGTCAGTAAAATTTTCATGACATTACTTTTTCACTCAATTATAAGCAGTAGCCAATATCCGAGAAAGAATTAGTAGTCCAAAATGCACCGACTCTTGACCAAGAGATCCCTCCAGAGTATTGCTCAGGTCCCACCTGGGAAACACTAGACAAACATAAACATAGAAAATAAAACAAAACAGGCAAATGAACACAAAAGCACAATTAGCTTTAGGGCCAACAGCCGTAGGTCTTGCTTACTTTCCAGTGACTCTAGTACTAGAAACCGATAACCCCACTTCGAAAACGAGGAAAAACCAAAAATATAAAAATTGATAAACATACTGAAATCAAACCTATCGTGGTAAGGCTAAAATTCAATCGGGATTGGAAACAGTTTTGCCTTTTTAGGGAAAGTATTCTGAGCTGAGGGGGCCAATAAATTTGAAAACTATTGGGCCATACGAGCCCATACTTGCTCCAAACTTTTTTCTTTTTTCCCTATGTAAAATTTATTTTTTATCCATCTTTCTTAAAAAGGTCAAAAAAAAAAAAAAAAAAAGGAAGGAAATGCAGATAATCTCATTGTCTTGCATGGGTACCCTTTAACCAATTACAGTTTTCGAGAAAAAAAAATAGTTTTATTGGATATATAGATATATATATATATATATCCACTTAAATGAAGCCATTGGACACCAAATTGTGATTTAGTCCAAAAATCAGAATCTGAAAGAAGAGTTTTCCTGCACTAACATTTACCAGGTAGATGTAACTTTTTCACAACTACTTCAATTCTGTGCAAATGTCTGGTTTGGGTGAAGTTGGTTTCTTTATATATATATATATATATATATATATAAAGAAACCAACTTCCCCCAAACCAGACACGTCCACAGAATTGAAGTAGGTGTGAAAAAGTGACATCTACCTGGTAAATGTTAGTGCATGAAAACTCTTCTTTCAGATTCTGATTTATGGACTAAATCACTATTTGGTGTCCGGTGGCTTCATTTAAGTGTATATATATATATATATATATATATATAGGCATTGGACACAGAATTATGGTTTAGTCCAAATATCACAATCTCAACTTGTCATGTTTTGATGACTGTAAAATGATTAGAACATATTAGGTTAATGACAAAGACGCATGAACAATCCTTATAATTTACATAGGCATAAAGACGTGAAAAGGGAACCGGAATGTAATCAGCTTGTGTTTGGCAAGAAACCATTCCAATATGGAAGAGCGAAAACGATACTGTGCGGAAGCCATAATTATTCCAATACCCTTCTCGCTTTCAAGTTTCTATCCAACTTGTAACAAAGCAACTATATCTTGTTATTTTTGTATATATGATTTATTGTATGTTCAAACCTACTTCTTGCCATTATTTGGTTGGTTGATAGAATTTGGATTAAAAATATCTCTCTTTTCGTCTATAAGATTTAAAGTTGAGTCAAACTTAAAGGACGATGTTTAAGTTGCCATCAGCCCTGCCTCCACAAGAAAACCACGAGGAAAGGTTAAAAACGTAGTGGGTGTTTAATGGAAGCAGGAAGATAGATATTTACATGCTTAGAGAGAAGGGAAGGCGTATAAATCTAGGATTAATTTTCATATTAATTACTTTTTCTTGATGGGGGGTTTTCAAAAATAACAAGAAAAGCATCAAATTATCCATTCATTATTGCCTTCTATAAGATGTGTTAACAATCAATTATGCATGTGCAAAACGTGCACGGAACCTTCAGGTGATTGTCACTTGAATCTCTTTCCATATACTGTCCCACTAGAAGTAACAACAATGGTAGTAATAATTTTATTCTAGTTGCCGTTTTAGATCATCAACCCAATAGCCATGTGCTTCTCAGTGCGTTGCGTTACTCTTGCAATTGCAAACTCGATAAAGCAAGCCAGCCGTTGAGATGAAAACATCGTGAACATCTTATTACAATTACTTTTGGCAAATTTAGGAGAAAATGAGGCGAGGGGAACTAAGTTCACCCATTTAACAAGCTACACTACTCACTAAGCAAGCAAGATGTGTAATTAACTTTCGTGAAAACTTACTTAAGTTGGTATTCGGATCTTAATTCAGTTGGTAGCTTGGGACCTCGATGATGAAATCAGTATTTTGCAACGTGAATGTTTTTCTTTGTCATAAACTAGATTTCGACGGATGGTATATATGGTTCGATTAATCTATATATCCAATAATACATAAGTGAATTATAATTGAATTCAACATCACCCGAGCGAACAATGCGTTTACTTTAATGGTTGTCATTTGCTAAGGATACAAAATAGGCCCCATACAAAACACACGAAGGTTTCTTTATAAGACAATAACACGGCCAAAGTTGAATATGCCCTTGCACCCGAGGACGTATGCATTGTCCCTGCCAAATTCCATTGGACCTTTGCGTACTGTCGATGCCTCAATTGTTGGATGTCAAGAGAGTAAATTTTGAATTTAATTAGTATTCCAGTGGGGATAAGCCTAAAATCAGACTTTAATCTTTATAAATTCTTTCATGTAGTCATATTATTTTTTGCATTATCATTTGAGTCGTGTACATTCAAATTTTGTTCAATTCAAATATATTTTAAAAGGAAATTTTGCAAATTTATTAAAAAAATATTTTGATTAAATGGAATATGCTCCAATTCTTTATTTTATTTTTTGGTCCAAATATATTCTTAATTGAAATCATTCATATAAGTATAAGAATCAAATAAAAAGAATAAAATAAATAATAAAAATTTAGTTTTAAAAAATCATAATAATTTAAACTTTATTTCTGATTTATTCTGTATTATAACGTAGCATATAATATTTTCTTTTATTTTAAGTTATATTTTTAACGATTTTATGATCTCTGTTTGAATTGAGTTGAGTTGAGTTGATTTGATTGAATTAGACGGGTTGAGCTGATTGAATTCTAACCATAGAATGGATAATTTGGCGTTACTTACACAATTATTGATCAATCCCTGACCCATAAGTATTGATAGCTTTCAAGATACGCAAGGAACACGGACAAAACCCCAATTTCCCTTCTTCTTTTTTTCTTTTTCTTTTTCTTTTTTTTTTTCTAACAAAAAACAATGACAAAAAGCGACAAAACAATGCAAATTAAGTAGGAAAAAAAAAAGAAAAGAAAAGGAGAGAGAGAGAGAGAGAGAGAGAGAGAGAGAGAGAGAGAGAGAGAGAGAGAGAGAGAGAGAGACCAATGGTAGCTCAACCACCCAAATTAGTATAATATATTATGATTAAGAAAGGATTACTGGCGAAGGTCATTATGTTGTATACAAACGAAACCAGTCAAAAATAATACCCACGAAAAGTTGCTTTTATTTTTTAAGGTACCCAAAAAAAAAAAAACAAAATGTTATTATATTTTGGAAGGCCAAATCCACACGCCCACTTTCCTATTCCCAAGGCAGAGCCCTGACGCGCCTGACCTTAGCGTCAGCACGTCAAAGTTTCCAAGCAACTGCCAGGACGGTGGCATCTAGAATTTGCCTGCTTGCTTTTGCTGCAGCCTGGGCCCATCTTGATGGCACATCACTCCACGTCGTTTTGTCGAAACGGCACATGTCATAGAGAGAAAGTGGAAGAGACGTGTTTTTCATTCTCGCTCACTTTTTCTTCTTCTTCTTCTTCTTCTTCTTAAGTGCACTACACATGTAATTTGATATTTTATAAATTTATTTTATTATTTTGATTCATTTTTTCATATCTAACTTTAAATTAAATTAATTCATTTAAAATGTAATAAAATTATCTTATATTTGTACAGAAATATTTAAGTTTGGTGTTTAATTTTAGTGATTATGCTATTATAATAATTATTTTTTTATTTTGAGGGTTGAACTTAGTCTCACTCACTTGTGTGTGTATATATATAAATATATATATATATATATATATATATATATATAAAAAGGAATAAGAGTGAATTAAATTATTAAAAAAAAAATCCTGAAAAAACTATGATGTCCCAAGCGAAATAATTGAGCTAAAGGCGGTCCCATCCAAAAGGAGCTTTCAACGTGATGGAAATTTCTATTACAAATAGTACAACCATACGTGGCAAGAGACATAAAAAGCAGGACATATATCTACATCTTTTTCCGAAGACCGAAAATGTGGCGTGAAAATGAGCGGTGATAAAAAAAGGCATAAAGTTTGCATGAGAATTAAAAAAGGCGAAAGCGACAGTACTGGCTACCAACGAATGGAATGGAGGGGAAGGGGATGGGACCCACTGGACTGGACTTGTGCATCGAAAATTCACTAGATTTGAATTTGTGGTTTCCAATCCGCCGAGTGTACCTCTCAGCTCACCCCCGACGAGAAGCAGAGTCGCGGATCAAGATGCCGGGCGACTTATCAGAGATCCCACTGTTCTTATCACTGATAGGGCCAGTAGGAAATCAAAGACGCCTGTACAACAACGCTTCGGAGATAGCTAGACCAAGTCTCTCTTTCATTTCTCCTCCTCTCTCACTTTCTTCTTTACCTCGTGCCTCTGTCTTCAACGCAGCCTCTGAAACCCTAGGAGTCCTCGATTTTCGAGCTAAGCTGGACCCCGAGAGCCTCGAAATTAGGTGAAAGTTCTGCTCCCTGCGTAATTTCTTTTTCGAGTCGTACGTTGTCTGGATCGGTCGGGTTTAAGGATCGAATGGTTCCAGGCGGAATGTCGTCTTTGAGCAGGGAATTGGTGTTTCTCATCCTTCAATTCCTTGAAGAAGAGAAATTCAAGGAGTCCGTCCATAAGTAAGCTTTCAATCTCCTCTCTGTCTTTGAATGTTTATGTATATGCGTTTTTTTGTTTTGTTTTGTTTTGTTATGTTATGTTATTTTTTTTTTTTAATGTATGTTTATGTTTGTCTTTGCAACTTTGTACAAGGTGGACGCCGTTTTGTTTCTTTGATGTTGAAATTCTGGAGTTGTGTTGAAAGATAGTAAACGAAGCAAGCCGCTGGATGCGGTTTTGGCTGTGTCAAAATAATTTTATCTCAGATTCTTAAGTTTGCGTTTCTCAAATGTTGAAAATTTTGAATAAGGATGGTTGCACTAGGTACAACTGAGTGGCGGGCCTTTGTTCTGTTCATTTGTGTGCTATTATGTTGACAGAGTATGGATTTTTTTTATTTTTCTTCCCAGTCGCCTGCCACTAAAATAAAATTGAAATGGATTTTTTTCTGATTTGTTGAGTTAATTTTTGAAAATTTAGTAAGTTCAATCTGAGTATTTGAAGATGCTAAGATATCTAGAAATGAGGGGGAATTCAAGTACTCGATTAGAAATGAGGGAGAACTCACATGCCTAATCAGATAGATACTGCCACCTAATTGACAAAGGGTATAAAACATTCCAAGTGGTTGAATTGTGCTGGGTTGAGTGGATGAGGCTTTTTCCTTTTCTCAGGGTTAGATTGCTAGACTTAGTTTAATTGTGAAGTTATTTCAGTGTGTCCTTGAGGTCACAAGTTTCGAGTTGTGGAAACCACCTCTTTGTGAAAGTATGGGTGAGGCTGTGTGTATGTGACCTTTCCCTAGAACCTATAGTGTGGAAGTCTTGTGCACTAGGATGCCCTTGGGTTAGATTGTTAGAAATGAGTTTGAAATATGTCTGATGTGGATTACGTGTGATGACTTGATGAAGCTTTGCTCAAGTGAAATGTTTTCCTCAGGCTTGAGAAGGAATCAGCATTTTTCTTCAATATGAAGTACTTTGAGGAGAAAGTCCAAGCTGGAGAGTGGGATGAAGTCGAAAAGTACTTGTCAGGATTCACCAAAGTTGACGATAACAGATACTCCATGAAGATTTTCTTTGAAATCAGGAAGCAGAAGTATCTCGAAGCACTTGATCGGTACAGTTAATTTGGGTTCTCATACTATTGCTACATATGATTATTGTCCCTGAGCTGGAAAATATATTTTTTTTTGTCTTGTTAATTATTCAGGCAGGACAAGGCAAAGGCTGTTGAAATTTTAGTGGAAGATTTGAAAGTGTTCTCTACATTTAATGAGGAGTTGTACAAAGAAATCACCCAGCTTTTAACACTTGGAAATTTTAGGTAATTTTCTTTCTCATGTAAGCTATATATTTATATTATCTGGCATCATATTAGCATGACAATGTGGTTTCCTTTTTGATCAATAGGATGGCTATGAATCATGGAAAAGTTAAAGATTGAATTGTGATTATTTGGTTGACAAAAAAGAAACTTTAGTCAGCTTCTGAGTTGATTTCAGTGGTTTGGGTTAGAGCAGTGAAATGAGCTTTCCATTTGACAAAGCCAGACTGACGAATCTTTGGATTAGATTTAATTTTAAACTTTTTTTCCTTTTCAAATCAAAGCAACAAAGAAAAATTGTGCTACATTGAGATTGTATTCACCACATTGCTTGCTTCACTTTTATTAGTTCATGGAACCACCTAAGAGTGATTCAATTATTCTTCTGGTTCTGAATGCAGGGAAAATGAACAGCTGTCCAAGTATGGTGATACTAAGACTGCTCGTAGCATAATGCTAATAGAGCTAAAAAAGCTTATTGAAGCAAATCCTCTTTTTCGTGATAAGCTTGTTTTTCCTAGTCTGAAGTCATCAAGACTGAGAACTCTGATTAATCAAAGGTAACCACTGTTCAATGGATGTATAGCCAATGATGATTTTGATTTGATGCCTCTAATTTTGGTGTAAGGTCTACATTGTACTTAGCCTAGTGAGTTTGGCAAAGACCTAGTTAAGTTTATTCTTTCTTTATTGGACAAATTGATTTCTTAAATTGGCATAATAAGTTCTGAATATTGTTATTGTATGTTGCTGCTTTGATCCTTTTACTGTTCTAACAATTGATTTTGTTTCTGGCTACTTGGTCTTTGCAGTTTGAACTGGCAGCACCAGTTATGCAAGAACCCAAGGCCAAATCCAGACATCAAGACTTTATTCACAGATCATAATTGTACACCTCCAAATGGGCCTCTTGCACCTGCACCTGTCAATCTGCCTGTTGCTGCTGTTGCAAAGCCTGCTGCTTATCCATCACTTGGTGCTCATGGTGTATGATGTCTTATGCTTTGATTTTTCTAGCTAAATTGAGTTCTATTTTTGAGAATTTTGCTTACTGAATGCTATGGTTTCTATTGTTATTAGCCATTTCCCCCCACTGCGGCTGCTGCTAGTGCCAGTGCTTTAGCTGGTTGGATGGCAAATGCTTCTGGTTCTTCATCCATTCCAGCGGCTGTTTTTACTGCATCATCCATACCTCTTCCAGCAAATCAAGGTTAGTAATGTACTAGAGATTGCAGCTTAGCAATTGAGCTGGGGAATACACTCATGATAGATATCGATAAGCTGAAACGACATAAAACCCCTCATAAGTTGCACTGCTAAAACACATTTGCTTGCTACAAATTCTCTGTTTTTCAATTCTTTGAATACCGTTGGAGGATAGATCTGGGTGTAGTCCATGCATCTATATTGAAATGGATTTTGACATAAAACCCCTCACCAAATCTTGTTATGTTTCCGTGGTGAATGCTGTGGAAGTGAATGTTTTGGGAAGCTTATGTTATTGGGTATTGGGTGGCATTTTTTTGTCTTAATCTTAGATTCTCCCTTGTCAGATTTTAATGCTAACTATGTATTGTGAAGCCCAAAGTATTGTTATACTGTAAATAATTTATGAAGAACTTGCCCGATATGCCTTTTCATCTATCTAATTTCAGTTCCAAAACATCCAAGAGCACCGCTGACAGTCACAGGCATGGTTGATTATCAAGTTCCAGACCATGAACAACTAATGAAACGTCTGCGACCTGCACAATCTGTTGAGGAGGTAATTTTCAATTAATCTGCATGTTTAGTGTGAGAGTTGGGAATAATTAGCTATATTTTCTATTATTGTGTTTTTTCACTATTCTATGATTAGACCGTTTGTCTCATAAATAATGTTGAATAGATTCCCTGGTCTCTACTTTTCAGGTTACATATCCAACCTGGCGGCAGCAGGCATCTTGGTCTCTGGATGACCTGCCAAGGACAGTAGCTTTGACCATGCATCAAGGTTCAACTGTCATGAGCATGGATTTTCATCCTTCTCACCATACATTGCTTCTTGGTATGTTTCTTATCTCCTTACCAGGTCCATAATTTTTGTGCATTATTTGAAGATCATATCAGAATACATCATGTTTTCTGTCTTGACTTCATATGGCCAGCCATAGTCCCACTCTTAACATTCTGTGTATTGAGCAGTTGGTTCTGCTAATGGTGATGTTACACTATGGGAAGTTGGACTGCAAGTGAGGTTGGTTTCAAAGCCCTTCAAGATTTGGGAAATGCCAACTTGTTTGCCACAAATTCAGGTTGGATGTCTTTATTTATGATGTGTTTATATATCTGTTTTTCCTTGTACCTTGCCTTTGTATTTTTTTTTCCTTCTGCTTGGCCTTTCCATAACAATAAATGAAAACAAAAAAGATTTATCCTTTATCCAAAAAAAAAAAAAAACACCAAAAGGATGCTTCATTGTGCCACCAATGTGGCAGATACATTGTGTCTCTTTGGATACCTTTCTAGTGATCCTTGAGTAATTGAAATAAGTTACTTTGAAAGGTTTCACACCTGGAAGTGTGTTGTAGGCTTCTTATGTCAAAGATGGGCCAATTTCTGTCAGCCGTGTCACTTGGAGTCCTGACGGAACTTTTATTGGTACATTCCATTTGTCAAATATTGTGTACTTTACCTTATCCTTTATCTTGTCCTTTTAGTATCTTATATTCTTCTTGTTGCAGGGGCTGCATTTAATAAACATTTGGTTCACGTGTATTCTTACGCTGGGCCAAATGACCTGCACCAGCGTTTAGTGGTAAGTTGGTGTCCTTCTGTTTATCTGATATGGAAAAGTATGCAGCTGTAGCATTGAATAGCCTTCCTTTGTCATCGCAGATTGATGCCCATATTGGAGGTGTTAATGACTTGGCTTTTGCTCACCCAAACAAGCAACTATGTGTTGTAACCTGTGGGGATGATAAGTTAATAAAGGTAGGTAATATGAGTTGCTGTGAGAGGTTTAATTTAGTTAGACCTGATGTAATCTAACAAAATAAGTGGAACAGGTGTGGAGTTTAACCGGACGGAAACTTTTTAACTTTGAAGGTCATGAAGCACCAGTTTACTCAATCTGCCCACACCACAAAGAGAACATCCAGGTATCGTAGGAAGGGAATAGTCAAAATTGTCATTGATTTATGCATTGGTTTTCCTCTATAGGCAGAAAAGCTGTTAATCTGACCTCAAAACTTATTGTTAATTTAACTTTGAACCTACAAATTTGTTTGTCATTTCCTGTATGCTGCGAAGCAGCATAGTGTTCATTGTATTGAAATGGTGCTTTGATTATGTGTAGTCATGTGATTGCATTATGGCAGGGAAGACTTTTTCTGGTGCCATTAACTGTGTTATGACCATGCAGTTCATATTCTCAACTGCCATTGATGGCAAAATAAAGGCTTGGCTATATGACAATATGGGATCTAGAGTTGACTATGATGCTCCAGGCCGCTGGTGTGCAACAATGCTTTACAGTGCTGATGGGACTAGGTAAGATGAATGTTCTTGAACATCTGGATCTGACATGAATGTAGATCCAATTTGTTCTCTTATGATTTTCTTTTCAACCAATTTACATAGTTTGTGACCCTTTCTGTCAGGTTATTCTCTTGTGGGACAAGTAAAGAGGGGGACTCTTTCTTAGTTGAATGGAATGAAAGTGAAGGAGCAATAAAGAGGCATTATTCTGGCTTTCGAAAGAAATCACCAGCTGGTGTGGTACAATTTGACACCACACAAAACCTCTTCTTGGCTGCAGGCGAAGATAGTCAGATAAAGTTTTGGGATATGGACCATGTCAATGTTCTAGCTAGTACAGAAGCTGATGGTGGATTACCAGTGAGCTATATGATTAGCTTTATGGCTGTTCTACTAATGGTTTGCTTCTATACTGGATGCCTAATCATACTAATTTCTTCAGAGTCTTCCTCGCCTGAGATTCAACAAGGAAGGAAATCTTCTTGCTGTTACCACTGCAGACAATGGATTCAAGATACTTGCAAATGCTGCTGGTCTTAGATCATTGAGAACAGTTGAAACTACCTCTTATGAAGCATTTAAATCCCCTATTGAATCTGCTGCTATCAAGGTTACACTGATTTCTTTTACAGACTTGACCATTTTTCAGAAGATATTTACTTCCCAAGAACATGTTTCTGTCCATTAAACAGGTTCCCGGTGCTTCTGGTGTGGCAAGTGTCAGCCCAGGAAATTGTAAACCAGAAAGGAGCTCCCCTGTCAGGCCATCTGCAATTTTTGTATGTTTTCCATAATTTTTCACACTGATTTTTACCTCAATTTTGGCAACTCTGAAGTACTCTATGTTAGTGGTAGGCTTGCATCAATTTTTTCCTTTTTTTAACAATTATCCTGTGAACTGTTATGTATATTACAAGAAGGCACTGGTTGCTTGTTATAATTTTAAGCATGTCAGAAATAATAGCTTTACTCATTTCTCTTATATTATAAGATTGGCTGATTTTCAGTCATAGTGTGTCCTTGCTTGTGGTGGAGAATGTCTTTATATCTGTCTATTTAATGCCTCTGCTGCCAATATTTCCATGTATAAAGTGAACTTTATTCTATTAATAATTCGACATTAATTTAAAGGGTTATACTGAATAAGATGTTTGTTCTCTGGAAATTTATTTGCAATGCAATTTGATAATTTGGTTCCTTTGGTGGAAATTGTTTGAATGTGTGTTCATTTGGCTTGATTGTTTTAGAATGGAGTTGATCCCATGAATGGAAGCATGGAAAAGCCACGAACCATGGATGATTTAATGGACAGATCAAAACCCTGGCAGTTGGCAGAAATTGTGGATCCTGGAGAGTGCCAAATAGTTACCTTGCCTGAGAGCACAGATACTTCTAGCAAGGTGGGTTAAGTTTCTTTCAATATCTGTCATTACCGCATGGTTTTTTACCCCAAAGTGATCCAAACCTTTTTTTGTTTCCAGGTTGTTCGTCTGCTATACACAAATTCTGGTGTTGGCATTTTGGCATTGGGATCAAATGGCATTCAGAAATTGTGGAAGTGGGCACGTAATGAACATAATCCATCTGGAAAGGTAATATCTTTATTATGAACAAGTTAATTAAATGGTTTCTCTCTGTTTGACTGTTTCTCCATATTGCTACATTTTGAGTTAGTCTTGAATGGGTTTCTGAAGGTGATCAATGTTTTAAAGGCCACTGCCAGTGCCACTCCACAGCATTGGCAACCCAACAGTGGTCTTCTTATGACTAATGATGTGTCAGGTGTCAACCTCGAAGAAGCAGTCCCATGCATAGCACTCTCAAAGAATGACTCATATGTAATGTCAGCCACTGGTGGAAAGGTTTCACTTTTTAATATGATGACATTCAAGGTATGTCTGCACATGCATGCATTGAAAGTATGGTTAAATGCATCTTATGAAAATGTTGTTAATTTGGGCATTTTCACTATTTTCATTGAATGCTTGGTTTGCAGGTAATGACAACTTTCATGTCATCTCACCCTGCTTCAACCTTCCTGGCATTTCACCCTCGGGACAATAACATTATAGCCATTGGAATGGAGGATGCGACTATCCATATATATAATGTTAGAGTGGACGAGGTGATTGCTTACTCGAAGTTCACATTCAAATCTTTTTTCCCAGTGTTTATGTTCATCCTCACACAGGGTCCCAATGTTTCTGCTTGCCTTTTCTAGGTGAAATCAAAATGCAAGGGTCACCAGAAGCAAATAACTGGTTTAGCCTTCTCTACCATTCTTAATATATTGGTTTCATCTGCTGCTGATGCTCAAGTAAGTGGAATTCTTGCATGTATCCAGAAACAAATTTATGCTAATTACATAACTATTAGGTAGAATCTTTCACGTAAGGCCTTTTTGGTGTTCTGTTTCCTTCTAATTGGTGCAAATGGTTCAGTCCTTATGCTGACATTTGTGTGACATCTAAGTTGCCTTTTTCCATCTGTTTTCCTACTTTTGGTTCTATTGCTGTTTTCTTCAAAAAAATCCATTGTGCAGTTTTTGCCCCCACCGACTTGGGGTCTTGAAAGAGAGAACTTGAAGATCCACCCCTGCCATTTTGCCTGAAGTCATTGCTCTCAAGTTTTAAACCTGCACCCTTGTTGCTGTAATCCTAGGTTTTTTATCACTGTACCATGCTGCGCATGGAGTGATGTTTTAGGTCTCTTAATTCCTAAATTGATTGCTGGTGTTGAGTCTAATGAAGCAGGGAGGCAAATTTGGCCATGCTTATCTTTAAGGGCATGGTGGTCACGTAAGAAATTGGGAGAGTTCTGTTTTTTCCTTTGGTTTTTTTTGTGTAGTTATAGGGTGGGGGGGGGAATGGATAGATGGAAAATGAATGCTCATGAATTGCCAACTCTGGTTTTTGGAATTTAGAAATCATAATGCGTGTGCCAAATTTTGAGCTGTTATTATAACAGTGTATCGCCAACAACCTGCAATTGAGGGTTTGTCTTGGTTGTGTTGCCATCGGCCCATCAAATTTGTTCAGCTTAACTATTTGCACAACCCTGTTCCTAATTGAGATATTTATGTTAAATGAACCTTGTGCTCTCAAAGGGTGTTGTTTCTTTATGGTTCCAATTAATTTAATAACTATTTTTTGCAGCTTTGTGTCTGGAGCATTGATACATGGGAGAAAAGGAAATCTGTTGTCATGCAAATTCCAGCAGGGAAGTCATCTACTGGTTACACTAGAGTGCAGTTCCACTCGGATCAAACCCGTTTGCTGGTGGTTCATGAGACCCAGTTAGCAATTTATGATGCATCAAAGATGGAGTGTATCTGTCAGGTATGAGGTTGATTGAAACATGTGGAGCTTGAATTTGTTTGACTTTTTATGTATTTCACTGTTGCTAATTGCGGCACTTTCTGATCTAGTGGTTACCACAAGATGTATTGCCTGCACCTATATCTTATGGGGCATACTCGTGCAACAGCCAATTAGTGTATGCTACCTTTTGTGATGGCAATATTGGGGTGTTTGATGCGGATAGCCTGAGATTAAAATGCCGCATTGCTTCATCAGCATATTTGTCTGAGTCAGCCTTGAATGGGTAAGTGGTCTTCATTGCGTGTTCTAAAATTTTTGTTTGCTTTGTCTCCATTTCCTGTTGAAAACCTTACAGCTCCCACATTAAACTCCTGGCAATTTTTTTTTATATTATTTTTGAGATAACCATTATTAGTTCTCGGAACTCAAAGGGAGATGTTGATTTGCCTTAATCTTCCAAAAATTGCTAATGAGTGTACTGTTATGTAGGAGCCAACCTGTGCACCCGCTTGTTGTTGCGGCACATCCTTCGGAACCCAACCAATTTGCTGTTGGTTTGACGGATGGATCTGTTAAAGTGATTGAACCCGCGGGATCGGAAGGGAAGTGGGGATCAACACCGCCAGTGGATAATGGGATACTGAGTGGTAGAACAACATCATCATCTACCACTAGCAACCACACCCCAGATCGGCTACAGAGATGAGAGAAATATTGTATCCTGTTTGCTTAACTCAGCATTTTGTAAATCATAGAATTTAGGTCCTTCAGTCCACATATGGCAAATACCAAAGTCAAGTAATTATGGACATCCATTACTGGTTGGAGATGCACAATCTTACATACTACATGCTATTGTATTTTTCTTAATAGTTCCCCAAGAGTGATATGCACTTTGAAAGAGTTGCTGAATTGATATCGATAGGTTCCCTTTCATTTCAATAAACTCAATTTGTGATTGTCACTCCCTTTTTCCCATCCTGTCATTGTTATTGCTATTATTAAATGTTTCTGATTGAGGGCCTTCGAATATGAGATGGTTCCAATTTCCAGGCAACTAAGCCAAATATGGTTGGCATTTTATTTTATTTTTTCTTATTTATATGCTAATGTAAAGGGAGGGGGGGCGAGTCTCTTTAACATTAATAGCAAATTTTTCCCACTTGGGCCATTTAATTCAAATTTTTATAGTAGACTTATAAATTTTATTTAAATTTGTGATTTTAGTGACTATAACTCAAATTTAATATATAATAAAGTTTAGGTTATTTTTGTCCATACTCATTCAATTTAACGATTAAAAAGTGGGAATGTATAATGTACAATTGTGACTCTATTTTTTGAATTAATAAAAAATAAATAAATGCACAAATATTACTAAAGGACAGTTCAATTTTTCATTTAATGGGTCCAACAATCGACCTGTGCGCACCGTCTCGGTTGCTTTGCTTGTTACTAGAAATACGATAATCGAAACCCTGAAATCCCATCAAATAGGCCGATGGCGAATCGGACGGATCCGACGGCGAAGAGCATAAGGGGAACGAACCCCCAGAATCTGGTGGAGAAGATTCTCCGTTCGAAGATCTACCAGAACACGTACTGGAAGGAGCAATGCTTCGGCTTGACGGCGGAGACGCTTGTTGACAAGGCCATGGAGCTCGACCATCTCGGCGGAACCTTCGGCGGCAACCGCAAGCCTACTCCGTTCATGTGCCTCGTCATGAAGATGCTCCAGATTCAGCCCGAGAAAGACATCGTTGTCGAGTTCATTAAAAACGACGACTACAAGTACGCCACGCCCTGCCCTAATCTCTAATTTCTCCCTCCCTGAGGTTCACCTCGCTTTTTTTTTTTTTTTTTGCCTTTTTTATATACAAAAAATATTATTTGGTTGAGCAATGACGAGATAGGAAAAAGAACAGAAACTTCTTGTTATATTTGTGGCTTTTGGATTTGGTGTAAAGGAAATCTAATTAACTTTTGTGGTTGTTTGAATATGTACAAGTTGCATAGGGCTTACTGAATTTGGCATTGTTTGGATGTTTTGGGAAGAAAAGGAAGGGGAAAGGAGGTTTTTTTTTTTATTAACGTGGTTTTCACATTCTAGAATGCCTTTTATGCTGTGCTCTTTACCGATTCCTTGTTTCTGGATTCTTGTTTTATGTTTGATGAGTAGGATGGAAGCGAATGGTATAGAGGGTCCTTTGTTAAGGTTGTTCTTTTGCATTGTGTTACATTACGGTAAATTCTGCAAAGTTTACTGTTTCATTTCCCAAATTTGCTTGTGTCTTTGCACATGTAATTTGCATTTTTACGGTTGTAGTTGAAATTTATTGTCTGGTTGCAGGTATGTGCGTATACTTGGTGCTTTCTATCTACGTCTTACTGGTACTGACGTTGATGTGTACCGATACCTAGAACCTTTATATAATGACTATCGAAAACTAAGGCACAAGTTAGCTGATGGGAGTAAGTTCTGCTGCCTTTCCATTGAATTTCTTCTCATTTCTATCCCTTTGGTATATTTTCTTAAATTGCAGAAACCAAAATGTATTTATGTGTTATTATCTGTGCTTATTAGTGGATATAGTAATTTTTGCTATCTTGTGTATTATCAGAATTTTCCCTGACTCATGTGGATGAGGTTATAGATGAGCTTCTAACAAAAGATTATTCGTGTGATATTGCTTTGCCCCGTATCAAGAAAAGGTCAGTAATTTCTTACTCACCCTTAGAATTTTTACTGATAAACTAGAGAAGTTATAAGAAAAACACAATTTTTTACCACTTCCATGTGCCATGACATGAAGATTCTGAATTGTTGGCAATGCTGGTAGCTTTTTCCTTTTTTTGGTTAAGTTTCTTTTCATTTTATTAAAAGGCCAAAATCTCACTTCCGTTAATGCTATGCATGGAATATTTGGGCATGACACTATTGGATCAACAGATGGACACTTGAATCACTTGGTTCACTCGAACTCAGAAAAAGTGTCTTGGAAGATGATTTTGAAGAGGAAGAAGAGAAAGAGGAGAATGAACAGCTCGATGTGCTAGACAATGGGGCTGATGAAAGGGTCTGTCTTTCCTCCTATCTAAACACAAATTCTCATTTTTCAGCTTTTGTGTTGTGGTATGTTGCACATTTTGAATTTTCAGTTTTGCCTATAACATCATTGTAAAAATGTTGACAGGATTACCACCGCGGGAGAAGCCCTACAAGAGATAGGGATAGGGATAGAGATCGAAGACATGAGAGCCACAGACACAGGTAAGCTTCTTGGCCATGCATGATCCATTAATATCTTTGTGTTCTGTTGTGCAGTTACTATTCTATTTTCTTGGTTTATTTTTCTATAATATTCCCTTTCTTGTGAATTAGTGATCTCCTACCATGGTGTCAGCTGTCTTATCATCTAATTTTTTGATCTTTGTGAAAAATATCCTCATGTAAGGATTCCTGTTCCACTTCCCAATGGTTGGGGTGCAAACGTTGTGCTGGTTTTCTTTTTCATATAGAAATATTTGGGGTGGAATAGAAGAAAAGAAAAGGAGAAATATGGTGGTGGGGTTAGTGGTTGCTGGAGATGACCATGTGGAAGCTCTTGTTTTACTACCTGTTGTATTCATTCATATGAAAAGCAGTCAAGTGTTACTTCTTCACCATGGCATTTAAAGCCATTGGTGGCTTGGAGCAGCTTCCAATAGTAATAATGTCTAGTGATCCTGCCAGGTTTCTCTGCACTGACAGTGTGCAGTGAGAAGTATGATGGATCAGACAGTTTTGTTATTGCATTACAGATGCAACTTCATGTGCACAAGCTTTTTAAACAGTTTGTGGGCTAAAAGAACACACTTATCATAATCATACTGTATTTTCCTCTTTATGCAGGGACAGAGACTACGATAGAGACTATGACAGGGATTATGATAGAGAGCGTGGACGTGGTCGGGAGAGAGACAGAGATAGGGATAGAGAGAGGGAGAGGGATCGCTATCGCCTGAGAGGAGAAAAGGATTATGGCCGTGATAGGGATCGGGAAAGAGACAGAGAAGGTAGGGAGAGGGACAGGAGAGATAGGGACCGTGGCAAGCGGAGGAGTCATTCTAGGAGCCGAAGTCGGAGCAGGGATCGCAAGAGACATGGCCGCAGCAGCAGTCCAAGGAGGCGTGGAGATGGACCAGAAGAGCCTAAGAAGAAGAAGGAGAAGAAAGAAAAGAAGGATGATGGAACTGACCACCCAGATCCTGAGATTGCAGAAGCAAATAGGCTGCGAGCAGCCCTTGGGTTGAAACCATTGAAGATTTGAAGTGCCTTCACTAATGGCAATATGTTAAAGCACTGCCAATATATTTGTATCTGGCAATGTCCTTCAGAGCTTTTATGGAGATGCATAGCAGTTCTTGTTAATATCTTGCAAATTTGGGACTTTTGGGCAAGCTCTCTAATATGACGTTTGCATTTTTGTGTAGAATAAAAATATTCTTCCCAGACTTAATATGCCGACTAAGTTTATATCCTTTCAATTGATGAGAGAAAATTCAGTTTAACAAAATAAAATCACTAATATAGAAAGCTTCTTAGCTTAATTTTATCTTTTTTTAATCTTTAGTTCCGGTGTTGATCTATTGCCTTTTTCATTTAGCCTGTACGTTCAAGTATAGAATTGACTTTAATACACTAGTGGGCTTTGCCAGGCATGTTAAAATCAGCAGCAGACGAATATTGATCCCCAATTGATAAATTCTGATGTAGGTCGACTTTTCCATTGGCATTGTTTACTAGTGTAACATTCACGTTTTTTGGCAAGCTTCTGCGCAGAAAAAAAGTTAAAAAGTAACATAACTGCTTACTCTGGGCCGAAGAGCCGAGGAGGATAAGCAATGATGGAGTACTCTCTATTTCTTTTTCTTTGATGTAATAGTTCTCTGTTAATAAATGAGGATACAAACATGAAATAGGCAGAGGACACCCCCGGGAGAGGTGGGGATTTCACACGATGAACACCGATATAAACAAATAAAAACCAGCAAGGCAGGCTAATGATCACCACTGCTGACGCTCAGTCAAGTGAAAATATCGGCGTTCAATCATGAGAATCCCCCTCTCCGTCCCTCTTCCTTCTCTTTCTATACAACTGGATGGATACACAATAATAAAGACAAGAAAATCAAAACCAAAACTCATTCCATACCACAAGCCTCTACTGGTGTCTCACTTTGGATGTCCGGATTTCCTCTTTCCATCAACGGCAACTAGCTGCCTTCCAGGCCTGTTATTAGCTGTACTGGTTCCATTTGGTGGTTTCTTTGATGGAGAAGGAATTAGTGATGGAATTAAACTCCTGCGTACAAACCAAATGAATGTTGACATTTTGTTAGAACACTTCAACAAATTAATTTTGAGGAAAAAAATTAAACTTTTCCTAATACATAAAGGAATCAAAGAAAAAGCTATTTCCTACAAAAGCATGTGCACACTCTCAAATCCGATAAAGTAAATCACACTATCCTGTTGGTGGTGCTGACAGAAAGTGACAAAAAATTTAATTCACTAAAAGCTTTCTGTTAGCATGACTACAGAGCAGCTCAGCCTCACAATGCTTACCTAGTTTCTGCGCCCCTTAATGATCTAGGGTAAGTTTTCTTTGTTTTATACCCTGACATTTTGGGAAAGCTGCTCATCCTGGGAAGGTTAGATTGCCATAGTAAGTCTGGTTCAGAAGAATCACTGGTTCCAGCCTCGAGCTCATCAGAGTCATCGATGGAGACAGTTTCACACTGAGTTCCCAGTACATCATATTCTTGGCTGTCCTTTTTGTTTATTGGAGTTTTATTGTATGGTTGTTCAGGATAAATCTTTAAAGGGTCTCGAATAGGACTCTGATCAAAAGTCTCAAGCAATTGTCTGCCATTTACACCCCATTGCCTGCGAGAGTCTTCGTCTTTACTTAAAGTGACTTGTCTGTTAATCATAATCTTGTCAACCCAATCACATGAAGCTAGTTCCTTGTCATCCTCCTTTCCACTCTGCGTGGGACTTCCCACATGTGGCCAAGGGGGTGAATTCCTTCGTAAATCATGGAGATCCAAGCTTCGCCTTCTTGAGATGAATGAAGGGTCATTTGTAGCCTGCTGATCATTAAATTCCACATGAACTTTGGCTATGACATAGAAATATATTCTACAATTGAGCTATGTAGGATTTACATGCGAGGAAAGGAAAGAGAAGCACAACATTTATGTTACTTGTGAGATAAACTTCTTATGCCTTAAATAGTGGAACTGTTTTGAATCATAACATGTGCGACCATCCATGATTATCTATACCTCTAAACTGCCAACTTCCTCCATCAGCTGCCTATGCCCATTGGAGATATTGCCCACACTGTGCCAATTACGTTGAGGAGAAAGCCCTCCATGCTTCATTTTAACTCTCTCTGGGGTGCTGGATCGAGAATGTTGTGAGTGCTCCATCTCTCCCTCCTTCCTCGCTAGTGCTGCCTTTAGACTAGAAATCTGGAAGTAGACAACCAGAAACTGCTAAGCATATTTCTTGGTGCAATATTCTATGCAAAAGAGACAAGGAGTACAATTCAAAAGCCTTTGGATGAAATTCTCATGGTAGGCGTCTCTCATACAATGAACAAGGAAATGAATTGAGTGCTATTTCTGAAACTTATCAATGATGAACATAATTGAAAAGGAGGAAGAACCTGCTCTTTTAATTCCTTCACTTCAGTGCTGTCTCTATTTACTTTAGCAGCACCAAGTTCAACAGTGGCAACTCGTTCGGCAAATTTTAGTGTGCTAATTGTCTCTCCAAGAGCTTCAAGTTCAGGACTTATGTGAACAAACATCAGTGTTTTGGCTTGCCCTCCTAATGGTTATAAAAATAAAAATAATAAATAATAAATAAATAAATAAAAAGGGGGTGGGGGGAGAATATAAATCAGAATGTTCAGTGCATGGAAGAGAAAGGAAATAGAATGTTTTGGTCAATTTTACCAAGTGAATCTTGGAGCAGTTGTGTGAGTTTGCTGTTCCTATAGGGAACATGTGAATTTTTTTGAGCAAGAGAGGAAATCACATCTCCTAAAGCAGAAAGAGATTTGTTGATATGTTGTGCTTCCTTCAATCTATCTCCAGTAGCCTCAGATTTGTCAACCCGTTCACTTCCTGCCAGGTCAACCAGATGCATAGATCCACGAAGCACAGTTCCAGATGCAAGGTCTCTCCCTTGAACATGAACTGTCAGGCAGCTGCAGCACACATGCTTAAGCTATTTAGTTGATATTGCAAATCAGAATACAGGTATTGAGCTTCTTTTGCACATTAGCCACACCTATGAGATCGACTGCTTCGATCATTCATTGCAGTAGCACCGACTGCCCGATTCTTTTGTCCAATGTTCATCAAGTTTATGACATCAGAAGTTGAAGACACAGGTACAAGGCTTGCATCTGGCACATTAATTCCATTCTGGGAACTGTTACGTATTTCTAATGTATATACAAGTTAAGAACAAAAGTCGGAAGCTAAGAAGCCTTTGAAAAAGATAAACACTACTGTAATGAAAGGATATCTTCTGTTAAGACCGTCAGTCACAAGTAGATCCCTCACTTGCTCATTGTAGATCTCAAGCATTTGGACTGAAATATCATAGGAAATAACATCCTTTCTTTGATCTGAGAGAAGAAATAGATCACTCAATGCCCTGTAATTCACACCTAAGCTTTCCTCTGTGAGATCTTTGGGTCCAGTCTGCATCAATACATGCAATGAATATAAATAAGTTAAGTGGTCAATGAAAAGGCTGTTATTAAAAACTAGAAAACAGTGCAGGGAAGATTTGTAATGAATGAATTATACAAACACCATTCTGGGGATGATTATATGTTGCATGCTCAATCTCTCACCATGGTATAAGTCTTTCCTGATCCTGTTTGGCCATATGCAAAAATACAAACATTGTACCCGTCAAGAACAGAGCGAATCAAAGGCTGGGTGTCCGAAAATACCTCCTCTGCATGAGAAAAAAAAAACTGTAGAGATAGTTCAAGGAGAACACCAAGAAAGGAGTGCAATAGAAAAAGAATCACATTGAGGCCTAAAGACCTTGGGTTGCCAAATGACCAAACACTTTATTGAAACTAAAAGATTTCCGCCCTTCTTTGCTGTACTTAGAAGTGTTGATGATGGTAATTTCTCCTTCATCTATATGATCCACGGTAGTTAAACGGCTTGGTTTCCCAGGCAAGAAGGGCCTCACTCGGCAATATACTCTAATATTTCCTGGTCAAACACAGATAACATCACATGTGGTTGAAAATCACATGAAGGTTTAAGTTTGCGCATTACACCAGCATGTATGATACCTCTCAGATCCTGCACTTGATTGTATAACTTCCGGTTTTCTTCAAGTACTTTTTGGTATCCTGAGGCAGCATGAGCTAGACCTTGCAAGTGCTTAACTATTACAAGAGACCAGAAAATATGCATGTCATTCATCTTCTAATGATCTTGAAACAACACAGAGAAGTTCAATTCTACCTAAAGTTTCAAACTCTTCCTCATATTTCATTTGCAAAAATTGCATCCCCTCTTTGGTGGAGTGAAGAGTATGTTTCAGTTCCTGCAAGCACCAACTTGGTTCATGATTTTAATCCAGCCATGCAGTTTGAAATATCTTAGATCAGGTTGATATTGAGCCATTACCTGAACGTCCCTCTGTTGCTTTACAAACAGGATGTGCTGCTTTGATATCTTGACTTGTGATTCCTCATTGCAGCAAGGCTCCTCATTATTGGTCGTGGTAGAAGTATCTTCTTCCTTCTTAATCAGTATATTAGTCAAAATAAATGTCACTGATTGCATTTAAGAAATAGAAAGCTTATAGAAACAACTGATTTTGCATGAGAAGTTTCGTTCCAAAGTAGGAAAATTTGATGCTTGTTTTCAGCATTTTATGGTACAAACCGAACCCAATACCTTTGCATCACTAGGGGATCTTGAAAGAAACATGCCAGCACTGGGTATTTCCACAGCTTTTGTCTTTGACTGTTAGATTGAAAGAATATTAAATAATTAGTTTTACATCATGACAATAGAGAATTGCTAAATGTTCATGCTAAATCATTTGAAAGGTGACTAGGGACACTTGTTAGCAATTATTGGCATGCACATACAAACACAATTCCGTAATACTATCAAGAGAGAGGCAAGGTGATGTCACCGTCTATGAAAAACAGCTGCTCACCAGTTCATTTTGGCTTGCCAATTGATGCTCAAATTCCTCTGTGACTTTGTTTAACATAGATTCTACAATCTGTTATCAGAAAAAAAAAGGGGTAATATTACTTTATTGGCACAAATAAATTGGAACAAGAGCTACATCAGGCAGAAAAAATAGAACTCCGTCAGTCTCCTTTGTACTAATGCTTAACATCCATCTTAACAGGAAAGAACAGCACCGGGCATCCTTCAAATTTCTCGTACTAACAAGGATAAATCATCTATAAGTTTGAGGTAGGAAGAAAAAAGCCTTACACTGGGTATTTCTTCTTGCCTCCTATTTGAAAGAACTGCACGGACTAGCATATTCAAGGAACGTCCAGCACCCTGACAAGGTGGATGCACATATGATTTCAGTCCTGACTCACAATCTAATATCAACATCAATAACAGAAAACTAGAAAGGTCACTGACTCCTTCATTGAGTTCCTGGCCAAAATCATCACATAGAAGCTGGTCACTGCTTGACACACTACCCATTGATGAGGTCTGTGAAAAAGAATTCGTGAATGGTTCTGCGTTTTTCCTCACAAACGGTTTCCCACAAGTCGGGGGTTTCAAAGTTCCTCCATATTTCCATGTCCCAGTTCCTCCATTTAGTTTCCATTCACTATATGATTTCAGGACTAAAACACAGTTCACAATCCTTGCAGATTTTCCTCCCTGAAAATTCAAGATGCAAGAGAATGTCAAAACAGGAAAACAATTCTTACAATCTAAGAGAAGATTGCCATGGCATGGTCTAAATTTCCTTTTCATGTGACCATGTTGAAACTCTCGCCTGTTCCAAATCAGATGCTTCAAAAGCTGGAAGCCCTATTTCCTCTGCAGCCACAAGGAAGTTTCTCACATTTTCAAAATACTGATATGCAGATAGAGCTGCCCCATCAGGAACAATATCAGAATCACCGGGGCCTTCTACTACCTACCAAGAATTGACAAATCAAATATCATAAGACTAACTACAATGTATAGTCATCAGCAAAACTAATGAAAACCAAGTCGAGCATACCTTTGGGATTGCACCAGGTTGAACCTTGTTAAGGACATTGCACAAAATTATCCCACTTCGCAGTCCAAGCCTGAAGTCTTCTTCGGATGGCTCGGCCGGCAAATCTTTGCCCCCAACAACTCCAACTGTTTTCCGGAGCCACCCAGCTGCTTCATATCTTCTAAAGGCTGCAACAAGACCATGCATCAGCTATGAACCATTGCAGTCTTCTCCTTCTAATGCAACATGATTGAAGCAAGAAAGAAGTAACTTCCAAGTGCCGGCCAACAGAATCTAAATTACAGTAATCCCATATATGTTTGTGTGTGTGTGTGTGTGTGTGTGTGACAATTTACACATAGATATTCATGTATTTTCTAACAGGTTCAACGGTATGCGAAAATTCAGAAGCAGAGGGCTAAAGGTGGAATTTTCTATATATTGCAGAAAAATTCAGTGGTTGACTCAATTCAAGAATCTAGGCTTGAAATTTTATCAACAAAGGATACAACATCACAGAATTCATGAATTCACTATTTTCAAGTCAACAAATTCCAATGCAGTGTGTGCATCAAAAAATCACATGATCCTTGAAAATCATTTATAAAGATACAAGAAAGAAAAATTAAAATTAAAAAACAGACAATTTCTCAAAAGAAATGCCAAAAGAATTGTTTCTGAATTTACCATCATCAATAAACCTCAAAATGGATCAAAATGTGAAACGAATGAAAGAAAGAGAAGGAAAGATTGATGATCATACAAGCTTCGTCAGCTTTTCTTGAAGCCAAATCAACGTCACTTAATCGAGTCCCATGTTGTTGAAGAATATCCTCAACCACAGAAACAACAGAAAAAGGACAAACTCGCTGTTCTGTTGCCATTTATTTTCTCCAAACCAAACCAATTCACAATCTTTGAAGAACCCCAATTCAAATCTTTCCCTAATAATCTCAAGAAACCCGGAAATATTCAATCTTTTCTACAATCAAGAAAATGGGTACGCTTATTATGGATATGGGTAGGTTTCTTTATCTAGCATTGCCTTTATTTTGTATTCTCATGGACAGAGAACAAGAAATTTGTTATTGTGATGATGTTCCAGAAGATACAGTTTGGAAGGATATTGATGCATTATAGAAAGAGAGAGAAGAAGAAAATGGAGGGGTTCCTCTCTCTTCTGGCAAAATATTCTCTCTCTCTCTTTAATATTTGAAGGAGGGAAGAAGGCACCGAAGCTGGTTCCGTGCCTCTCGGTCTGAGGCACGACTGTTTATATTTTTTTTCACGAGCAGAGAAATTGAATGGCTACTTTTTATTCCTTTTCTTCTAAACCAATAAAAAGATGGAATAAAAATAATCACTATTGTTTATAGATTTATTGTATTACTTCCACAATTCCTTTTGAGCATCTCATCATCGAAAATTTACAGAAATTCTTTCTTTCTTTTTCTTTTTTAATTTTCCTCCGATCTTTAATGATTAATACTCCGTGACTACACACGAATTTTACCATCAAGTCTCTATTTTGAGTGGTTTTCTTATAAGATTTCAGCCCTTTGGAAACAACACCCATATAAATCATAAAGGCAAACTAGCCTAACACGTTGAAAACACCAATATATATACAAAATAATAATAATAATAATAATAATAATAATAATAATAATAATAAAATCTTAGGAGAAACTAGTTAGTCACTGTCACCAATATGGTTCTGTACTAACCAAATTTTGAAATAATTCTTATGGTTAGATAAATTTTTATTTAACATTTAATTAGATGAAATATTACTATTAGATAATTATGAAGAAAAAAAATTCTTAATTTTATTGTTGTAAAAAAAAAAGCACTTGATAATTTTATTTATAATAATAATGAAACTTTACATTATTTATAAATTGCTAACTTGCTAGAAGATGATTCAGCAACTAAGAAAAACTAAAACTATAGCCTAGCAAGAAAGTACACTTTCCTTTTCTACGTGAAATTTTAACTTCACGGCTCTCATATCTTACAAACGGATGGATCGAATATATCCATCCAATTGTCCGCACAAGCAAATTATCTTTAATTAAACTATCATCTTAATTATATTGATGGAAAAATGATAATCATTTTATACGTGTTGCTTTCACGGCTCCTGAATCCTGATATTTTTTTCCTTTTTTTTTTTTTTTTTTGGTGTTTCGATAAAAGAAAAAATAATTATTTTTGAGTTGTATTATGATTATCTGTCAATCAAATGTTCATTTGGCATGTGACATTTGATCATGATTAGGAAACTTAAAAAATGGTAGACAAAAGTCTTTAGACAGATGAGATGACGATTACTACCACCGTTCCCACTTAGTTCTTTTCTTTTGACAAATATAATTAACCTCAATTAAGTGCTCGCCAACTAATTATGAAGCTTGATCTATAAGATACAATGATATTTGAAAAAAAATTGCCATTGCTCTGCACATTCTGTGAACCTGCTGCCTATTAATTCTACCACTTAAATAAAGGAATAAACTTAACATAGAATAGAATCAGTTAAGACAGTTGCCTACCCAGCTTTGTGGGTCATCAACAAAACCAACCATTAAAGGTAATGTATACTTGTGTAGGGCGTTTACATGGGGCCAATCCAAAGATATCCTAGCTTATAAGTTTCTATCAAAAGAGGTTGTGCTTACTGCTCAGTGTCTATGTATATATAATAACTACACACACACACACACACCTGTCTCTTATACACATCTAGATGTGTATAAGAGACAGGCTCAGTGTCTATGTATATATAATAACTACACACACACACACACACACATATGCATACATCAGAAAAATAATAAGGGGAAAAGGAAAATGTGGCAGGAGGAGGTAGAGAAGGGCAGGCGGTTTGTGTAGGGAACCTGTACAACTAGAATGGCCCCAAAGAGAGCAAACCGAAAACCCAAATCATGAGAAGGGCAGCCTAGCACCCACCCATATTTATCACGATAGACAGCGCTGCACTTGCCCGCCCATAGATGATGGCAACTATGCAACACTTGATGGCCATATGAAAATGGAACCACATGACATGACATGTGCATCATCATCATCTCACGATTTATCCCTATTTCCTTTTTTTCTTTTTCTTTTTTTGGGGGTCCAAATTAAAAATATTAATGGAACTTAAAAACAAGTTTAGCTCAACTTAATTTTGTTTTACTTGATAAATGAGCTTTGTATAAAAGAGTAATGATATTCTTTTTTGGAGTAAATGTAGGGATTTTTTTTTTCAACTATAATATTATGTTGATATAATATATTCAATAAAAAAAGATAATCTTAATAGTTCACTCAGTTATTTGAAAACTTCATATAACTCAATTGAATCCAACAACGTCCCTCTGTAGACTGACTGCATGGGATCTACAGTTTCGTAGGAAGGGAACGGTGAGATAGTCAAGGGCTTTGTCGTCATTTGAAGATCCGCGAGACCCCCTCCAACGTTCGAGTCGACTGCGTACAAACCCAAGGTTCGGAAAAACACGAGCCTAAAAAGCACACGTTCGGTTCGGGATCATAAATAAAGGAAACCATTCACCAAAAAGAAAAAGCTATAAAATTAAAGTTGGCGGTGGCCCCGAGAGGCCTACAAGGGGGGGGGGGCAGAGGCACCGTGGCGGCTTCGGCATGGATTAGTTTTAAGGGCAAAAGGATGCCGGCTCATTCCCAATTCTTGAAACAAGTGGGCTCCAATGTCGTGTCATCTGATGAAGTCCATCTTTTTTTTTTTTTTTTTTATAGTTAATTAGGAATGAGAACTCTAATTTAACACTTCCAACTCGCCGGTGAGTGATAGTTTATAAGTAAACCTTTCGAATTTTTAGCAACCAAAAAGATGCCACCTTTGTTGTTATTAAATGGAGTATCTCAAGCAGAATTGGTCATATACTAATCCATGTGGCCCAAACATGGGCCAATTATAGTCAGAAGCTTCATGCAATCTGCTTTATTTTAGAATTTAACTATTAAAAATATTACACTATTTTTCATAATAATAAAAAATTTAATTTGACTCACCTAAACATGAGTGAAGTTAATTCAATACTATATATGGAAAAAAAATCATAAGTAGAATCTAACTGAAATAAGGGAAAAAAAATGAATAAGTGTAATAAATATTGAAAGTCATTGATTAGAATTAAAATTTACATTTCGGACCTGATCTCCCTTCAAGACTTTTGCTTTTATGGCCAACCAAGCCAATCTAGTCGGTCAGGCCAAGACGTGGTCACATTGTGGTTTGCCATGCTTTTTTTTTTTTTTTTTTAATGCCTCTGCCGGGTGATCCATGTACAAAATTTCAGTTGCACAAAAACTTAATTATCATGCTTGGAATAGTCACCAGCGTGGCCATGGGCCATGTCCACTTTTACGAATCACTTTATATTTCTATGGAAGATAGCAAAAATTGCGGGTTGCAATCCCTCCCTCCCTCCCAACCCTAGCCCTTGCCCTGCCATCCCTATTGTACTAAGTATGCAACCTGGTCCCCATACACATCTTTCAGGTATAAAAACTATGAGACCACCCCCAAGCGAATAGAAAATATTAGACTATCTGACACTTTATTTCCGTAATTGTTTTGCTGACCAACAAACCAGACGCAATAAATTAAAAAAACATTAGACTAGCTACTAGCTAAACACCAGGTGTCAGTCTCTGGATCCTTTCTTCAGAAGGCTACATTTTGGAAACAGTTATATATAAACCTAAGCCCCAGACGTGGACAAGATGTTCTGCTTTTCTGTTTTGCATTTCGATTTTGAAGCTGAAGAAGAATAGGTTTGAAACTGGGTTGGTTTTAAAAACGAAAATGTGATGAAATTATATTAGCCACCACCGACTTTCAACATGCGCCAAAAGGCAAGACATATAATACTGAGGATTGTTATTGAACATAAACTTGGGAAATTCATATTGCTCTTGACTTTGGTTATTATAATGCTGAAACTTGGCTATTTTCATGATGATATAGGCTTTTTCAATAATTGCATTGAGGTCTATTCCACCAAGTGGCTTGTTGTCAATATCTTAACTGATCAACATGGACCATAAAATGTGAAAAAAAAAAACCCCTAAAAGTTCTTTAATTGTTAGGCACAGGATCTATACAAGTCGATATCCTATGGCTTAAACAGCGTATACAAAACTTTTTGAGGGCTCTGTCTGATCACGATAGCAATTCCCTTTGGCTTCATTAATAATCTATTGGATTTGGACCATTCCTGCATGATGGAAGGCTGGGGGCTTAAGGCGAATTATTAGTTTCTCTCATCTTTTCCTTCTTTTGAACATGGTGACCCCTTGATCAATCCTCACATTGTCATGGCACTTTTTTCCATTTATATGTAGAGCAAAGATATATACTGATAAACATTATTCAGTCCAGAGTTGATTGTTTATCAGAAACTTTGTTCACTTCCATAATGCTTAATTACTCATTCTTTACTGGTTGTCTTCCCTCGATAGTCCTTTTCAACACAGCCCATGTGCCGAAATCACTTCACGAACCTACCGAGCATTTTATGACAAATAGGTTAACAAATCATCTGCCTAATATTTCTAAAATTAGGATCCAAATAAGTATGGATTAGCCTACTTTTTGACTGTCCTATTTGCTTAAGGTAACAAGGGAATCAGAACGGAATTGGTCCATCATTTCATTCTTGATAGTGACGTATTCCTCAGTCTCGACAGGACTGCAAATGACTGAAACTTTTTATATTTAACGCTCATGCATGGTGGGAACAATGCTTTTTATTAGTTTTTTTTTTTCTACTAATATCCAATGATCAGTCCAGGCCCGCAGGCTACTGACAAAATCATATCGTCCAAAAATGCTGACCTAATCATTCCAAGAAAGAGAAAAAGAAAAAGAAAAGTCGAATGCCCAAGAAAGTTTGGACTATGGGATGCCAAATGACACTTCAGGCTAAGCTAGTGTTTACACACTAAATCTAGCAATCAAGAAGAGGAAGATATGGACTTTTGAAAAAGAAGAAAGGTGAGAGATAGCTAACTAAACAATGTGCTTCTTTCGGAAGCAAGACTTTAAACAAGAGGTGATGAGCACTGCCTTTATTATAATCCCTGATTATAACTTTTCCCCTCCATTATCATTATATAGCTAGGATGGTCCTCGAGTTTGGGTATGATGTTGTTAGATGAACCAGCTTTGAGAGACAAGACATGTGTTTGCCATTAGCACCTGAGGTCATTCATGAATTGGACAACTCAACCATCTTCAGTCACCTTATGGGGCTTAAAGAAGTAAACGATGAGTTGCTTCGAGACTAGACGGAAGGTGATTCCAGCCTCAAACATTTACGGGATAAGCCAGCTAGATATATACACGTATATTATACTTTAATATATCTTAATGATTTGTATATATATAGTATAAAACTAACCATAAGCAACATTCTATTGTGTCGAAGTTGGTGAGGAGGAAGCCTTATACAATTAGGGGCTGCAGGCCTACAATTAAGAGAGCTTTAATTTGCTTCATCAGTACTATAATGGTTGACAGATAATGAGCTAAAGAATCCCATGATTAGAAGAAACTAAGAGGCATCAATGTTTTGTGTCTCTGCATGTAGAGTCTTAGTGGTAAAAATTGGAATCACGAGTCTTCTTTTGGTTGTGCTGTTTGCCTCTTTTTTTATTATTATTATTTTTTTTAAAAAAAAAAATCTTGGTAAACTGACTATTGCAATCTTAATTATATCCTATTCTATTATATGACAAGCATTTACTAATTAAAGTATGATTCAAGTAGCTTGTTTGTTGAGTTTAACTATGAGATGGGCTATAAGTTTCCATTTTCTAGGCGTGATGTAGTTGTCTAATGCTATTAATTAGCCCCCTTTAACTCTGTGGTGGACATAGAATTAGCTTGTGTAATGATTGCAATTGGTCGCAACTTAGGCATCGTCCATAAAACATGTAATTGTCTCATCACCAGGGCTCCCTCTCTCTCTCTCTCTCTCTCTCTCTCTCTCTCTCTCTCTCTCTCTCTCTCTCTACGACACACACAATCCCATTGCGGGCTGGACAACGGAGATGGATAAACTAGCAACTCTCGAAGTTGGGTCATGTGGGTTGGATCAAACGAGCCGATTGACTGTGAAACAATCACAATCCATTATGTATCTCTTGTCCAAAAGACGAAACAGGTTCCAACATGTACACTGGGACAACCCATCAAGCACACTACTTCTGAAAACCAAGCGCAAGTACAAAGTGAAGGACCTAGCCTACCTTGTCATCCCGCTGGACTACTTATACTTAGCCAACGGTCCAAGTTTATGCACATAGACCCACGTATATCCAGCTAACATGGGTTTGTATGGTTATTCACCACTCGGCCTGCTCAACAAGCTTCGAGCTTTTTAGTCCTTTGTCTCCATTCCAAAGGTTACTAATCAGGCCAGACCCATCAGATAGTTTCCTTAAGGCTCATTAATCATACTATATTTTAATTAGCAGTCCATCTAATATCGACTCATAGTTTCAAACTAGCAAGAGTTTTTTTTTTTTTTTTTAACCAAAAAAGTAAAAACCAATTTCCCCATTATTAAGGGGACGAGCAACAAAAGCCGTATATTTGAATTGAACCAGCTGGTAGTGCAGTGTATGACTAACAACAATTTACAGTAACATCATACCAAAGGACGAGGTTTGTTATTACGGTCTGTGACCTATAATTGAATGTTTAAGTCGAAAAATATAGATGCAATTGTGCCCATATAACTCTTTTTCAAATTTTTTAATGTAAGAAACTTGTACATAAAAAGATGTTTTTTTCGAATTAAGAGCACCAATCTGGATCTTAGCATTAAGAAAGTTTGTTGACCATAAATTTGACGACCCATTGAGCAATTTATAAGTAAAAAAAAAAAAAAAAAAGTAAATTAGAAGCACTTGGTAACATTAATTTTTTTAGTAATTTCCCTGTTATTTAGTTTTTTTTTTTTTTTTTTGGGTAACATTAATTTATTAATTTTTATGGCACTTGGTATTTATTTGCTCTCGAGGCATTTCTATGAGCTGTTCCCAAGCTGAGAAAAGATTTGCCAAATCAGTGGGCGGCGCCGTTTGATTCTCTTTTAATTAGAAGCAAACTGGATGCAGCGGCTCATATCCTTCCATTACACGTACCAACCTCGCTTGCCAATCGTTCCACTCAAACCATAGCAGATCGACGGCCCAAAGCACCAGATGATGTAGTGCTCCTTTTACATCAACAATCTTAACCAGTTCAACGGTCACAATCGACGTTGAGGTGGGTGAGTGTCGCAGTGAATCTAAACCTCGAGTGACCTTTCTGTGTGGTTCAAACAAACAATGATAAAAGGGTATTAATGTAAATGAACGTGCCCGTTGTTTCGAAACCTCGTCCCGACATCATGACGCGCGGTCGTGGACAAAACACCGTGGATCCAACCCACTAGCGTCGTGGATCCAATGTCCAAATTGCACACGCCACTGCCTGCCGTATGGTCGTTTTCTTTTCGACTTGTCAGCTTTGCATCTGCAGCTTAAACACCGCGAGGAATCTCATCCTGGTGAACTGGTCTTGTTGAAAACTTTTGACCAATTTCTCATAATTTCGTTGTAAAAGTCAACTACAATACAACCACATGCAATGATTGTATGTTTATTTAGTAATTCGATGAATTATATATATATATATATATTAATTTAAATTTAAAATTTTTTTCTTAATTTTTATAAATAAAAATTTATACATAACATTGAGTTTTCAATTTATTACTACTAAGGTTAAATATTATAAAAATTTATTTGAACTTAACAAAGCAATAGATTTATTTAATAAGAGAAGTTAATTATTGATTTTAGTTTATAAATGTGATAATTAATATATTTTTAATTTAAAATTTTAAGTGTATAAAAAAATTACGATATACGTTTTTATTTTTATTTAAATATTTGTTTATTTATGTTTGATAAGTTATTTATTTATTTATTTATTAATTAAATGATTAAAATTATTAAAGATATATAAAAATTAATAAAAAAAATATTCATGTAACATATTCTAATTAAATTTGAAATTAATTTGTTGTTGTTGTTGTTGTTGTTGTTGTGGGAGTTTAAACCAATACAAGGTTGAGAGCAAGATTTACAGAAAATTAAAAAAAAAAATGCAAGTACAATAAATTCACTATTACTCAATCAAGAAAAAATGATTTTTCCTGCTTACCTTGTACTTCCAAATTCCAAGAATATTTCACATGAATTCACTATTGCTCCATCTTCCAATCTTAGTTTATGGAAGACCTTTCTGAAATTACTATTCAATTGTTTACCTTAATTTCACGTGTCATAAAATGTGGATGTCACTGTGTTTTCTATAGTTCAATGAAAAGCAAAAAGTACCAAGATAGATAAATAAATAAATAAAATTCAATTTACATGCAGTTGACTTGCCAAGATATATATATATATATATATATATATATATATTTATATCCCATGTGCTAATAAAAATTATCATATAGTTTGCTTTTTACGTAATCTTTCATTAATGAAAATACTTAAGCAAACTACCAAAATAAAATCATAATTTTTGCTTTTTTGGGGGGCACATGAGAAAGTAAATCAATCTCTACTTTAAAACACATGGAATTTTTTTTTTTGGCACAAAAAAAATAAAAAAGCAGAAATATACAATACCATAAGGTTGGCACTAACAAGTATCAAAAATAAAAAAAAGTCTGTATTAATGTAAATTTTTTGCAGGATGCTTTGCTTGGACATTAATTGATAATAGCGAGTGGGAATATAATTGGAAAATAGAAAACAAACGAAGAATAATGACAAATCAGAATAACCAGAAAAAAAAAAAAAGGAAGAAGAAGTGAAATTACATTTTTCTTTCTTTGTTTCATTTTTTTTCCCTGAAATGAAAGGTCAAATTATGGTTGGAACTGCCGAACAAGGTGCAAGGCCTTTTTAGTAATTGCACAGTAGGAAATCGCGTCTGCCGTAAGTTCCAACGTCCACAGCACACACAGAAAGCCAGACACGCACGATATTTTCAATCTCGAATTTGCAAAACGGCAGACATGGCGTGCATAAAATATAACCAAAACGGCCACTATTAAACGCCGCGCAACGACTAAAGCAATAAAAAGACAAAAAAAATAAAAACAAAAAAAAATAAAAAAATAAAAAATAAAAAGAAAGCGCTTTCGTCTGTGTGGTTCCTTTCCTTCAACTCGGTATCTAAGCTTCTTCTCTTTTCAGGTACATAATTTCCATCTGTACGTACGTGCGCATTTATTGTGTATTTAAATATACATACATTTGGGTAAAGGGTTGAATTGCTTTCTATTGTTGTTCAAGAAATAATTGTGATTTTTTTGAATGATTGATTGTATATTTATTTTTCTGGTCTGGAAATTCAATTCAGATGTTAAAGATGGTAACTTGAGGTTGGCTAGATTAGTGGGTTTTGGCTGCTTCTGTTTTTTTTTTTTTTGGGGGGGGGGTAGGTGACAGCTTTTTTGGTATCTTGGTTTTTGTGATCTGGGTTCTTTTTTTTTTCTTCTTTCCCTTGTGGTTTAAATTATGAGTGGTGTGTGATTTCGTTTATTTTTTTTAACCCTCTTTGATTACGGATCGGTTATGAGGAATAATTGTTAAATATTTAATTTTTCTTGCAGGGTTTGAACGAATCGAAGAAGCAGAGGGAAACGAATTGAAGAATATCGGGATTTGCTTTGATGGGATTGGATTTGGTGTAGCTGTGCAGATTCAAGAATTTGGTAGTATGGCGTTAATTGGGTCAATAAAAGTTTTTGCTTAATATTGGAGTTGTTGGTGCATTGCTTTTGTGGGTGTCATAGAGAGAGAGAGAGAGAGAGAGAGATGGGAAGAGGGAAGGGTAATTTGAAGAGAAATTTCAAGAGAAGGGTTAGATCTAATGATGAGGACTCTGATGGTTCAGATGAGGATTATGTGGTTGAAGATGATGAAATTGTATCTGATGCTGAGTCAGAGGATTTGGGTGATTCTTTAAATGGATATGAGTTGGAGGAGAGTTTTGGCAGCTTTGTCGAGGAGGAGATACAGGAGGAGGAGGAAAAGGGTGAGTTTGGAAAATTTGATAAATCAAAAAAGAGTAAGGGTTCTTTACAGAATGGGAAAACTGGTGGTAAATCTTTTCAGAAGAGGAAAAGGGCATCATATGAGGATGATGAAGATTATGTTAATGATGACGACGATGTCTATGATGAGGATGATTATGGTGATGATGATGATGATGAGGAATTCACACTAGACGAAGATGATGACTGTTTCGATGAGGAGGAAGAACTGGATTTGAAAAAGAAGAACAGTGTGAAAGTTGGTAAAAGGACTGCAAAGAAAA
Organism: Kandelia obovata; assembly: GCA_021464305.1. Taxonomy (NCBI): domain Eukaryota; kingdom Viridiplantae; phylum Streptophyta; class Magnoliopsida; order Malpighiales; family Rhizophoraceae; genus Kandelia; species Kandelia obovata. The sequence goes on from CM038476.1 coordinate 11,517,730, forward strand.
AGCATTCTAGAAGAGGTCAAAAAAGGAGAGGGAGACCTAGGGTGTCTAAAAATCCTTTGGTCAAGAAAGGGAGACAGGTTTGCAGATTGAGGAAGAAAGAGAGATGTGAATATGACGATGAAGGTGATGCCGATTTTATGGATAATTGCCCAGTTCTTGGAGAAAAGAGCCAGAAAAATGGCAAGAGGAGGAGGAAATATACTGTGGATTCAGATTCAGAATTTATGCCATCTGGATCCTCCGATTATAATTATACCATCTCTGAGGAGGAGAGGGAGCAAGTGAGGGAAGCCAATGATTTGTATGGAGATTTGAAGACTAGTATGAGAAGTTCAACATCAGTGAAGGGAATTCAGCAGAATGGGGATCTATGCCAGCAAAGCCAAGCCCCGGGAAGAAAGGGTAAGGAGAAGGTGAAGGAGATAAAGCCAGAGGTGGGAAGGCAGGTGTGTGGAATTTGTCTTTCGGAAGAGAATAAAAGAAGATTTAGGGGAATGTTGAACTGCTGCAGTCACTATTTTTGTTTTGCTTGCATCATGGAGTGGTCAAAAGTAGAATCCCGTTGCCCTTGCTGCAAACAGAGATTTAAGACTATAACTAAGAATGGAAGATCATCGGCAGGAGTTGATTTGAGAAACTTGGTTATTGAAGTCCCCAAGCGTGATCAGGTGTCTATTTTTTGTTCATATTGTTTAATAATTATATTTGTGTCTTATTTATTTCTTGCTTTATAATGAGTGGTTGCTTTACATAGGTCTACCAGCCATCAGAGGAAGAAATCAGAAACTTTATTGATCCATATGAGAATGTGATTTGTACAGAATGCCATGAAGGTGGAGATGATGGCCTCATGTTACTGTGTGATCTATGTGATTCACCTGCTCATACGTATTGTGTTGGCCTTGGTCGGCAAGTGCCTGAAGGCAATTGGTATTGCAATGGTTGTAGACCAGTTGCTCTTGGATCATCAAATTCCCAAGGTTATGCTCCTTTAATTGGTCAAAGCACACCAGGAAGGGAAGCATTTAACCGGCCATCATCCTTGGCGAATATTGGAGAAGGTTTAGACCCCATGATAGAGTCCTCTCCTCATGTGTCATTCGCTCAAGGATTTGGAAATTTGTCTTCTCCCAGGTTATATAACGGAGATCTTGAGGCAGCTTCTCCACTATCTGGAGCAGGGGCACCAACTCTCTCCGGAAGACGCCAGCTCCATCGTCGTATACAGGATATGCTTTCTAATAATAGGATGAATCTTATGACCAGCAGAAGTCATGGGATTTTGGCTGCCAACTTGCATGGCAACCTTTCAAACTCTCAATTTTGTGGAGATGGAGAAACAACTGTCCAAAATACAAGGACACAAGAAATGGGAGCTTCACAACCCATGCTCCTTGAGGAAAGATTACGGGTTAATGACCATCCTTCTTCTTCTGTACAAGATAGGGGCCCCTTTTTTGGCAGAACAAACCCAAGTAGACGGCAAGAGGTCCAGGATCCAGCCATGGAAAGACCTGTTAGTTTGACATTGTGGCCTGAACTCACAGGAATGAACGTGGTACCTGGTTGTGAGCAAGTCCATCAGTGCAACAATAGGTCAAGCATAGGATTTGATGTGAATCTGTCCCCTTATAGAATTAGAGAAGAGAGCCAATTCTACACAGCCAAGGAGCAATTGGGTCCAGTGGTTAAAAGCCATTTGAAAAGATTGTCTCGTGATATTGAATTAGGTAAACTTCATATCTGTTTTGGTTCATGTTTATAGTTGCTTAAAATTCCAGTGGGAGAAGGAGATAGTAGGGAAATAAGATTCTTGTCCTAGGATGTGACATCCTCATTTACCAATTGCTTGCACAGCAGTCTTAAATTTGTATTTTCATGATGCAGGCCCTGATACTTTCACGGATATAGCTAGAAGTTCTACACACACCATCTTAGCTGCTTGTGGGCTCGAGCATAAGCAGAGTGAAGTTCACACCGTGCCTCCACCTTTAGTTTGTATCCATGTTGACAGAGTGGCAGCTGGAGAGACTAGTCTGATGAAAGGTTTTTGCTCATCATGTTTTGATTCTTTTGTAGGGGATGTAGTGAAGAGGATCATGGACACAAAACTGCCACGGTGGTTGAGTTTAGCTCTTTAGGGTTTGACGCAGATGCACTCCAGACATTTTTACAGACATAAACATGGAAAGGCACTATTCATTTTGAATCATAATATTCATTGGTTAGACTGACCAAATCATTGTTACACCCAGCACTGATTCTTTGTTGGGCTCTTATGTATTTTGATTAAATGCCTCATTCCGGCTTTCGTAGCAGTTTTAGCTTTTGTAGTCTACGTGATGGCAATTGACAGATTAATGAGCACAAAGGGGTTTTATTTTTTTTTATGCATATTACATTTGACTGCGCGGGGGTCATTTTTGAGAGGGAGGCTTATGTGTATCATTGAGCGAGAACTTCCACAATCTTCATGCATGTGTGGGTCTTCTATGGATGATTCCAATTAATATATAACTACTACCGGACGCCAGCTCATAGTTAAAAACATGTAATGTCTTTGCCTTTCCCAATAATCAATCACCGGTACCAACTTGCATTCCTTTGGCCGGCAAGATTCCCCACCACCTCAAGATTGTCCAAGCTGCCATCAAATTACAATCACTTCTTAGACCTGATATGAGAACAATAATCCCTGGCCTGACAATAATCACATGAACCCAGTTGGTGTGGATTATTTCTCCGACTGAAAAGAAAGCTACCGGGGTGATTGCCCCCACACGGATAGGAGCACAATTCATCAATGAAAGTTGGCTTGTCTCCACCAAGGAATGTTTGGAGTACGTGCTCCAATCAGAGCCCAGATGATAGGCGGAAAAGGCTGTGCATAGAGTTTGGAAAAAGAAATAGCCCAGTTCTCGAGATGCTATAAGCTCGGGTTGGTCAAGAACTCCAAAGGTGGCAACACAAGAAAGTCATGAAAAGAGTCGTTACAGAAAGAAATTATTCATATTCTTCTCATTTAATTGTGGCCTGAAAGTAAATGTCTGTTCAGGTCCACAAGCATAAGTTCACAGACGACATTACTTGCACTCAGTTCCTACACTTTATTCGACACTCCGATATATTACATAGGCATAGGCTGTACTAAATGAACCATACATCATGAAAACATCTTGAGTTCAACACTGCAGTAACAAGTATCAGTCTCCTTATAATATGTCATCGAGAATGGTGGACATTAAAAGCCCTTGAACAAACTCACTTCTTTTGGCTCTCTCTCTCTGATCCTGTATGGACATGGGTGATGACTTCACATTTCTGTCACCAAAACCAACGGAACAAATATTAAGAAATGGATGATAACGCCCAAAGAGTTCTAAAGACTACCATATAACTAGAAAAGCAATTGACCAATTCATTATCTTCCAGAGGCAGAAGAACAAGCAATTTAGCCCTTTAATTGCGATGGCTATTATATGTACCATCGAGCTTTGGCATGATGCTACCTCAAGTCCCAAAAAGGACACTGTGGGAGAGGCTGAGGTTTTGAACCTCCAACTCTCCTCTAAAAATAATTCTTATAAAAATAACCTATTAAAAGAAAAGTAATTCTCTTGTGCAAATTTCACTGCAAGAACATCCTCTTTTTGATAATGTATGGATTGGATTATCTTTTACAATGCTTTTCAGTTAAAGATAACATACCTTTCTGAAAACTTTTCATCTGAGATTTTCTTGGCAGAACTAGTTTCAGTCGAAATAGAAGACTGACCACCATCAGCCATAGGCAATATGAATGAAGACAACAAAGGATCAGGTGCAGCATTGGATGAAGCAGTGAGATGGGAAGAACCCCGGAAAAGGGATTGTAGATTTCCTTCCCGCAACTCTTTCCTCAATAAAGATAGGGTTGAATAAGGTCCACCTTTACGTGATTTCCTCTTGCGGTGCATGTATAGGCTTGTTAAAGAATTCAAGAAGCAGGGCCAATATTAAGGTAATACTTTTTTTTTTTCAAATACAAATATCAAGGAAATACTTGGACACAGTCACAGTGAAGCATTAAAAACTAAAGTATGAAATCACTGTGGGCAATGCCGTAATAAGACTGTCTACGCATGTGAAATATTTATGACATTGGAGAGAAAACTGAAGCTAAAGCCATTTTAGTTCATAGTGAAACACAAATGTTAAAAAGGAAAACTGAAGAAGTGATTCAAGCAAATTTTTTCAACCACAGTATATAGTCATCATAATCCAAAATTTCCTACACACCATTTAGTTCACATTCACAAACTCATAGTTCCAACAGAACTGTGCAAGCAACAACTAATAATAATTCAAAGAAAAGGGATATCTTAAATACATTTCCATGTTGCAGTGTTATATGTGCAACCATGTCAACCCCTACCCTCACTGCACAAACTGGACAAACCTGCAAATAAGAAGCAGATATTCATGAAAAGTTACTTTTGGTAGCATCCCTGGAAATACATCTTTCTGGATCATAAATCAAACAAAACACTTTGTACAAATAACAGAAATGCCATATATGTGGGGACTGAACCCTGTTCCGAGGAATCAGAAAAACAAAGCTAACACAGCATCCTAATGTTCTCAGTTCCAGACAACTCACCACACCAGCACTCAAATGCAGCATCACACATAACAAATTGCTTATGTAGTTAGTCAACCCCAATTCATGCCTGCTGAAGCGAGGACCACTGATGTGCATAATTCCATGTAAAACTGGGTACAATTAAGATTGCCCATCTCAAAATTAACAAATGCTCCTAGAAGACTGATATGACTGAAACAACATAAACACTAGGTTTCCCTCTATCTACTAGTGGATGTCTTGTCTCTATCACTAAAAAAATACCCTAGTGAGTCTCTCATCTTCAAAACACAAAATGCAGAAAGCAAACTCTATGATGCATTGTGAAAATTGTAGGGCTGACAACAGCTCAACTCCAGAGTTAAATGCCACTTATTTTGTATTAGTCATGAATCAGACCAGTAAAATGAAGGTCCACAGTACTTGGGCCAGGCATGTAGAAATAATACTGAGGCAGTACTTTGTATGGTGCAACACTGTCCACGAGAAATCTTTAACATGAATTACTATTCTTAACCATGTATAAGCACTGGACAAATCCTATAAGACAATATACTGATTTCTGAACCCTAGTATCACACAAAACTATCTATTATAAGAGATGAAAACAAATACCCCATTCTTTGTCTCCTTAGGATGCTCATCATCAATATGGCAGCACAACCCAACAATATCAAAGTACTCTGAGCAGAATGGGCATGGAAACTCTTCCCTTATATCATCATCTCCATCAATTTCTTCAAACCCCATAAACATTTCTGCAGTTGCAATGTGAAAGTTAGTTCAAGCTTAAAAGAAGTTCCTTTATTAGTTCTGGGATTCATTTGCTTGCTTGTTAAACAGAGAAAATACAAACCAAACCGATCACTGGGAGTTTGAAACATACACCAAGATATTTCAAAAGGAAAAGAAAAGCTCAATAGTCAACAGAGGATGATTTGCAAATCCAAGTACCAAAAAGATATTCCATATGCATATATATTTTCATTTCCTTTTTCAGAAGGAAGTAATGTGGAAAATCCAAGGAAACAGGATCCCTACTTCCTGTCCATGCCCTTCACCTCAATAACCATTCATTCACTCATTTCATCTAATAGGAATGCTACATTTTATTAAGCAGCAATAGTAAGTACTTAATTTTTTGGCACATAAAATGGATATGAAGTGGGGTTGACCCCACACCTGGGAGGAAACATTGCGCCCATTACACCCATTCACATCTCAAGGCATCCCCACTGCACCTACATTGGGGGCGAAGCTCAGGACACCTTCACAAAATGGGGCACAGGGATGTAGATATGCCACCTCACCAGGGGCCAGCAGCCAGGGCAGGACTCAAACCTGCAACTCTTCAGATGCAAGTCCTACCTGCTGACCACCTAAGCCCAACCCTGGGGTCGGCAATAGTGAGTACTTAATACCTTAAGATCAGATTGAATATGTTCTCAATTCCTTTCACTTTATTTTCACAGTACAATAACATAATACTGTCACAGTAGCCTTTTTCCTTTTAAAGAATGGACCGTTTAGTGTCCATTTTCCGGTATACAGCACTATCGAGATCGATAAAATTCAAGTATTTCTCCATTACGGCATCTAAAAAATCCCAAAAAATCAAACTAAGAAAAAAAAAACAGGAGACCTGCTCCCAGTAACAAAAATTACTCATTTGCTTCAAGTCCTTGTGAACAAGCCAAAACAAAAAATTTTCAAAAAAAAATTACCTTCCACTCCCAATTCAATTCAGTTTAAAAGATTGTTAATACCGTATGGCAAGACCTCCACCCCCCCCCCCAAAATGATGGCTTTATTACCTGGGGCTGAAATTAACGAAAAAGGATTCATCTTTTAACAGTTAACCAACTACTACAGCCAATTTTCCATCATTTTCTCAGCAACCAAACATAACATTTTGAGAAACGAACCATATACAAAAAGCACTCACCAGATCGCGAATGAAAAGCCGATTGGTATCGCTTAGAGAACGAAAAGAGACGCGTGCTCCAAGAATCAGCATCCATAGCCGGCAACCTTACTTATAATTTAATCTTAAATTTTCTCAAAATTCCACCAGACCCAGATGGGAAAGAAGGTTTTTTTTTTATCTCCACCGACCGGTCGATGATCGAGTTTTCAAGAATCTATTAATAAAAAAAAGGGGGGGAGAATATTTCGACCCAGGAAAGAACGGTTAACTCCAAGGAAATGATGATACGGATGTGGTTAGGACTTTGTGAGAGATGATGAGCCGCTATGGATTCTTCCTCTCTCTCTCTCTCTCTCTCCCCCCCCCCCTCGCAGGTGAATTTCGTTGGAGAAAGGAGGTTGTTGTTAAGTGTATTATTTATTTTATTTTCATCATATGCTCATCAATCATTGGCAATTAATTACTAATTTTATTGGTATGATATAAAACAATAACTTTTTGAGCAATTTTACTTTTAAATCGGCTTTATCAAGTCAGAAACATAATATTTGCATTGGAATTTTAAAAAGATAATAATAATAAAAATGAGAGATTCGGAGGAAAAAAAAAAAGGAAAATTTTTTATCTATTTTTTATTATGTACCGTTAATTATCTATCAAAAATTTATTAAAACATAAATTATATGATATTTTATGCATTTTTTATAATTTAAAATTAAAATTAATTTTTTAATAATTAAAAAATATATTTTTTTAAACACTCCCAAACTTTTTTTAAGTTGACTCTTAAGTGTGTTGGTTAAACATAAGATAAGACCATTCCGAGAAAAAAGAAAAAAGAAAAAAAAAAAACTCTTTTTTCTTTTTTCTTATTTTCTTCTGACCCTGTCTTTGGCTAAGGATATATTGAGATTTCTCAAATGTAATTCTCTTTCTTTCTTTTTTTTTCTTTTTTTTTTTAATTTTTTCCCTTCCTCTCAACCAAGTTCTTAATATTCCATTGTGGCGTACCTAAAAAGAAAAGTCATATGAGGGCTATACTGTGACTACATCACATAAACAACACATAAAATTGAAAAAATTGTAGCAATGTTAGACATATTGACAAATTCAATGAATTAAGTGCTTTGGAGTTTAAATCTTAATAAATGAACATAGGAGATTCAATGAATGAATGAATGAATTAATTAATATTGCATGCATCATAAATGGACACCCTCTATCTCTCTTGCAAAACTTAATAAATTAGAAAGTTTTCACCATAAATACCATATACTGTTATACCTCTTTTTCTCTCTATTTTCTTCCACACAAAACATTCACTCTTATTATTCTTAAAATCAATTAATTTGATTTATTGTGGAGTTTTTTAAGTCCTTTTTCTTTTTTTTTTTCTTGTTTTTTGAAGAATAAAAATACAAAAAATAATAATAATATATATATATATATATATTTGCTCTCCTTACTCATTTCTTCGATCCTAAGTATACGCAGAGAAATTTAAAAAGGTGTACAAAATTTTACCGACTATAGAATGAAAATTGGAAACAATAAACGATTAACATTTATATATATATTTTTTTTTTAAGAAAAAACATTTAGAAAAAACAATGGAAGGTAAAGTGAATATGTACTTATTTTTTGGGCCCACAAATGGGTCGCCGCCCAACAGTTCGGACCAACAAGCCAGCAAATGCCCCCTAGTTTCAATTCTTATTTGCCCCTGCCCGGAAAAACTCCGATCTTCGCCGCCGGGCACGTGACCTTCCGCCGTCCTCCACCCGTCTCCTGGATCTCCGATACGTGACATCCGATTCTCCTCCTCGCTTGAAGAAACTCATTTCTAGCTACTAAATAAGATCTATTGGATTTCATTCTTTCTTTCGGATCCCAACCGACCCAGCCTCCCTCTCGATGCTTTGATTATGGCTTCGAGGAATCGGACGTTGATATTCAGGAAGTATAGGGATGCGTTGAAGAGCGTTAGGGTTCCGTCGTCGTCATCTTCGCGCCAGTTTGCCTCGTCGGGCTCCGCTGGCGGTCCAGTGATCGAGTTGGTCAGCGCCTCCCTTCTCAATTCTAACCGCTCTTATGCTCCTCTCAGTACTGAGGATCCTGGCAATTCAAGGTACATACATACACATGCACATAAACTTATACATCTACGCGCGCGCGCGCTAGTATATAGAAGTTACGGGTCTATACGTAAATGCTACAATATATTTATTTAGAAAGAAAATAATTTATTTATTTTTTAGTTTCTCGAGTTTTGAGATTGGTGAAGGTGGAGAGAATGTTGCTCGAGCTAGTAGAGTTTATGTATAAAATTGAGGGAAGGTGATTATCATGATTGTAGATTGATGATGTCTTTACATTTGTGGTAATTTCATTGAATTGACAAGCAATAGGCTCGCTGGAATCCTTGAGGTTTGAAGTTGTTTGCATGGGTTTTAGTGGAAGTGGACATTGGGTAGATTTCACAATTGGGCGTGATCCGATGCACTTCTTTGGGGCCTAAATCCAGGAGCATTGGTATTGTAGAATTGTTGGAAAAAGGATGAGCTCAGGTTGTTTAGAATGTACCATCCGTTGCTGTAAATGCTAGAAAATCTGCCTCTTTGGATTGGAAGTGGGAATCCGCAGTGAGAGCTGTTCAATTTATGGAATGAATCAAACTGTGATTCTTGGCCTTTTGAGATCATGCATTAAATCCTTCTTGACAGAGTCCCTCCTAGTGGCATTTGAACTTTAAGAACTTGGTTTATGGAAATTATGGCAAGGACTGAGATGGTTGATTGGGAGGTGATGAAAGAATGGGGGTGGATCTATTTTAAATTCAATAGAAATGATTAGATACGTCAGCTGGTGCCTTGACATTTTTGGAACTGTTTTTTCTAGACAACTTTTTGTCTAGTTTGCGGTCATATATTTTGCAGGTCAGTGCTTACTGTGTAATTTTATAGTAGATAGATAAAACCCTGTTTTCTTTCTTCAGTAAAGGTGTAATTGCAGTTGGTCTACCACCAGCTTGGGTGGATGTGTCTGAAGACATAGCAGCAAATGTGCAACGTGCACGAACTAAAATGGTGGAGTTAGCCAAGGCACATGCCAAAGCTTTGATGCCTTCATTCGGAGATGGTAAAGAGGATCAACACATGATTGAGTCTCTAACCCAAGAGATAACTGACCTTATAAGAAAATCAGAGAAGAAATTACAAAGGCTTTCTGCAGCTGGGCCTTCTGAAGATTCAAATGTTAGGAAAAATGTGCAGGTATGTGCTGATTTTTTTTTTTAATTTTTATTTTTCTATTGGGTTCCAGGGAGAAGTTGTCTTTAGGGCTATTTTGCTTTCTTATAATTCCCTTTACAGTATCATGCACCTTGAAGCACTCCTTATTTGCTTTTTTTTTTTTTTTATGGCTTGCTTAATCAGTTGGAGATATTGTGTGTCCATTCGCCCTTTTGAATTGAATCACTTGCAGTTTCATGGCTATTTATTGATGATTACAAAGTTTTGGCCTTAGCTTGTGGACTTCGTGATTACAAAGTCACACCTGGGGGGCAAGCATTATCATTTAAATACAAAAATGAACTTATGCATCCTTTTTTGTGGTGGGCTAGTCTCGTGAAAGTGAGCTTAACTTTTCAATTTCATGTTGCAGCGTTCCCTTGCAACTGACCTTCAGAACCTTTCAATGGAACTACGGAAGAAACAGTCAATGTACTTGAAGCGTCTTAGGCAACAAAAGGAGGTTCAGAAATCTTTCGTTCCCCTTTTATTTTATTTAGCAATTCCTGTAATTGTTTATAAACATATAGCTTATGGGGAACTGAATCTTTTTTTTTTTTTTTAAGTTTTAGGTTAGCAGTAACTAGCGGCTGATGGATATTCTAATATTTATTTGCTTCAGTGTTCTATCTTCTGATGCAGGGTCAAGATGGGGCTGATCTAGAGATGAATCTAAATGGGAGAACTAGAATGGATGATGACAATTTGGATGACATGGTACACTTTTTTTGTGCAAGACTTCACTGCCTACTTTATTATATGATATATAAAGGAGTCCAAGAAACCATACTTAATGATTCTGGATCACGTGACAAATTAGGTGTTTAATGAGCGTCAGATGGCCAAGCTGAAGAAGAGTGAGGAGTTCACAGTAGAACGGGAAAGAGAAATCCAACAGGCAAGTGATAGCTCTTTGCATTTTATTTCTGAGTTTAAGCACCAACCAGATATTCTCTTATTCAAATTTTTATTAACTAAAATCTTTTGTTTTTCAAATTGTTTTTTTTGCACTTTTCTTTATGGGATTTGTTTCCTTAACTGTTCATCCTTGGTAGGTTGTGGAATCAGTAAATGAACTTGCTCAAATTATGAAGGACTTGTCAGTACTTGTTATTGACCAGGTTAGAAGTTGTATCTCATGATTTTTGCATATTCTTATCTAATTACTATTATTTAATTGAATTTATTTCCAAACAGGGAACCATTGTTGATAGAATAGACTATAACATTCAGAATGTTGCATCTACAGTTGAGGAGGGGCTTAAACAGCTGCAAAAGGTGTCCTTTCTCTTTCTTTATGATAACCATTTTAGTTTTTCCTCATTAAACTCTCTCTCTCTCTTGCACACACACACACGAACATAATTCTGGTTTTCATGGTGAGGCATGTCTGATGGATGGACTCTGGCAGGCTGAGAGAACACAGAAACAAGGGGGGATGGTTATGTGCGCTACAGTTCTGATTATCATGTGCTTCATCATGTTGGTCCTCCTAATCCTCAAGGAGATATTATTGTGATTGGCGAGCATATATATTTTCAAAATTGATCTCATCTCGTCACAGGCCTTCCCTGCAACATCAAGGGACTCATGGAGATAATAATGTACCTTGCCTGGCAGAATACCAAGCATTTTTGGATTCTCCTACCACGAACACCAAATTAATCTGTCACATTACTCTTTTGTTATTTCTGTATTACATAATTTTGTGGGGAAAGGGAAGGGCTCATAACAAGGAAATTAATGCCTGGGAGAATGTATAGATTTTATACTTGTCATGTACCTATCATTGATTCTTTTGATACCAGAGGTTGGTGGCTAGTTTTTAGTTTCTCCGGGATGCGCCTGTCGGCGGAGAAGAGGCTCCCTTTTGGTTGTATCATTTTTTTTTTTAAATATATAATGAAAGAGAGAATGAAATCCAACTCTGGTTTTTGCATATATTGGTCCTGGGCAGGCTGATTTTGTGACAACTTTCTACTTTCCTTTTAATGGTAGATGGTTCCGCCGTACCATCCAGTGCCTTAATGCCATAACAAGAGGCATCCCTAAACAGGAAACGGGACATGACACTGTCACTCCGTGTTCCTTAAGAAGGTAGCTATTTTGTGCTAATTTCTAATTAATTGCCGACTAATGGCGAGGACACCTACAAGGTCCAAAACTGAAGGAGGCTCAGGTTCCGGAGGAGCTCCGGCCAGCAACAAATTAAGTTTCAGGTGCTTGTGTTAGGGAGCACCCGTTTAGTGAGCGGGATGAGTTGAGTTCGACCCTCAAAACGAAAGCATCATCTCCTAACCCTTTTCCTCTATAGCGTTCATTCTGTTGGTGACCTTGCAAGCAACACGTTTGAGACACATTTGTTAACATGCTGAGGGTTTCAAAGGAAATTTCGTTGAAATCATATTTTTAATTGAATTATTCCACCGTCTACTGGGGGATTAAGGATTAGATGGGTGAATGTACACGACTTCAGGTTTTTATTCCGAAAGAATGGGTTAAGAATTAAAATGATTAGTTAGTAGTTAATACAAGGCGAAGATACAACATGACAGAACTAGCCTGAGTTATTCTTCTTCTTTGAATTCGTTAAATCCAAGGGAGTGAAAGATTTGCTGAGTAGAACAGGAAGAGGCAGTTTCAGGTCGATGGTAAGCCTTTGGAGAACTGATGCCAATACTACCACATCTGCCATGGCTCTGTGAGCTGGTCCCTCGTATTTGATGTTGTACTTTCTACTAAGGGCCTCCAGAGATAATTTCACAGGAGCTTTCGAACCTAATAACATGGTCAAGATGAAGCTTTTAGCACGTTACCGAACACACAAAGAGTCAGTATGCATTAACTGTAAGCATATGCATGGACACAGAGGTAGGGATTGAGAGGCAGGACCTTCAGCTCTGAAGACTTCACGGGCCAGTGGTAACGTGTCTAAAAAAAGCCAATTAGAAGGAATGTCAATGGAGCAACGGCCAAATTCCTTCATCAAAATGGGTACATCAAAAGAACGAGCATTGTGAGCCACCAATAGTACATAGCCACAAGGATCTTGACGGTTTCTGATGAACTGCAACAGTATAGGGATCAGCTCTCTCATCCTACAAGAAAAGTTCCGAAGTAGTTTAAATTTCCACCAAATTGAAATTTTCAAGATGAGGACCTCGTTTCATAATAATCCAACATTGTTTCATTCCCTATTTATTTACCAAATGACAATCTTTCCAAATACGTAGAAGGAGAACCACATGTAATAAGTCTGCACTCATTTACCACTCCCATTTGAACCGAAGAGGTCAAGAGGTTTAGCCACTGAAGACCTTCACGGTGGCATGTTAGTCCCCAAAACTCAATTATCTCAAAGATACATTCTCAAATGGTAAATCTGATATATCCACTCATTTCATTGTTTTCTGCTAGATTAGTGCTGTCACTCATTGCAACCCTAATATTAATCTGATATACCCCGCATTTCATCACCTTCTACTAGATTAAACAGGCATTAAAAAGAAAGTCTCCTAGCCATAGCATGCCTCCCCCCATAATAATAATATAAATATGCACCCCTCCCCCCAAAAACAAGGGTTTCAGTATCATGTGATTAAACAAGATCATTCATTTACAACTAAATCCTAATCAAGGAAGAGCATGGGAAAATTACCAGCAGATAAATGGTGTTACCTTGGGACTTGAGGTCTGCAGACCATATGGGTTGTAATGCCATGAATGTGTGAATTAGGAACATGGCGTCCAGGATTTACTAGAGACTGGAAAGTGCTGTTTTTACCTCCTTTGAGATCTTGAAATGCAATCTCAATTATTTGGGCATCTCTGCCAAACCCAGTTGTCTCAGAATCGAAAACAATTACTGTCACATTCTCAGCCAACTTTTTGTTCTTGGCAATTTCTTGTCGAATATCACAAACTTGAATTTTCTGGAATTCACTTGCTTCAATGTTATTTATATTCAATGTAGTGCCAGCTGAAACGTTGTTACCCAAAATTTCATTCCTGATGTCAGAACATACACTGTTTTCAGTAGTTTTGCTTCTTCCTTTTGTTTCAGTACTTACTGGTCTTCTAATCCATCTTTTGCTGTATCCTCCTTCAATCCCATTTGCTTTTGAAGCAAGCAACCTAAAGCTACAACAGATTCTATAAGTCCTATCCATACTGTGAAAGCCTTCTTGCCAAAAGTTAGCCAAGGTGTCGATTCTACATCTGGGAACTTGCAGCATGGATAAGCACATGAGAACCGTCCTCATCTACCTCACAAACTGCAAAAACACTGGATTCTAAGAAGTTTCAGCATGACAGACCAATTCACTTGCACCCAAAGTGAAATTTGGTTTTAATGAATAACAGAAAATGCAGAAGACTGTCATTCGCAACTCACAATTGAACTTAAATACATACTCAATTTCACATGAGTAGCTAAAGAGCAGAAGAACAAAATTGAAAGACTCCAAAAGCGTCACAAAGTAAATAACATATAGCCAGCTTATGGATCCAAGTTTTCAAGTTTCATCACTCGACAAACTAGTTGTGTGCGCACACAAGATTGTGAAACCAAGATAACCAGAAGAAAGGAACAAAAGGAAAAGGTAGGTCATAGTCGCAATTGGACCCAATTCTCAGAATAAATTTGATCTTTGAAAGTTGAAACCCCATGAACAAAAGGAATGAACTTTATTCCTGAAGAGAACCCATCTATCCTGAACATCTGAATATATTAAGTACCAACGCAAGCAGAGGCTAAAGCAACCTGTATCCCAAACGCATTTTACAACAATGAGTTTCAGATGCTAAACAGAACAGAACTCTCAAACCAGTGTCGAATGCTATCCCACCATAACGGAATTGAAATAAAATGAAAACAGACGATCTAATCAGATAACTGAAGCTCTATTTATTCGTCATTTAAATGGCTATCAAAGCAGTAACTTCACAAATAGTGGGAAGTATTAGTAAAGCTTATATACGAAACTACAAACACAGAAAGCTATTTTGCACATATGAGGGAAAATACCCAACAGACAAATAAAAAATTATCCCATATGATTGAGTTGCAAACCGAAACAAAGGCAACCCATTACCTCAAGTAACTAAAACTCCACTGTTCAATGTTCATCTTTGAAATAGCACAGAGAAGTAAATGACTTTTAAACCAAGGAAAGTGCGAGCAATAAGTGTTAAAATAATAATAATAATAATAAGACCCAACACTCCCGGCAACCAGACGAATAATGTATATAGAAAAAGATTCCAAATTTCCATCCCAGATTGATTTAATGTCTCTGGAAACAAACATTGGAAAGAAAGCCTAAACAGAAAAAGATAGAAGGGAAAGAAGAATGCCTGATAGTAATCCGAAATGTGACAATGGGCACATTGGTGGTTGAGTACAAAAGCCGAATACTTAAGGAGTGTTTCAGAGAGAGCGAGGGAGATCAAGTCATGTGTAGCAAGAAATGATCACGGAGATTCAAAGGAGGCACGACAGAATTTGAAAGAGTGTGAAATGTCGAGCACCCCATTAGCTGCAGTTCTAGTGCCTGATCCGGACATCTCTGGTCATGCCCATTCTTCCTCCTTGTTTTTGTTTTCTTTTCAGTGTCTTTGTTTTGTGCTCCATTTATTAAGTTCTCCCTCTAAATATAATTACTGAAATGTTGTTGGTCATATCATATAGACATGCATTGTTTAACAAGCAAAACACATGTGGTGAAAAAAGCCCCTAGGTTGGCATCCCCACGGCCATTTAATAAAGGATGGAGCCACTATTACGCAACCCAACACCAACACTCTTGAAACGTTCTTACATAACTAGACGAATAGGCTTCGAATGCAGGTCGGATAATATGGGCCAATCATCGTCATCCTGCTCTCTGCATTCCCAATAGGCCGCAACATTACGAACACAATTGAATTCAATTTTCAAAATAGATTTGGTCCCACAAACGACGTTCAATCCCCATGAATAAAAGGAGAGAACTTCACTCCTAAACAGAACCGTCTATCAAGAATGCCTGAATATATTTTAAGTACCCATGCAAGCAAAGGCCAAATCAACCCAGACGCATTTTACAAAAGATGAATTTCAGATGCAAAACAGACCATAACTCCCAAGCTAAGGGTCAGATGCCATCCCAACATAACGGAACTCAAATACAATCAACATAAACGACCTAATGAGATAACACTGAAGCTCTATTCATTCGTCGTTTAAATGGCACATTAAAGCAGCAACTTGAAATGCAAAAGGAAGGAAGTGTTAGTAATGCTTAAATACTGAAATAATCATCTCCCATGCATGAATAGCTCCAATTGTGAACTCTCAAATGAATCGAGATTTCTCTTCTTTTCTGTCTCTCAATTTCGATTCATTTACTCGGACAACAAACAAAGAAAACGGTTTTCCACAGACGAGGGAAAATAACCAACCACCAAAATTAACAACTACTCCAGATGGACGAAGCAAAGTGCAAACCGAAACAAAGGCGACCCCATTACCTCGAGTAATTAAAACTCCATTGCTAAATGTTCATCCATTGAAATGCCACCGAAAAGTTAATGACTTTTAAACAAAAGAAAGATCGAGCAATAAGCGTAAAAAAAGTAACAAGACCAGCTCCCAGCAACCAAGCACATGATGCATATAGAGCAAGATTCCAACTTGCTAGCCCACAATGATTTAATTTCCCTGGAAACAAACACGGAAAGAAACCTTATACAGACAAAGATACAAGGGAGAGAATCATGCCTGATGGTAATCGGAAATGGGACAATTGGCTGGGCACATTGATGGTTGAGCCGAATATTTAAGGATCGTTTTATAGAGAGAGAGAGAGAGAGAGAGAGAGAGAGAGAGAGAGAGATCAAGACACGTGGAGCAAGCAACGATCCCGGGGTTTCAACGGAGGTATGACGTGAGAGAAGTTGAAAGTGAAAATAACAGTGAGAAATTTCGAACACGTAACAGCAACACCCCCGTCATCCGCGGTTCTAATGCCCGATCCGGACATCTCGGGTCATGCCCACTCTCTCTCCTCACCCACCCCGGTTCGTTTGTCCTCCCATTCTTTATCCCCGTTGCTTTGTTTTAACTCTTTTTCTTGGTTTTCTTCTTTTACCCTTTTTGTTTTCAGTAGTTTTGTTTTGTACTAACTTTTTTTGCTTGAGCGATTAAGTCCCTGCTCTAATATAATTATTGAAATGTCTCCCTTCATCTTTTTTTCTTTTCTTTTTTTTTTTTTTTACCTCAAAAATTGAGAGACCATTCAAAATACAGATTACTATTTTAATACATTTAAAAAATTAATTCATTTATATCGTGATTCAATTTTATAAATATAAAAATATATATATATATCACGCAAGACTCGATAATCTCCTCTACACCTAAAAGTAGCATGAAAATATACATAAACACAACTAAATTCCTACCTCCAATAATGTAAGGCATCATTCTTCCTACATGTTTCTTAATATTTGTGATAAAGACCCAAAAATGTGACTTTTTTTTTGTTTTTTTGTTTTTTTTTGAGGCCTCCAGACCACTTGAATTTAGACACTTCGAAGTACATTGGCACATGAAGAAGAAAACAAGACATCATCCAGCTCTGCCCTGGGCATATTTTTTCCATACAGAACATTAAACGTAAAGAAAGATAGGGTAGGGGGTGGGGAACTATTTTAATCCACATTTAACGTGTTTGACAAGCAAAGCCCATGTGCTGAATATGCATATGCCTGGGTTGGTATCCCACGGCACTCAAAGGGAGGGATGGACTCACCGTTACGCAACCTAACACTCTGGAACATTCGTTGGCGAAGCTTGCAAGCCAGAAATTTCGTTCATGAATTTCCATTATCCTTGCTTTGGGCCCATTCGAAAAAATTCTATATATCTCTTAAGGTTCGGACCCAACCCCATGGGTATTTTGTCATAACTACACAAATAGGCTAGATGAGCCAATTTGGTAATACAACTTGAGAGTCCATTCAACTGGGGCTTAAGTTTTCTCATCCTGGACTAATAAGCCTATTCGAATTGTGTCTGGTGGCTGCGAGAAAGAGGTTTGGCCCAAATAGGCATCACAAACAATCAACTTCATTCACGGAAATATGTTGCTGTGCTGTTGACAATTAGACAGCCGCTTAAGCTTTCTTTTTATTTATTTGTTATCATTAACACACACTCACACATAAGCTTAATTAGTAATTACATAAAACTTTTTGTTTAGGGGTGAAATAAGGAGAGGACCAACAGAAAAATGGAAAATCCAAGGCAATAAATGCTAGAGAGAGAGAGAAAAAAAAAAAAAAGGTAATAACCTAGAAACAAGAATTTCTTAATTACAAAATTCAGAAGATTCTATTTACAAGACAGATATGTCACGTTGCATCAATACCCTCTCCACCTTAACCTGTTATCCCTTTAAAAATACCAAGGAATGAACAAAACAAACCTGAAAACAACACCATCATTAAAAAGGGTATTTCCATATCATCCTCAATCCCATCCCATCATTAGGGCAAAATCTACATATATGATAAAAAAAAAAAGTTGATGACATAAAGAAGAAGAACTAAAAGTGGATTGAGAATTGTTTTACACCGTCACGTCCCAAAATCTGTCTCCTTGGCAACTTTTCTTTTTTTTTCTTTATCCTTCCTAGTTGCCATATTCATGCAGAAACTGAGCCACAAGACAAAGCCATCAAAGAAAAAGCAGCCTGTTCTTCCTCACCCAACATCCTCCTCCTCCTCTGGCACCTTTGCTTCTTTACCATGGATGATGAAGATGATCTTTCTAACATCATCTCCTCGCCCAAAGCCACCACTAAGTTCATCTTCAAAGAATCACTCAGCTGATTATTATCACTATTACCACCATGAGATAAAATAGGCTCGTCAAAGTTAGCAGCACCTCTAGTAGAAGTGGCTGAGGTGTTTTTACTAGTTTTTTTGACAATGATGAGATGGGTTCTTTGCCTTTTCTTATCTGGACCTTTTTCCAAGCTCGTTATAAGCCTTTGTTTCTTTCTGTGTCTAATACCGCAAGCGTTACAAAGTGACTGAAAATGCCAAAAAACCGATCAGTCAAAAAAAAAAACAACAGACCGACGACAGGGAAACCATGAAGCAAGCACAATCACCAGATCGACAAGACCTCTTGAAAAGGATTGAGGGTAAAGACAAACACACCGAAATCAAAATACCGTTCCTTGAAGTTTAATGAAGCCAATTAAAGAACGGAAGAAAAGAATGAACCCAAAAATCTTTAGTCTCAATAATTAAAATCAAGATAAAAGTTTAAAAGAAGCAAAATCGAACATTGAAGCTGGAAAACGGAAAAAACAACCACAGAGAAGGACCAAAATCAAGAGGGAAAAAAACAGTAGCCAAAAGCAGATAAAACCCAGAAAAGGAAAGAAGGCAGGACCTTTGGCCCAGCTGGTCCACCTCTCCACGAGGGGGTCTTAGTGGTCTTGCAATCAGTGCAGTATTTCTTGTTATCGCTCCTGCTGTCTTGTTCACGCAATGATTTCTGGGGCCAGAACCAAAAGATTCAGCCCC
This sequence comes from Kandelia obovata, assembly GCA_021464305.1. Taxonomy (NCBI): domain Eukaryota; kingdom Viridiplantae; phylum Streptophyta; class Magnoliopsida; order Malpighiales; family Rhizophoraceae; genus Kandelia; species Kandelia obovata. Next base: position 11,537,147 of record CM038476.1, read on the forward strand.
CGTACATTAAAACAATAAATAGACGATCAAAACAGATCGAGAAAGCAAACCAAATTTGTTGAAGCCTGCTAGGTACACAATCATTCTAATAACTCAGTAACTCACCTCTTCGTTAACATCCATCCTATTCCATAAACAAACCCTTTTCCTTTTTTCTTAAAAAAAGGATGAAAACAAAAAGTTGATATGCAACAGAGATGGTTGAAGTTTAATGGGTTTTGAAGGACATGGAGATATAGTTAAAGTTTAGAACTCTTCAAAACTCTAATGATCATTTCTTGAAGAAGAGGCCAGTTGGACATGAAAGGAGCAGGCTTTTAAAGTGAACAAAAACAGAGTAAGCGTAAACAGACACATATAGGGAGAAAGAGAGGTTGAGACCGACTGATAGAGAAGAGTGTTCTTTTATCGGCGGATATGCACAAAAACCCTAGGATTTTTGTTTTTTAGGGTTTGGGGGGGGGGTAAGGGTTTATCAAATGACTAAAAGGTACCCCTAACACAACAACACCCACCAAATTTCGGGGATGTTTGCAAGCCACGTGGCATCCTGTAAGGGGTGACAGGTGGCTGTTGAATGGGTACAACTACAATGTTCATTCATTGTATATAGCAGAAAGACTTTCAAATTTTGATTCAGCCTTGTAAATTTCAAAAGAATTTGATTCAACGCCATTAAGATTTGAACTGTAATTATTAGAACTAAGCATTTTATGACCTACCATCATCGTTGGACAACTTAACCTTTTATACATTCAATTGTTTAATATCTTTCTACCGTATAACCCCAAAAACCAGAAAGAAATTGTTCATATCATTCTGGTTTGGTTTGGCCGTATGCGCGAGCGAGCATTTGCTTTAATTAATAGCAGTAAAAGGAGGGAAAGGAGCAATATAAAGACGTAGGCCTTTTTTTTTTTTTTTATTATTATTATTATTATTATTTTAATGGGAAAGAAGGCAGCCAGCCCTTTTCTGAGTTATTTGGCCACATGAGACAAGACCCGAAGGCTATATAGACACAGGTAAATGTATGTGTTAGTGTTAATGTGTTTCATAGTTCCTAGCTGGCCAAAGGGTCAGACATAAGCCAGTTAATTAGGAGGATGATTAAGGAAAATCTCTCACCACTCGTTTGAAGGGACTTGGCATAGGCGATGGAATAAGAAGGAAAACAATAATAATACTAATGACGGAACTCAATCAATCACTAAAAAGGACCTGAGGGGAAATCTTGGTCTGGTTCTAGTCAAATCCCTCCCCTGAAAGCTAAATTTAGTAACTAAATAAATTAATTAAAGGGAGGGGGGTTAATATATAGACAAATAATAAAAAAATGATGGGATTTTGTTGGGTGGGGTTATGACACAACTGTTGTCAAGTGAGTGTGAGTGGCGGTGCCCATCAAAAGCTGAGCCTTTGAAATCCTTGTTCTCCTCTGGAACCAAGACATTATGCATGCACCCAAGGGGAGAGAAAAAGCTGTGGCCTGTTGGGTTTCTCCTCCTCGGTAACATGAAATTATGTCCAAAAATGATTCTTTTGTAGGCTTCTCACTTTCTCAGTATTTCTCAGCTCCCAAGATCCAGGTCTTATTGTGTGTTTTCATCATTCGATGGTCTTGTTTGCCCATTTGTTTACTGGGCTTAGAATACCACTTCTGTATATCTTTATGAACGACGCAAATTTTTTTTTTTTTTAATTCGAACTCAACACCTTCAATTCAGAACACAATTTCAGTCATATTAAATTACAACTCGTGAATAACACAATTTTTTTTTAAAAAAAAAAGTTTAAATGAAGAATAACACCTTTCTTATATATTGTTTTCTTATACAAGGGTCTTTTCTTTTCTTTCTTTTTTTTTTTTCCAAAATTTTCCTTCACATTAATACCATTAATTAAAAATATTCTCTATTCTTACTTTTTTAAATTAAATTTATCATATTATTTATAATTAAGCATCATATAAAATGTAAATTGTTGACTAAAATAACACGTCAACAACATTATTAGCATTGATACATATTTAAAAAAAAATTAAAATTTTTTAATTACTTAAATTATTATTATTTTTATTTTTTTGCAAATCATTTTCTAAACTCTATTCTTCACATCGTTTTCTTTCAATTGGCAAACTGACCAATCCCTTCGAAGAGAAGGGATTCGAATTTGGGCGTCCGAAAGTATGCCTGGCTCCTTTAAACGCAAGTCTGTCCGTCAAATTTCCGGCTAGGCGTGTAATCTACGACCAGTAAAACCAAGCGGAGGGACAAAAAATTGTCACTCTGAATCCTCAAGTCCAAATAGGAATATGCATAACTTGAGCCACAACAGTAACGGGCAAGATGCTAACAGGCGGATCAACGACAAAAGTGACTACTATTTCCTTCAATATGGTATTTTCCGCATTTTTTGACAGAAAAGCAAGTGCATTTTGTACAGACCCAAAAAAGAACGATACCAGCAAATCACTGCAACCAATGCTTAACATGGATAAATGACCAAAAGAAAATACCCTTTCTATTGCTCCCTACTACACGCCAGGTAAATTTGGGATCTTCTGAGTCCCAAAATTAAAAACTGGTGGAAAATACAACGCAAGGATGCTACAGTATCAACCAGAACAATAGCCGTCGACTAGGATTCTTTGTGTATGTATGTTCCTATGAGAGCCCAATCTCGAGGGCGAAGCACCACTGAAAAGAGAACTCAGGTTTCCCAATTTATTTTACTAGTGACAACCCATACCCATTACTTGACCAACTTTCTCTCTCAGACACCACAACAATCTGGCCTTCATGAAAACCCGAGCCAGTCCAGCGTCCCTTTCAACTTCAGCTGTGAATATGTGACTGGACCAAATAAATCGAACCATGACACCAGGACACCTGACCACAGTTCCAGCAGACTCAACATGAACTTCTGCTGTGGAGAGCAAATGCTACTACATTTAATAAGCAAGACAAGACAGCTGATCAGGTTAGTCCAATTCAAGAAGGGTTTGGAATCTCAAATTCAATTATTGGGTGCAAAATCCTTACAGTTAACTGAAATTGAATCCACCAGAAGGAACAGCAGGAACCTCACTTCCACCAAAATGGAACCCAGATTGGGTTGCATCTCCTGGTGGCATTGTCTCATCTTCTTCCTCCAACCAATATGTCTCAAGAATTTTCACTGTCTTCTCATAAATCTCAGTGTTGTCATGAGACTGCAGACTATCAATTTTCTCCAAGCCCTCAGCATCATCAATCATTTGAGCATAGATATTGACACCCCCATTGATGCCCAAGCTCTTGTCAGCTTCTCCTATCTTCAAGATGTTCTCGAGCCCTTCTAAACAGACCGTTACAATCCTTGGATCAGGGCAGATGAGAAGATCACACAAAGGCTTGATACAACCTTGGCTCACAAGGTACCTGCAAGCCATTTGTACCCACAGTAAGATCCAGTATTCAACTGATAAGCATCAACAGATGCATCTCAACTCACAGCAAGTTTTTGAAGGAATTTATGACAAAAAAGGACTTCATTTTCCTACTTGATCTGTTCATGAGTACCACCAGACGTAGCATTTGAGATTGCCCATGCAGCCTCCTTCTTAATGTCAAATTCAGCATTTTGCATCAGATGAAGCAGGGGGCTAATAATATTAGCCTCAATCACTGCCTGCAAGAGTTCAAACATGAGAATAAGGGAATCAGAAATATTTGCCACAATTCATTGGGGGAACGATTCAGGGTAAAGGATAAAACATTCAGAACCAGATGAATTAGATAAAATTAATCTAAGCAACACAAAGACATCCGTCACCTGAATCTGCTCCTTATTGCCAGCTGTTATGTTAGATATGGTCCAGCATGCTTCCTTCTTGATGCTCTTCTTATAATTATTGGTCAATAAGTTCACAAGGCAGGGTAGAGCTTGATGATTGATGATATACTAGGCCCAAAAAAAAACATTTTTAGATTGCTTGAGAAAAAAGATCGCTAAACATCTCTATGAACATCACAATAATAACAGCAAATAAGAGTCTTAGACATTCCTTCTTCCACAAAATATCTCAGAAGGGGAAAAGCACAAACACATTACAACTTGCTCGTAGACAATTTAAAGTCAATTTTCATTCTTGAAGCAGATTAAATAATATTGATGAACTGATGAAGTCTATTTTCATTCAATTTGCAGACAGAGGATCATTCATGTGGCAAACTACAGTTAAGCATTTAGCTTTTTCTTAGTAAAGTATTCTCTGCTTACCATGGCCTTAATAAAACTAGCATTAGTTTAGCCAAAACTGAACCACATAGCCTCCAACAATTTGAATAAATCTAAGAGAGGTTGAACTGAATTCCAATGGCATATATTCACTTCACTATTACAGAAAATAGAAGTACAGCTGCTATGATAACTTAGTAGTCATGTCCTAGGGAATATTTCATGTTTTGTCCCAAATTTTAGGTCTCCCAGTTCTCAGTCACTTAAGCTTCCAGTCCAATTAAATATTTAATCCATTCCAGAAACAGACCTACAAAATACAAACATCTGTAAAAGCCCAGTACCTGAGTCTGCGTATCATCCCCAGTGACAATATTTCCAACAGTACGAAGAGCAGGAATGAGAACAGAAGGAGCAGGGTGCCTAAAATATGTCACGAAGGTTCAGAATATGTGTGCATAACAAACACAATAAACATACAATAGCCAGAATACTCAGTTTAAGATTCTCAAACTCACAGCAAAAGCTCGACTAGCCGAGGGCATACACCAGCTTCAATAACAGCTTGAATTTTATCATTTGTACCATCAGAAAGATATGAAAGTGCCCAGCATGCATCAGTCAAGACTTCTTCGTCATTGGAATGAATTAAGTGTGCAAGGGCTGGAAGAGCAGGTTTAACCTGACGATTTGGATGAACATGAAATGATAGGATGAGGACAACTATGCTAGGATGAACGCTGAACGTCCATACATCTTTTCAAAGAAAATTTCAAATAACTGTTGAAAGAAAAAATAACAAACCATCTTCCCCCAAAAACAAACAGGAAATAGGCAAGTATATTTTCAATAGAAAGTACAACAGTAAATGAAAATGCATCAATTAAAAACAAACCTGATCAAAAGGAGGTTGTGGTTTGCCTCGACAAAAGTTTGACAGTGTCCATGTAGCATTTCTAAGCATAGAAAGCTTGGCATGTTCATTCAATTGTGCCAGCAAAGGAAGCAAAGCTCCATGGACAAGGACAAGATCACGGCACCTAGAAGAATCACCAGCAACATTTCCTAATGCCCACACAGCCTATTTATCAAAAAATAAAAGAGGCAACAACATATGTCTGTTACAATCATTGCATATCTACTCACAGTACATTCATTCACGTTTCACACATACAAAAACTGCAACTCACAGACCCAAGCCTAAAAGATTGACAGGGCACATATAGAGTAATAAGTCCTCATACCTGTTCACGAACATCATCACTTGGAGAACTGAGCAGTTCTACAAATATGGGAACAGCTCCATGGTCAATCACCACCTTGGTATTCTCAGATGTTCCAGAAGCAATATTTGTTAGGGCCCAAGCTGCTTCAAACTACAAAAATTCTCAACCAATTGAATATAAAAAATATAACAACACCAACATTGAGACGAAGGTTTCATTGAAAGAAATACTGTGAACCTGAAGCTGGGGGAAGTCTGCCCTCATAAGAAACTCAACAAAGCGAGGGACGGAGCCGGCTTGTATAACTTCCTCAATTGGAGGGCAGCGTTCTTAAAGGGAAAAAATCAATATAGTAAATTATTACAAACAACCAGCACCAACGTTATATCACATAAAATAAAGGGAATCAAGTCCTGACCAATGGAAAGCAACTTCCTGAATTGAGTGGTTGCCTCCAGCTGTAGATTACTATCATCAGACCAGACACCAGCAACCATTGACGGCAGATGTTCCAACTACAGTTAACAATGAATTGAACCCAATGCACTCAATAACAATCAGCATATCAATTTCCCAATCGAAACAATCTAAACAGAAAACCCCCAAATTAGAACCCAAAACCAACCGAACCAGTTCAATCCGCAAGCAATCATTCAATTCAATAAATAAAATAAAATAAAATAAAAACCGTCAGAGCAAAGTAAATAAGGAGAGTAGAACCTTCTTCTCAACGATCGAAGAGTGAATGGAAGCAGGCATGGACTGGGGCTGGGGCTGCTGGAGGTTCTCGCGGCGCTTCTTCTGAAGGCTCTCCTCCCTGCGACTCTTCCGGATCTCCACCATGTTGTCTTCACGCCTCCTCCGCCCCTCCTCGGCGTCCACCGCCACCTTGTACCTGCTCTTCCGGACATCGGTCCTCGAGCTCGGCCTCAACGACATCGTTTCACAATTAACTTAATTACGCCTCCAACAATAACAACAAAAAAAACACAATAGATTGCTTAGGATAGGGATCTATGGACCAGAAAAAATGATTAGAGAGAGAAATGGAGAGAGGTTTTAGTGCCTTTTTAGAGAGAGAGAGTGGGGGGAGTTTTGAGTTGAGAGAAAACGAAGAAGATACGACAGAGTGGAGTGGAGTGGAGGAGTAGGATTAGACAGGCAAAAGAAGGCACGGATTGAGGGTTTATTCCAGGATGTGCCATTCACTTTCTCTCTTTCCTATTTCAAAGAAAAACTTGTTGCAGATTGTGGAGCCCGCCCGATCGTCAAACGACGTCGTGTTTCGTTTTGACGATGTAAACGCTCGCATCACTTTGCCCTGGGGGTGATTTTTCTTGGTGTTGCCGCAGGGTGCAAGATAAGGAACCGAAACTGGAGTTCCTAAAAAAAAAAAAAAAAGAAAAAGCTTTCAAGGTTGCAATAATGAATTTTTATATTATTTGAATTTATTAAATTATAGACTTTAAATATGTATATACAAAGATTAAGGATTTATTAATAAAAAATAATAAAATTATATAAAATTACGTAAATTAAATTATAAATTAAAAAATATCATTATTTTTTTATTTTTTAAAATATTCTTATCTTGTCAATAAAAAAAATTAATCATTGAACAAAAAATTTGAGTGACAATTTAATTTTTACACTTTACGATACATCTATCCAATATAATTTATAGTTCAACCTTAAACTCTTTTGTAGGAGTAATGTCTGGTAACTAATCTTGTTTAGTTTCATATTCTTTTAATTTTTTCTTCAAGTAAAAAATATAATGAATTTTAGATTTTACTGGTAAGTTTAAATGATAAAGAACAGTAACAATTAACATCTTTTCGTTATAAATAGACATACTAAGATATTTTAATGAAATAGTTTTACTGATAAAGGCTATAGGATGTCTCTCTTACATTAACATTGTCTTAATCTTAGTTCTAAAAGTATTAGATTCAATAATAAATATCTTACTAAAATCAAGTAAGACAAGAATTAGAATAACCATTATAACTTGTTTGAAGCGAGCAAATGATCCATCTGTTTTATCACTTCATTTGAATGCATCATTTTTCAACAGAATTGTCAAGTTGACATTGATTTTACCATAATTACAAACAAACTTTTGGTAATAGCTAGTTAATCCCAAGAAACCCTATAATACCTTAATAGTTTTTGAAACTAACTAATCCAACATCATTTCTACTTTGGAAGAATCAACAGCTGCTCCTTCATTAGAAACAATGTAACTAAAATAAGTTTAAAATCAATCGTACCATCAGATAACATCATATTTCAATTGAATAAAAGTAATTTACATTTTAAATTGCTCTAGAGTAAGGTATAAATGAAAGTATTTTTGAACTTCGAAAACATATTATGCGAGGTCACTTTCGTCCCAACGAGTAAATTGTGATGGTATATAGTTGTCTAACACTTTAAAAAGATTCTCTTGATACTTTTTATTTATTTAAAAATTTAGATAAATTATTTTTTTATTAATTATTTATTAAGGTTAGAATCGTTTATTCAAAATTTTTAAAAAAATTTTGTATTAGAGATATGAATTTTTCAAAATGGGATATTTTAGTATCAGAATCTAATGAGTTATATGAATATATAGTGTAAAACTTTAAATCGATATTTTATGTCAAGTAAGAGGGATAAAATAATTTTTTTTTATAAAAATTTAAAACAATACAAAGAAATTTGGAGTAAAAGGAAAATTTTAAAAATACTGTTTTAATATTTGAGAAAATAAAAATTTGAAAAGAAAAATTACAGAATAAAAAATTAATTATTTTGAAAAAATCTTATATATTTTTTTTGAGAGAATTAAAATTTAAATAATTAAAAATATTTTAATAAATTATTATTAATTAAATTTCTTAAATTATAAATATTATTACGCATGGACATTGGGACATTTTGTGGACGATAAAAGAGACTAGATATTTTCTGTGGTTAGGCTTATTGAGCTTAACGAAGTTAATGTAGTTGCCGTTCGGTCGCTCCAGTTGGCCTAAAAAAAAAATTTGCCTCAAACCCCCAAAACTCGGCGAACATGGAGCATTTTGGCCCGGTTCTTTTACACGGAGGGAATGCAAATTTACAAGAAAACTGATATGCTACCAAACAACACCAACAAGGAACAAGGGATCATTATCCCATGCGTTGCCCTTATTTAAAAAGAAAGTTGATGAAGATCCTAGCAAAAATTATGAAACCATATATGATATACTACTCTACTGTTACATGCTCATGCATTTAACTCCTAAATCTTTGAGATTGCTTTGAGAGTCCTACAGAACTACGCTCTACGCCAACAAACTTTGCCACATTCTCCTGACAGCCACATCCCTCCTGATAGAGTCCCACTTAAAAGCAGCTCTAAGCTTGCACCACCTGCCTCTTGGACTTCCAATACTTGACGCATGTGCACCACAACTTGGGATGGTTGAAATAATGCCTAATTCCCCTTCATCACCTGAACCGAAAATAAGAGAATTCCCTTGTCCCCATGGCCAGGATGATGTTTGATAATGGGAAATGTCCTCGTCAGAGTTTAATTGCCTTTTAAGCATCTGCCATTCTGAACTGTTTCTTGGAGACCAAGTGTCATCTCCAGGGTATGGAAAAGGAAAATCAATATGCCCAAGATTGAAGCTGTTCCTCTTCTTTGGAGGAAGTTCTTCCATTGGTTGACTACTCAGTGGTATAGAAACTTCAAACTGACTACTCTGTGGTATAGAAACTTCAAACTGACTTGTGCTCCCTCCCGCAAAGTCATATGATATCAAACTCGGTTTCTTGCTGAAATTCAGTTGCCTTTCTTGTTGATCTGTACGGAATTAGAACAATGAACACAGGATATCCATTACAGATGGGAATTGAGAAGCAATAGGACAAATTTAATGGAATATACAGCTTATGCAACTTAGTTGATGTTCTGCTAGCCACCAACTTATGTCAACATCATAGCGTCTATACCTTGGAGCATGATTGGCAGTTCAAATTGTTCCAGAGCAAGATTCAGATCCTGAAATGGTTCAGCTGGGGGCCTTGTTAAGGGTCTTGAAGGACCAAATATGGTATGCGAATCAATTGCAGTGAAGCTTTCAACATTCTTATAAGCCTGCCACTTGGAATTTTCCACCAAAGCCTGCCAATTGATAAGAAAAGTCAACCATTTTCCCTATAAACAGACTTATAGGCCTCAGTAAATTTCGATTCTCCAGTGAGGAACCATAATCACCAACTAGTGGACCACTACGAACACCAATTTATTTGAAGAACTTCGACACCAACGTTTGCAGAACTTACCTTTTGTGGAGGGGTTAGCTTTTCAAGGGGTTCATAGTTTTGACCATCAAAGCTTGCCCCTACAACCTTGTAGATGGAATTGAAGAGCAGGCTGGCACTTTGGCCAGCTTCATGGTATGCATAGAACTGGCCATCGTCTAAAACACAAGTGTTGGCATGCTCTAGGATTGTGTCCCATGTTTTCTTTGAGATGCCATTCCCAAGAATCTGCAGTTCCATAATTCACACAATTTTTTTAGATTCATTAAAACAGGTAACCATGAATCTCTAAAACAACTATTAAACAGAGGGAATGTGCAATTCTCTTACGCTGCACAATCGAGATGGCTCAATTGCATAGAGCTGCAAAAAGTCCTTCACTTTGCGAATGCCATAAGAAGCCAAGCGTGTGTGATGTGCACCGTCCTTTGCTATCTTTTCCAGTCGCCATACATCATCATCCAAGTGAGGTGGGTGATGCTTTTGATATGCTGAATGGACAAATCAATAGATAGTCCCATAGTTTGCTAATTTTTTCTAAATCTCACTGATAGATTAAGCTTATAGATTAATTTTATTACCCAATTATAAGTAAAAAACAGTGATGAAGCTAAAGTATGAATACTTACAAGCTCCCCGCTTATCTTTCACCATAAAAGCTTCGCTAATACCTTCCCGGATCTTCAAATCTCCAGAAAATTTTGCTGCCAGTTTAGCTGCCAGCCTAAATTTTCTGCTGCGTAACCAGCTGGAATTGTCAGTGAAAACCAGGTCATTGATCTGAGCGACACCATTTCTTAATGAAATAGTGCTCTCCCCAGTCACCAATGGCCTTCTACCGTCTCTTTCACGGATGACACCCGCAGCAAATTCATTTTCGGACCAGTCCTCCTGGTCGCCAGAACCAAAATCTCCATGAAGTACTAAAATGTTTATCTTCATCGCAGCCAGAGGACCGGATGTGATCATGGTCTTGGTGTTGGCATCCAATAAAGCTATCTTGACTAGCTCACCATCCTCAGCTTCTATTCTGCTACCAGTGAAGATGGTAGAAGGCAATTTGTTGACAAAGTGCAACAGGAAGCCTTTTGCTCGAGATGTTTCGCCCTGATAACATGGGGTTCTGCTACAAAAGGAGCAAATTTTGAACATCAGAATTGTAAGGACATTCAGCGTGCAGAAAATTAGGCGTAAATGGAGCAAGATTAATAAACTTTCTTAGGACTTTAGGCACGACAACCTTCTAATATGGGGACTTTATGGACATAAGAATGATTTCACCCCTTAAAAGTTTCTAAAACTCAAGCTTTGAACGGATGTCTTCGAGAGTGCAAGCAACTGAAAAAAAAAAAAAAAAAAAAACCAACCTAGAAGACTGCTGAAGGACGCGCGGAACAGCCTTTTCCACCTCATCCCGCACCTAATCAACAAAGATTATAATGAATTTAGAGATTGAAAATGAGAGATGCTTAGCAGATGCACTTTTGAGGAGGTTTTACTGCATGCCTTGGTGCTATTCAGAAAAGGATAGGCACGATCTGTCAAATTCCGTTTGGGTAAAACTGTCAAGGTAATTAAGAGGCGGACAATCATATCAAGCCCATTATCTAAAGGGGTTTCTTTGTAGTTTGTTTTCATTTTGTTGAGAAAAAAAAGAAAAAAGAAAAAAGAAAAAGGCCTTTTAACTTTTTACTCAGTCAAAGCAACTGCTAGTGAAGACACAAAATGATTAAATAATAATAATAATGACAACTAGTGTACAGAATGTAACAAGGTTAAACAAAGGTACGGTGGCTTGGTTTCACATCATGAAGTTGCCATTTTGAATTAGCAAGTTGTCTAATTAACAATTAAAACTACAAAAATTTCAGTCAGAGTTGAATTCTATCAGAAAATGTGAATGCACTGATTGAGAAGAAAAAGAAGTAATCCATGTGTAGAACCCACAATCATTCGGAGCATAGGTTCAACCCTAGTCACCAATTCATCAAGCCAAGACATTCTCATTATCTCTCCAACGATTCTGCCAAAAAACCAGAAAGCTCCACATGTCAGATTGACAACAAGATGTGAAAACATGCACAAAGCCCTCAAAAACGGCACCTGCAATGGATTCACATTCGATAGAAGTGTCTAAAAGACAAACCACTCACCGCTTAAACCTCTTGGGGCGACTAGAATCCGACCCATCTTCACCATCATCACGAAAAGGCCTTTTTGGCAACATGTCCGCAACAACTAGGGAAGGAGCAAACTCGACAACCTTTTAGATTCTGAAAATTGAATGAGCAGCAGAACCCAAGTTATGAAGGGTATATAAAACGATAAAATGACTTGTAACAGGGGAACCTGCAGGGAAGTTTCAGTTGGAAAAATTAAACTACAGATGGCAAAGACTTCGGGCGGCGACCCCAAAGTCAAGAATAAACATTATTATATAAAGTTGAAGAAAACTCCAATTTTATTATAGTACAGAATATCCCAAGAGCGAGAGAGTGACCCCCCCTCCCTCCCTCCCTCCCAGATAGTTAACAGAAGACTTTGAAATTCAAGGTAACCAACAACCAATCTAAACGCGTAATGTTAGAGAAAGTGCGTGACCCTTTATGATTGTGCTTGTAAAACTATGTTGACCATTCGATTTTAAGCAATTGCATTGGCCACAAGAACAAGACTCCCAAAAGGAAGTTGAAGTTCGAACTCTCTCCTTCTAATTATCACCGAATTTGAGACTTAATTCCGATGTGCCAAAATGAAAAAGATTATATCATTTTCGATTGAAAGCAACGAGGATGGTTATAAATTATGATCACAATCTATTCCTTAAATGTAAAATCATTTTCTAAAGTGCTAATGCTTAAATACAAAAAAAAAAAAAAAAAAGTTCTCAATCTTGAGGGTGTTTTTAGAGATAATGAATTCGGTTCGTTATGCTACAAATAATGATTTGTGGGCTGTGCTCATAATTTCTCCTCGTCCATGACCAAAAGTTCAAACTCATAAACCTGAAAGTTTATTGATCAGAAGTGGGGTTCCTGCATCGTAAAAAGAAAAGAAAAGAAAAAAAAAAACAATTATTTTATAAGCCGAATCATGATGGCATAGATGTGACTGATACAGGGAGAGAGAGAGAGAGATAAAAGAAAGGGTGGAATCTTTGGGTGGCTGGGAAGTACAGACAAACTTTCCACGATGGAATAATTCTCTTTGATTTTTGTTAGGTGAGCTTGTCTTAATTCTCTCTGCTTTGAATCATTTTGTCTTTGTAACAACTTGTCCCGTCCATGAAGCCCCTTCTGCTCCACTTGCTACCAAATATTTCACGATCAGTCTTACCTTCGGAAGCAAAAAAGAAAAATCCTTTTATAATAGCTACAAAAATTTTAAATATGGTTCAAACAACTAAACTCATCAAACCATTTGGCAATTATCAATAACAATTTGATTAATTTATTTTTTTTGGTTTGATTATAATTTTGAAAATGTTGACACTATAACTAATGATTTGATTTGAATATGAAAAAAAAAAAATCAACGTAAATTAACTTTCATATACCTTATAATTTATAATATAATTATAGAATTAAATTTTCTCTTTCATAAATCTTACACCCTCTTTCTAAAAATTAAATTTTAAAATTTTTTAGATAAAAGTTTTAACTTCTAACCATTGCGTGTCCTCCATGACATGAGAGAGATACTCGAGATAGTTTGAGATCGTCGAATCAAGCAATAACTGAGAGGCCCAAATCATGAAAAATAAAAAATTAAAAAAAAAAAAGGAAAAATAAAATGAAAGAGAATCCAGCAAAAGACTAGAGGCCCAAGTCTACTAGTAAGTCAAGAGGCCCAAACCATGGAATGGAACTAAGACCCTATTCACGGATTGAGACGAGAGACACGCGTGTCCCAATCTACCAAGCTCGGTCCTCGTGCGTTTTTCTTTCTTCTTTTTTTAATTCGGATGTCCTTCTTGACACTTGGCAAACAAATGCACCATGTTTGCGGGATGGTGACACCTATCATCGTCATCATCGGTGAGATTATAAATTAGCATGGCTTTCGAAAATTTAATTTTAGTTTTCTTTTTTTTTTTCTTCTTCTTCTTCTTCTTTTTTTTTGTTTTTTTTTTAAAGTAAATAAATTAATTAAAAATACATTATTAAAATACGTAATCACTCTTATACTCAAGGTGAGCTTTATTAAAACATAATCCTAATAATTTTAGGACTCGCCAGCATGTTTGAAATTTATTTTTTCAAACATAAAACCGTCAGGTTTGAAGATGGATTAAACTGATGTTAAACATATATGTAATATGTAGTGTAAAATTCCCAAATAATCCGTGCTAAAAGACATGTTTTCAAATTTAAGCAAAATAAAAAAAAAAAATGTAAATCCTTGGAGAGAACATACGGTTGATTGGAATGCTCCCATATAGTCAATGCTCTCATGATCAGTCAATCGATTGTATGCAAGTCACTGAACCAACCCCCTCCCCCCCGGGGTACAATTCCCGGATGTGAATAATCATCAAGACAATTACTTTTTAATCCGATGGCTTATGGATCAACCAATAACATAGGGAGATGAAATCAGGGAAGGAGCAGTGCGTGGACACCAATTTGCAAAGAATTGTCAATTTGGCGGGATGAGTTGTTGAAAAATTTTCATCAATAGAGCATCGTCGGGATCGTCCAGAGGTTCTGGACAATGATTCTGAGAAGTTTGAAGAGGAGAATGTTTTGCATTTGGACGACAGTGGCACGATCATTGGTCTTGTTATGGTCACCGGTGTTGTTGCTGTTACTGCAGGTTCTTTGTTTTGCTCGTCAAAGTGTCAACTTTGCAAATTGCCATGGCTGTGAAGCTATCTACCGTAGCAACAACAAATCGAAGAAATATCTTGAATTGAGCCTTTTAAAGTAATATAGGTCTCTGGTGCACATATTTTACTGTAGTGCAATTCCTCCTATTGGAGTTCGGAAAAAGAACGATAAAAAATAAATAAACAATCACTAACCCAATAAAAGGGCCCAGGACTAGTGGCAACCATAAAAACAGACTAAGCACGAGTGCTTTTTTTTTTTTTTTCTCACGTATTAGGAGTGCGCGTTGTTTACTTCAATGTTATAAGGTGTTATGGTTGGTATTGCGAAAACAACCACTAAAAAAAGACTTCATCTCACCCTGCTCAGATTTGACAGGAGCAAGCACTGAAAGCTTTACAAGCAATGAACCGAAACTCATTTTATAACGGCCACCCTTGAATTGAAGGAAAAGCTAGATCATATGATCGTTTGATTCCATAAACTAACCGACCAAAGAAAAACATAGACAAAAAAGAGTTCGAAAGCCAACTTATTGTCTTAATTTAAGCCGGTCCCTTCTGTCACAACAGAAAGAACAATCCAACCTCACTTCTCTACCTCTCTTTGCCTCCGTGATAAAAAGGCTTGACGTAACATGAACAATTAAACCCTAATGCCCTCTTGTCTCTCTGCCTCTCTCTCTCTCTCTCTCTCTCTCTCGATCAAGCCACCAGACAAGGTTTGTAGAAAGAACTTGAGGGGCTAGGAAAGGGTGGGGAGCGAGAGAGATGGCCGAGATCGTTGATGCCAATACCATAAGAAGGGCAAGCAGCATCTATGTAGGCCGGCTATCTCGCCGATCTCCTAATCATCATCATCATAACGCTCCTCCTCCTCCACCCGCACTTGTTCATATTCCAAGAAAGAAGAAGAGTATTTGTGCATGGTGGAGCTCGCCCGAGACCAGGAGAAGGAAACGTGTTGCAAGATACAAGCTTTATACCGTTGAAGGCGAATTCAAGGCTTCTTTAAAACACGGATTCCGTTGGATCAAGAGTACCTCCTCTAGGATTGTGCATGGATTCTAACAAGATACAAGTTTTTTTCTTTTCAGATCCCTTGCAATTGAGAATGGCTGCTTCTGAATTTCGAAAGAAATGCACGGATAATCGTTACGAATGTTAATTGTGCTATCCTTTTTTTTTTTGGGGGGGGGGGGCACAGGAGGGAAGTGCCAAGAATTCCCAAATATTGTTGTCTTTTCGATTTCCATTTCATCATTTGCTCAAATAATGATGAATGCTTATGACTAGCTCAATCCTCTTTTATTCTTCTTGTTTTTTTATATCCCCTTTACCCAAGAAGGATGTTTTAATTGAAACAAATTGGAGTCGAAACAACGAAATTTGGTTTTCAATCCTTTTCCAAGATCATAGTTGAAGTAAGGAAAACCTCTGTTTGGGGGGGGGGGGGTTTATGTGCAATTTGATCCAGTTCCATTTCATTTCTTCTCCCCCCACCCCACCTTCTTTTTTTTTTTTTTGGTTTTTTTTTTCTTGATTTGATAGAAATGTAGAGTTGCCTACTTGGTTTCCACATAATTCAAGCGAAACAAGTATTAGCTTTAGCTATTGACATTTCTCTTATTCCAAGCGATCGATACAGAGCAGGTTCACATGGTGATTTTTAGATAAATCCAATCATCATTCCGTCAACCAGTTTTCCTTAATGCTGCTGGCTAGCGTCCGCCAAAAACCACCAGCATGCAATTTTCTAGTGTTTGGATTTTGCAATTTCCCTAATTAACAAGACATTCAAGTAGAAAAATGGCATGTTAACAACCGATTAACATGCCCAAAGCCATTAAACCTGTGCTGTCTCCCTAATTTGGTCTTTTTTTTTTTTTTTTTGTGAGAAAGATGTTGTCACCCTCCCTTGCTATTATGGTTAGAAACACATAATTAATTTGTGGAAAAATTAAGATTACGTCTTAATGGCGAGTTATTTTATTTGTGGACATAGAAGCATTTGAAGAGGGTGTAGAGATTGACGGTGGGATTCTAACTTCTTTGGTAGATGAGTTCGCTTCTGACTTATTGGCTTAAAAGCACTTTATGAAGGCTTTCCTATTATTCAGATTCCAGTGTATATAGGGAAGTTGTAATCGTATTGTCTTTTATTTTTTTTGGTTTTTTCTTTTCTTTTCTTTTCTTTTGGGAGAAAAGAAGATATATGTGAATTCACTGAGGTCCATGCTTGTTGATTTCCGTATTCCATATTAAGGACATAAAAGTGAGGTAACATACATTTCCTTTTCAACAACATTGATTGACATTTTCCAGAGACTTTGAGACCCGAGGTCTTCAAAAGTGGCAGCAGTGTTGCATTGCACAGATGATAACTATGGTGCCGGCGGCTCCAGCGGTAAAGATGGTGGAAGTGTTCTTTGTTGGGGGGTTTTGGCCCCGGGGGGGGGGGTTGCTGTGCAATGTAGATGTAATTGACCTGATCTACATTGCTATCATAACGGGTTATATGCAGCTTAAGTAGCAATGAATGTTTAAATTTAAACAAACAAGAAATGAACTATCGATACAATGGGCGTATGGAACATGCACGCCCCACTTAACTCGTCAAACAGCCTGTTCCTTGAGTTGATCCGCCTATTGCCAATACAATGCAGTCCCACTTGCATAAACGAAAAGGAAAAATTGTATTAAAACTCTTTCTCGTACGATTTGATGTAATGGATTGCAGTTGTAGTGCGTCCCATTATTGGCCAACCGATTAAAATATGACCAATAAGAGCTGATATGGTGTTAAAAGCATGGCCTTACCACTTTAAGGGAGTAATATTTAAAATATATATATATGTTTTATTAATTAAAATTTAAATTAATTTTTTTATTAATCTATATTTTTAAAATTTAAAAATTGGTTCAATAATGAAATAATAAATTTTAAATTTATTAACACACAAAGAGTAGATTTTTTGATAAATTTATTAGTGTTCAAATGAATTTTTTTTATAAACAAATTAAATGAGACAAAAAAAAAAAAAAAAGAGGTTGGTCTCGATTTATATATGTACCATGACCAACACAATTACAATATAAAATTTTTTATTTTTTTATTTTAAAAAAAAGGCAAGCAAGGCCAGAACTTTGACATTTAGCATTTGCCTCTTTATAGCCCAACAGTAAAGCTTATGTCTTGAATCTTAATAGATCTGACATGCACAAGATACGTGGCGTTTGGTATTGTTAATACAACCCACATACATCCTGTAAATTTCACATGTAATAACAGTTTCATATGATTGTGATTTCTTCTCCTTCAGTATATATGCAAAAGAAAAAAGAAAAAAGAAGCTTTGTGTCAAATGCCAAAGTGAGTATTTATATTCTAATAAAAACTTTTATCTCGTGGCGCACATTCACACCAACAAGTGCACACAATAACCGTCCGATCAAGACATCATACAAGATGATACAAAAGTAAATAGTTAAATTAAAATACTCATTCGCCAATATTATCTTTTTTTTATATATATAAAAATACAAATAATAAAAAAGGGTTAGTAATACGAGAATCTATAAGGGTAAATGTACATGTACGATGGCAGGCCATATAATCCAAGGGGTATGTCCACATGTCAATTTCACATGGGGTGATGGGGACTTATTTTTGTATGGACACTAATATATTCCTCCCTCCCTTGGGTAGAGTAGCAACTGGAAAGGGCCTCCGTATTTCTGCAAATTGCCAAGCAGGTTCTTATGTTATCTTTATTGGAAGATTGCCCATATTTGTATATCACTATTAGCAACATAATACAAAAATTTTTTTATAAAAAAAAAAAAGAAGAAGAAGAAGAAGAAAAGAAAAAATGGGCTACAACATTGTAAGAATAATATTACATGTGTTGATTATGATAGACGTAATTTAGTAAAAAATTTATTAAATAAAAAAGTAATTAATTATATAGTAATACAATGAAAAGTACCTATATATATATATATGTATATATATATTTATGCATATTATTGTATTATTTCATAATTAAGCGCCACCAATCTATATACCCTCCAACTTATTGTTTGAATGATTAGTCATCAAATAGAGTGAAAGTTTACGGAATGCATTGCAGAACCTTAGCCTCGTGGCTGCCGCCCAAGAGTTGGGATCCTATGAAGCAGCCGTTGCGTTGGTCTTCCCGACCATATATATTAATTCACATGCCTTGAAGAACATGGGGGGTTTTTTTACCAGGATAATTGTACCTTTGCCTCCACATTTTCCAACCTTTTTTCTAACCCAACATGTTTATAAATTAACCTCTAAAACTACTCGTTAGGTAGGCCACCTTCTCTGTTTTCGTTATTTATCCTAAGATGATATTTCCAATTGGATTCTCATGCATGGTACTTCTTCTTCTTCTTATTATTATTATTATTTATTCAATTGAATTGAGGAAAGAGAAGTTAAGCTATATCGTATGTTACCTATGCAATTTTGAACATTGTTAGATTGGCTGGCAGTAAAAAAAAAAAAAAACATTCATAGTATAAAAAGCAGGCAAAATTTAAAATTGTAAAATATTTTCTGAAGAACTACAGGTTTCGATTTACAGCGATATCCCACCGAAAAACAAGAGAGGATTAACGCACCGCACCGCACCGCACCACACCACACCAATCTAATGTTTCTCGCAATAAATTTACCTAATGTTTTTTTTTTTTTTCCTATCCTCATTGGAGTAAATGATTGGTCTTAGGATTAAGATCACTGATTCTGAATCTGACGGATTTCCCGGGCAGCACATGATCTCGAGGCAATCCGATGGCCAATGCTCGAGAAAAAAGTAAGTCCATTCGATGATAGGCTTAGGGGCATCTCAAAAGAATGGAACGTGTCAGGTGGGCAAACCCAAAGCGGGCCTTCATAAGAATAACGGTGGGAAAGCATTGCAGAGAAGAGTAGCCCCATGGTGGGTTCGAAGCTCCGCTGCCAGCCAATGTGATGTGCCATCGCCACCCTCTCTTTTACGTCATGTTGTTTTCAGCACAACAGTTAGTAATGGCCCAGAGCAGTAACTCAGTTGGGGTTGGGGCTTTATTTTTTTTGTATTTGTTTTTGGCTCTCAAACCAATACACTTAATAGTCATTTGGACTTAAATTATTAATAATAATAATTATTATTATAGGCTCGACCTCCGTTGGCATATGGAAATGTCCACTTTACTTTCTCATTTTCCCAGCTGGGTGGATCCCTACACTTCTCTCGAGGCTTTAACTCCTTTTCATGTCAATTTTTTATTTAACTTGTTTATTCCCTTTATCAACAACTGCCAGTTGAAGCGTTATATCTATATATATATATATATATATATTGAATAAAGATGGACTCTTTTGCTAACCTTCTTGATAAAGGAGCGATGGAAAATTTTGATTAAAACAACACTTTATTATAGATACATCATTTTAATACACCACGCCTATTATACACCTATAATAAAATAATTAATTTATTAATAAAAATAATATATACATGCTATAATCAATAACATTAAATACTATTTTTTTAATATATATATATATATTTTTTTA
The DNA here is from genome assembly GCA_021464305.1 of Kandelia obovata. Classification (NCBI taxonomy): domain Eukaryota; kingdom Viridiplantae; phylum Streptophyta; class Magnoliopsida; order Malpighiales; family Rhizophoraceae; genus Kandelia; species Kandelia obovata. The sequence continues at coordinate 11,557,314 of CM038476.1, forward strand.
AAAAAATAATTTTTTATTTGAGTATTAATATATTTATAAATAAATAAATAAATAAAAATATATAAAAATTTAAATTTAAATTCAGTATTAATAATTTAAAATTATAATTAATATAAAATTTATTATCTGAAAGTGAGTATTGAACTTAAATTTTATTTTGTACGTGGAGACGGGATGACGATAGGAAAAAGAAAAATTTCTGAGGACGATGATCTAACTCAACTTTATTCTCAAAATAACCCAAATCTCAATCTTATTATCTACGGGCTCTGGGTCTGTTCATTAAAATATTTATTGAACTGGAGCTTCCATCGTATTTCCACTCTCACATCACGCCATTCGTTGTCATCATTTTCTCTCCCCCTTCCGTTCTCTATATCTATCTAATCTATCTATCTTCGCACATACCCCAAAAGCAAGCCGGAGGAGGAAAAAAAACATGGAGCTTGAAACTAACGACAAAACTGGGCAGACCTCAACTCCAGACCCACAACCAGAACTTGAAGACCCTAACGATGAAAAAGCACTTGATGCGCCTCATGAATCCCAACACTTCTTTGAAGATTTCGACAGCAACTGTTCCACCCCTTATGTTAGTGCTCCTTCAAGCCCCGGCCGTGGACCCGTCAATGGAGGGTTCTTTTACAGTTGCCCTGCAAGCCCAATGCACTTTGCTATAACCACAACCACAGCTGCCTTGTTGTCTTCTTCTTCTTATTCATCTTCATCTGACAAGAGTCAGGGAAGCGGCTCCGTGCCTCTTGGCTATGAATTTGAGTTTTCTGCAAGGTCAGGTTCAGCAGGGTCGGGTCAAACCGGATCTATGAGCTCGGCTGACGAGTTGTTCTTGAACGGGCAGATCCGACCCATGAAGCTATCAACCCATTTGGAGAGACCCCAGGTGTTAGCTCCTTTGTTCGATGTTGAAAATGAGGAAGAAGATGATGATCAGGATGACAATGAAAGTAACAGTGGCTCGAGAATGACCAATAAAGAGAGTGCTTCGAGTTCTAGAGGCAGAGATCTGAGGCTGAGGGACAAGTCTTTGCGCAGAAGGACCAGATCTATGTCACCGCTTAGAAGCACAACCTTTGTGTTTGGTCATGGTGAGGATAGTGATGGCAAGAATCTGTGCAATATCGAGTCCTATGGAGACCCTTTGGAAGGTAATGAGAGTATCAAGGTTGAGGAGGAAGAGGCAACAGGTACCCCTTCAGTGTCTGCTTCATCTTCAAGGTCGTCGTCAGCGGGAAGGAATTCAAAAAGATGGGTCTTTTTGAAAGATTTTCTTTACAGAAGCAAGAGCGAAGGGAGGAGCACCAACAGGTTTTGGTCTAACATTTCCTTTTCTCCATCCAAGGACAAGAAGCCCATCAACAGCACAACAGCAGCAACAACTAGTGTCCAAGTAGCAGCTGTCTCGAAAGACAAGGGTAATAGTAATGTGTCAAGAAGCAATGTTGCTGTCGAGAACCAGAAAGTAAAAGGAAGTGGACAAAGCTCAAGTAAGAAGCCAGTGAATGGGATAGGGAAGAGGAGGGTACCAACATCACCTCATGAGTTGCACTACAAGGCAAGTAGAGCACAGGCTGAGGAGCTGAGGAAAAAGACTTTTTTGCCATATAGGCAAGGCTTGCTTGGGTGCTTGGGGTTCAGTTCCAAGGGCTATGGAGCCATGAATGGGTTTGCCAGGGCTCTGAATCCAGTCTCATCCAGGTAAATCTGTGATCAATCAATCGATCAAACAAAATGTATAGATCTCCCCACCTTTTTTATTTTTTAAAAAAAATCCATTTACCATTTTGGAGTATTCTCATGGTGATCTATGTATTTATGATTGTTGGCTTGGTCTTCTCTTTTTGTCTGTAAGAGAAGTTGCCCCTGATCTAAGTATTTTGTACTTTCCAAATAGGAGTTTTTCTCAGCTCTGGCCTCTGAGGAAGATCAATTCTATTGTTCTAGATATTTTTAGTCAAGAAAATTATCTGCAGCAGTTTTTCTCAGCTCTGTTTTTTTTTTTTTAATTTATTTTCCTGTTTGCTATACAAGAAAAACTTAGAGATGTGAAAAAAAAAATGCGGCTCAAATGTAAATGGCATCTTTATGAAACAGTGGCCTAATTGGAAAGATGTACCAATAATATCAAACACATTGCACATGGTTAAGGTACATAGCCCCGTAATGTTAGGCAGGGCCCCATGTTGCTTTTCTTTTCTTTTGGGTTTTTTTTTTTTTTTCAACACTAGAATAGTTAGTAATTAGTCTGTTAAGTATGAGTGGAGAGGAGAAATTCGGATCTCTGACACAGCAAGGAGTGTCGAGCACCCCAAGTTCACGTTTGTGGGAGGTCCTCCAAGTTAGAGACGGGTGGGGAGTGGGGGGCCATGTTACTAACAATTGCACGAGGGTTGTCTCCATATTTGACGTACAATTATGTCAGAAACTTAATGTAATTTTGGGGGTAAGCTTGCAGGCTCGCCTTGTTATGCGTCAGCAATTATTGTTATTGCATGAGAGTGACTCGTTGAGATAATTAATGGGTGGAGGTGAAATAGGGTGGCCAATCTGCTAATCTAGTACGTAATGGCCTCTCAATGGGGTATTATGGGGCCACAAGGTTCTTCTTCATCTTAATCTATTTGTCACAATGCATTTGAACCAATCAGCTAGCTAGATCTAAATGGAGCTGCTATCAGGGATTCCTAATCAAAATCTGGATGGGGTATGGTGTCGCCTAGACGTTGACATAAAGGAGGCTTCGAGACATTGACATGGAAGAGTTGGAGATAATGAGACATTCTTGGTTGTGATATTATTGTGGCCATTCTAAAATCTCTGGCAGTTGTTACTCCTCTTTTTGGATTCTTCTCCACGGCTCCTTTTTTATCATTGTACATGGCTACATGATTTACTATCCATTTGACATTGGAGGAACAGAAAGAAAAAAAAAAAAAGAGGTTTGTTATTATTATTATTTTAAATTCCTTTCTTTCTTTATGCACTTTCCTTTCACAATACTTGAACCTAAGCTTTCCACTGGTGGGCAGGCATTCGCAATGATCATGTTTTCATGAACCATTCACACCAACAGTTGAAGGACATAACATAACTTTTTATGAGATTGAGCAAAACAATCGATAGCCTTGCAAGTTATTGGTGGCCCCTTTTTTTTTATTTTTATTTTTTTCCCCGATTAGATATAATCATGCAGCGAAGCAACAAGGTGCTTTCCAGGCACTTCATGTAGTTCTGACTATATATATATACATACAACAGAACTGATAAAAAGATATTGAGGTCCCAACTCCATCCAGTTGGGGACATCTTAAAATTTCAAGCCTGAGCGAAAACAGTAGCAGCCGGGGTCCCCTCCCCCATCCCCTTCTACAAAGCTCCCATATTATTTGTCATGGGATCGTCTTCGAGTTTGCATGCCAATCCCAAGAATCTTAATGATGACACAAGTCATGGGGTAGAACACCAGAAAAGTCCCTTGGAAGTTTAACATGTTGTTCGATCACGGTCCTCGAGTGTCTATGAAAGAAAGGAAACACTTCTTGCTCCTTCTCAACTTCCAGTGGTTATTTCTTCCTTGAGAAAAAAAAAAAAGAAAAAGAAAGAAAGAAAAAAAATCAAATAGAAGCATGAATGAATCTTGAACGCTAGAACAATACTGGAGAGCAATCACAAATATTCCTTTTCATGCTTTGTAACAAACCCAATGAAAATTGTTGAAAATAAAACTTTGATGAATATTATTCATAAATAAGCTGGTCCGGTTGGGAAAAAGTGAGAAGGTCTTACAAAGAGACACCGCGTTTCATGAGGAGAACAAGTTGCAGAGAGATTGAGAGGAAGATCCTGCGGCTCCTCCATGCCTGCAAATCACGGACCCAACTTCCACAAATACACGCCCATTTCCTTCGCCATGGCCTCCACCAATTCAACACTGTACTTTCCCATTTCGTCTCCGTTTGTGGGTCTCTTGGGGCCATGGCATATGCGAGTTGCGTTTTTCGCCACACCACCGACCCCAATATATACCTTTACAATGCCATGATTAAAGGTTACTCTTTACGTGGACCCTTTGAAGAGTCTTTTCGTTTTTTTGCCTCGATGAAAGATCGAGGAATTTGGCCCGATGAGTACACTCTCCCGCCGTTGCTCAAGGCGTGTTCTGCTCTTTGTGATGTCAAGGTTGGAACTTGTATCCATAAAGAGGTCGTCGCTTGTGGTTTTGAGTGTTTTAGCTCGATACGAATTGGGATTGTAGAGTTATACACCACTTGTGGGGTGATGGAGGATGCCGAGAAATTGTTCGATGAAATGTGCCGCAGAGATGTGATTGTGTGGAATTTGATGATTCGTGGGTTTTGTAAGAGAGGAGATGTTGATATGGGTTTGTATTTGTTTAATCAGATGATGGAACGAAGTGTTGTTTCGTGGAATATCATGATTTCTGGTTTGGCAAAATGTGGGCGAGACAACGAAGCTCTGGGAATTTTTCATCAAATGCGCGATCAGAGTGTTGAAATAGACGAGGCCACTGTGGTCACGGTTTTGCCTATTTGTGCTCGTTTGGGAGCTGTTGATGCTGGGCAATGGATTCAATGTTGTGCTAAATCCAGTGGTCTTTTTCTAGATTTTGTGTCTGTGGGCAACGCATTAGTGGACTTTCATTGTAAACTCGGCAATTTGGAGACTGCTAGAAGGCTATTCGGTGAGATGCCTGAAAAGAGTGTAGTTTCGTGGAACACAATGATCTCGGGTCTGGCTTACAATGGACAAGGTAGACTTGGTGTTGAATTGTTTGAGAGGATGCTGAATGAAGGAATGAGACCCAGTGATTCAACCTTTGTGGGTGTTTTATCATGTTGTGCTCATGCGGGGATGGTTGAAAGAGGGTGGAGTTTGTTCGATTCCATGAGTTTGCATCATCAAATTGATCCAAAACTTGAGCACTATGGATGCATGGTTGATCTTCTTGGCCGCGTTGGTTGTGTGAGGGAGGCTTATGATTTAATGAGAAGCATGCCTGAGAGGCCAAATGCTACTTTATGGGGTTCCTTGCTTAGTGCTTGTCGTTCTCATGGTCATGTAGAGCTTGCACAGCATGCCGTGACAGAGCTTGTGGATCTTGAACCGTGGAATTCTGCAAATTATGTTTTATTATCGAATATGTATGCAGAAGAAGAGAGATGGGATGAAGTTGAGAAGGTGAGAGTGATGATGAAGGAAAGGGGAGTAAAGAAAGCACCAGGGCAGAGTGCGGTTCGGTAATTGTTGTTTAGTAAAGATTTGGACGCGTGTCATTGGCTGTTGATTTTGATCAACTCTGTACCTTGTAGAACCGTATTTTTGGAAAAATGGGGGAAGTGAAAAATCCAACACAAATCAAGACTAAAATACGAGGAATTATAATACATCATGAGTGCGTTTGTGTGTGGCATGCGTAGCCACATGCCAGGCATTAACTATAGCTTTAACATGACTAGCAGTTCATACAATTGATGATCGATACAATATATGTCGTGCACTGTATAAATCTGCACCAAAGTCTCACTGCAGCACGATCGCAGAGTTTGCAATTTGAGCAATCACAGGATCAACAAGCACCATCCTGTAATTGAAACAAATGAGTAGAATACGAACAAGTTAGTTGATCTGCGCGTACTGCTTCTCTCACCTTCCACATATTTTTCCACATCGAAATTCCCTACAAAATAGATCACAGAGGTTAGGAACGCGAGCCTAGCTTTTCTTGACAAACATTTTGATTAAAATTTTCTCCTTAAATTTTACAAGTTGAAAACAAAACATTATTGACGTATACTAACCAAGTACAATCTTGCCACGGGGAACCAGAGAACGAAAGAAGAAACGTGGAACTATTACCTCTTCGGCTGGTATAGCTGCACCCATCATCAAGGACATTTCCCACATCTTTTACCGTGGCTTTGTTATAGAATCGAAAATCTGAGAGTATGTTGTCGATGCAATCTAGCAGGTGTCGAGTTTCAGGCAGACAAGGTCCATTGCAGAAGATGTCAGTATCTTCAGGAGGCACATTGATTTTCCCACTATGAGTCAATTTAAATGCCTCATCACATTCGGCATACATCTGAACATTACATCAGTTAAAAGCTATGTCAAAAATGCTAATTTAGTTTATGCCAAGCACACGAGCTGCATATATGCAGCGAATCCCTTGAGCAAATGGCTAAAAACCAGTGGATAATTATGCAGAAAACAAAGTTGCGTTCTTGTTCACAACCTGAGTATCACTGAAACATTGCAATGCCTTGTCCACTGTTTCGACTGGCACATTCTGTGAATATCCTGCTCAAAATGTAAACAAAAGGCAGCCATCCCAAGAGAAAGGAACTGTCAATGGGGAGAAAAAGTAGAAGAAAAGGTGGATTGTTGCATACAGAAATATGAGCAGCAGCAGTCATGTGATAGGGTAACCTGTGCGACAATACAGAACGGACATTGTAATGAAAATCAAGAGGATGAATCTCTGCTTCAACCAGCCTGGAACCAGAGCAGACATCGTCGTAATGCAAGGGACAGAAACCCCCCAAAAACAAAAACAAAAAAGGATTTAGTGGGGAACAGAAGCGTTATCTATAACACTGAAAAGACAAAAATTGGATAGATAAAGAGCGGCCCCATCAACTAATATTTAGACTCTAGAGAGAAAAGTCCGAGGAAGTTGTATTAGTTGGTTGGTAGTTAGCTCCACCGTGCATTTGGGGGACAAGTCGAGCGTAGGTGTGTAAGCCACCAAACTTTGTAATTTCCTTCCAAACATCTTTCGACATTTGAGTGTCAGAATTAAGAATTGAGATCTACCTTCCGTGCTATTTAGGACTTTCGTTCATAGTGTGACGTTGTGTTTAAAATATACACCAAAAACAGAAAACAATAAACAAAAATGTTGACCGTGAGAAATTACAGAGAAGAAAATTATACCAGCAGAAAATTTCTACACCCTCCGGATTAGATTAGAGACGCCTTATACAATAAATAAATAAATCTCAGCAACAGTGATCTCTCGGTCAAGCCAACATGGGTGGGCCGCTCTTTTGCAACATTGCATGCAATGTACGGCCATACCGACACTTTTTGGCCAGAGATGTGCCACGCCGTTCACAACCGGTGGGTGTGACTTTTTGTTTACTCCAGTGGGAAAGCATTATTTAATGTAAACAGAATCCTCCTCGTATTCTATAGCGAGCAGTTAGGCGAACAGTTTAACCAAGGCGTATCCCCCCCCCCCCGCGCCCCACCATCATCCTAGCAGATGATCCTGCCTTGTTGTCAATTACATTACAGAGTTGGAAGTAATACATCCTCGTCTAAATTTGGCTATTTAGATCCTATTTCTTTTAAATCATCCAGATCATCATTACAATCTAACTAAACGCAATATAGAATATGATGGGCAGACTGAAGCTGCCTAATGCAATGAAGCCTCGCAGACTGGCAGAAATGCACAAAATCCCGCCCCTTTTTCTCCCCTTCTAAACTCGAAACAACCGGAATGACAAGTGGTTTTAAAAAGCCAAGCTGACTCAGATCTTAGTAAAGCCGAGCTCGATCAAAATCCTATCGAGTCGAGTCTGTACAAGCTAAAGTTCGGCTCACCGAAACGGCCACTTGTGTGAATTTTGACTTATTTTGCCGGTTTATTTTTAAAGGAAGATGCGATTAGGTAAAGATCAAACGCATTGCAGTCTGCAAGGTCAAACCCCGAGTATCTTCTTTTTATATCATAAACCAAAGACTAAAACACACCCTCTTTTTTCTCGGAGTTTCATCATGAATTAAGGGGGCATGTATATGCAAACAACTAATATGTATATATAAGAAGGACCACATCAACATTGACACCAAACGGGACAATCTCCACTCTAGTTGAGTATGGAAATAGCACTTACGAACCAAGTTGATTCTAACATCCAACAGCTTTCTAGTTTAGTATTTAAGTTACCATGACATCCACTTGAAACCTTCTCCGTAACCCATTCTACGGACAATGCTGCACATGAATACCTCCAGGGGGCGGACATTAGAATCTGCCAAGTTTACTTTTCCCTTGCCAGTGGTGAAGTTTGCAAGGCCGAGGTGGTAACACAACTCATCTTCAGATGCAGCATATGGTATGCCAATCTTGTTGCCCAAAATGAAGAATGTTACATTGGCCAGTGACTCATCCGAAAGAAGAGCATCCAGCTCCTCTTTGACTCTGCAAACCTCTCTTTGTCATAGGCATCTACCAGGTAAACAACTGCATCCACCTACACATGAAAATGATCTTGAGCTCAAAATTCTGTAGCAAAATAAGTTATAGTAAAAACCAATTTTCATACAACAGAGCAAAGGCGGTCTCTGGGAAAGCCATATGAGGTTACTGGAACAACAATTCAAATCTCTCTAACTCAATAGAAGTAAACCTAAAGTAAGGCAGCTGGTGAACAAATATACGGTGAGGTACTATCAGAACACTTTTCATGGAAAAAAAGTGGTTTCAGTGAACTCCCATCTTGCTATTTGCCTCCCATGAATCAGATAATCACAGATCAGTATCATCTGGGATTATGGAGGCAAGGGCATTCAGCAATTTAAGGAATGCAAACATGGTGAGATGACATATCAGGGTGTAACAACAAACTAACAATTAGCCTAAATCCAAAACTCTCACTGTAATACTAGAAAAGACACAAACTTCAAGCAATTAAACTTCCCATTATCAAAAAATATGCAAAGTTCTTGATACGAGAATCAGATTAAACCTTAGCATAATAATCTTTCCAGACTCCGCGAGCAATTTGGTGGCCTCCCAAATCAATAGCTTTGAACTTGATTTTCCCAATACTCAGCTCCTCAGATGTTGGATACTGTGTAGGCTGGTGTTGTACCAATCTCTGCTCAAATTCAAGAGGATAAATCAACCGCATAACATTTCAAAAATGTTTTCGCTTAAAAAGGGCGGTAACAGATAAATACAATAACAAGGAAAAGAAAGAAAGGAAAGGACCTTTTACACTGTTCTTCCAATTGAAACACCATTACCAAGATTTCAGTGTTCTTCAAAGCTTTAGTATTTCTATGATTTTCCCCTCGTTTGGAGGGCTTCTAAGTTTCTTTAGAGGATTTGCTTTTGCTCCTACGACCTACTTTGTGAGGAGTTTATATGTGCATGCATCCTTATTTCTTGTTACAGAATTTGCACCGCATCTGCATAGATCGAGTATCTTATCTTAATTTTTTGGAAATTGCCTTGCATCATGTGGCTTGTGATCCACAAACCTAAGAAATTTGGCTTATCATGGCTCGCAAATAGGGTAATCTTAGCATTTAGTTTCTGGTCTTCTAATTATCATACTTTTTCTCTAACCAAATCCATTGCTTACTTAGGCTCAATCTTTCGTTCCGTTTTACCTAAATAGGTTTGCAATATGCTTGGTGTCCTATTGATGGTGTTGGGCCCCATTGGCAGACTGAGACAGATAATACTTCAAGCCAAGGACTTCAAATTTTACTCCTGACTCTCTTGCCATCATGAAACTTTTACTCCAAAGCTTAAAAAACCTAATTCTTTTCCGTTTCTCCGCAATCAAAATTATCAGAATTGGAATCTTCTAACTAACTAAATAACGCACAGAGAAAAAAAATTGCAAATTTCTTCTTCTTTTTTTTTTTCCTGCCATTTCTTGGCAACCAAACAAACAAGAACTAGAACCAGAAAAAAAAAAAAAAAAGAGAGAGAGTGTGTGTGAATATACCAAACGAAACGCACCTCATCTTTCAACATGTGAAGGAGAGTGGTTTTTCCGGCATTATCAAGATCTTGGCCTTCTTCTCCCACAAACCAAGAGATGCAAGCACTCCATAGAACCAATCCACTAAAAACATGGCCTTATGTTCTAATTAACCGCAACCCCCCCCCCCCCAAAAAAAAAAGAAAAAAAAGAAAAAAACCTCAATTCAAACGATTAACCAATTCTCGTTGTTTAAGTATTTTCGCATCACGAGAGAGAGGATGTTGTCGGAATTCAAAGAGTTGCGCGGTTAGATCACATTATATAGGGTGGAAATGAGCTGGCAACAGCTGATTGGCTAACCCGTTTAAAGTATTGTGATTCGGGTTACCGGTTTTTGAGTTTGCTCTGGTCAATCACGCAGCGAGGATTGGCATTGCTGGCGTCATCGGGAGGATTTGGACCGTTGATGGGCCCTTTTTACAGTCGACAAGTCGGATCGTGGTTTCGGCCCGCGGGTATTCGGTGGCAACCCAGTGATTAATTAATTAATTAAAATTGGCTGGCTGGCTGGCTGGCTGGCTGGCTTTCGGTATTTGTCACGAAATAACTTTGCGCTGAGTGAAGTTGCATGAGCTTTGATCGCCGCCATCAGTTTTTCAGCAGACCCGTTGTTTCTCTGTGTCTAGTAGTTGACACACACAAGTCAAAAAATACAATTCGATGCGCACAAATGCTAGTGATTTGACTCTTTTTTTATTTTATTTTTATTTCTTGAAGTAGGAAGCCCAAATGACAAAAAATAACAAAATGTAACAACGAGACGGAGACCCGTACTTCGGTGGCACGGCAACAGTACATATTTGATTGCTCCGGATGACGCCACACACCGATAGTCATGACACTGACACAGTCGCCACCCTCTGAGCCACGGCGTCATCACGTCCGCCAACGGAAACTCCGGTTTCCTTACTTCTTTGCTGCTTCATTGCATTCGGGACAATGTCAGGGGACGCATCAAAGGACACTTTTGATTCTGTTGAGATTTCTCGGCTAAAATGGGGAGGAAGTGGCGAGAAACAAACAAACAAACAAACCAAAAAAGAAAAAAAAAAGAAAAAACAGAGAGAGAGAGAGAGAGAGAGAGAGAGAGAGAGAGAGAGAGAGAGAGAGAGAGAGAGAGAGAGAGAGAGATGATCATCATAAAACAGAAACAGATGATGATGTGGAAGACCATGCCTGCAAAATCTTTGACCCCTTACCGTTATTATAGAATATATGAAGATGCTTTGATTTGATTTGATTTGATTTGCAAAATAACGAAGATATTTTCTCAACTCTATAAAAGCTCATCAGATTCTTTCTACTTGACTAAATAAATATCCATGCATTGCTGCCCTCCCCCACCCCTTCTCCTCCTCCTCCCCTTCATCATTCATTCTCATATCACATTGTTTGTCTTCTCTTTCCATATCTCTTCTTCCCCTTTGGTTCTGTATTTTTTTTTCTTAATCTTTGTCATTTTCCATGGAAATGCAGGTGTGGAAGCCTACAAGTTTTTAAAAATGAAACTGCACTGCAATCTGAAGAGATACCGTTCTATTAAAGCAGTTGCCCGGCCTATCTATTTTCTCGTAGTCCTAGTAATGAATTTCTGCCACCCACCAAGATCATCATTTCTTCTTCATTCCCCCCCTCCTCCTCCTCTTTTTTTTTTTTTTTTTTTCCTTTTTTGTTGTTTTTTTTTCTTTTAAATTGGTTGTTGTTGTATTATTACTAAGAGAGTTAGGTTCTTAATGACAAAACAAATTCTTCGTAGGTTGTTGCCAGTTTCATGATTTCAGAGATGTGTCTGATGATCAAACAAACTGAAAGCGGTGTAACGTTGGAGTCATATAAAGGACTCAACAAATCATTTTCGGAGATTCAGACTACCGCAGGACTGCTCTTCAGTTTGAATTCATCAGCATCCAATTTAGCAAGGGCTCTAAGCTCGTCTCTGAATGGGACTCAGCTGTCCTTTCTGGCCATTCAAACAAAGGTCAGACTTAGATGGTTTCTTCCCTCTATTCCTCGGGACGGCAACAATGGCATTCTGTTCTGTTCAAAGATATAGCCTAATTTTGACCTCTTCCATTTTCAGGTTGCACCCAAATTGTTCTTAGCACTTTCAACCATTCCTCAGGTACTTCAGGTTTCATACATTGGGCTAGATGGTCTCTTGTTCTCATTTTATAATGACAAGGACCAAACTCTAGCAGTTTATTCCAACACTTCCTTTTCTTCGACCTGGTATACTCAACCAGTAAACCGTGATACCGGAATGTTATATGGAGATGCAATTGCCTCTGACCCAATGGTATCAGTAAATGACACTTGGTTTCAGCGAGCCTTGAATAGCAGTGGGTACTCTTTGCTAGGGACTGCATGGAACAAGGCTCAAGATAGCTTGTTCTTTAATACTGTTGCAATGGACGGGAGGGGCATCATATCGCTTGGATTTCCAACAAAAGTTGTTGTCGATCATTTTGCTGCATTAGACTTCCATGGGGGGCATTTTCATCTGGCTACAATGGATGGCCGGGCAATTGTGCAACCGAAGATCCCATACGCTCAAATAGATGTAAACAACGGCACGGTTTTGGTTCAAATGCTGAAGCCAAATGGTGATCCCAAGGAACATTATAGTTTTTCATGTGATGCTGAATCGGGATCTCTTCCCAAGAAGACTGTGGGAATTAAGTACACCTTTTATTGCTCCACTCTTGATATCGCTGGAGTTGAGTCGGTATGTGTTTCATCTTGTTACTAGGAGAAATTTTAAGGATTTACTAGACATAGAACCGATAGGTCAATCAGTTGACACATCTCACATCCCCCCTTCAATTCAAGTTAGTTACTACTACTTGCTTTCTCGGTGATATCAGTTCGAGTTTTGGAAAGAACGAGTCTCCCTCAAGAACTGAGTTTATAGTAAGCTATAATTTTTATTTCTTCAGGTATACGTATTGGTACATCCCAAACATGGGTTGGTGAATCTGGTCCACAGAAACAGCAGATTATCACTCCTGCTGCTAGCAGTTGTTTTCGTTATTGTGATTGCCTCCCTTTGTCTCTATATATTTTTAACTGCAAGAGCAACAAATAGAGAAATGTTTCTATGTGCTGCTTTAATTAAGCAAATGGATGCAACTCAACAAGCAGAGCGCAAGAGTATGAACAAAACTAAGGCCTATGCTGGAGCAAATCACGATGTGCGTGGCTCTTTGTCGGCTATGAATGCCCTGATAAGGCTTTGTCAGGAAAACACTAGTTCTGATTCCAAGTTAGCGGCAAATTTGTTAAAGATGGAAACGTGTACGATGGACCTCCTAGGTCAGTTGGCTATGTCTTTTTCTTTCCACTCTCTCCTCTTTTGTCTCAATTAGAGTCAGTTGCATACAGAGATTGGTGCTTTCATATTTTTCCATATGTTATACAACAAGGTCAACTACATTTCTAAGAATTGTCCTTCATTGTGTCATGATGGTTCAGGCATATTGAACTCAATTCTGGACATGAGTAAAATTGAAGCTGGGAAAGCCTCGTTGGAAATTGAAGAGTTCAATCTGGTCCAACTCCTTGAGGATGTAGTTGACATGTACTATCCCTTGGGAATAAGGAAAGGCGTGGATGTTGTGCTTGACCCTTGCGATGGCTCTGTGTTTAGATCACCACTTGTAAGAGGTGATCGTATAAAGCTCAGGCAGATTTTGTGCAATTTAGTTAGCAATGCCATAAAATTTACCTCAGAAGGTCATGTCTCTATTCGCGCGATAGTGAAGAAAAGCAATTTTAAGAAAGACATTATTGCTTCTAATAGGACTACCCTGCTGAAGTTTTTGTCACAATTCTGTCACCGAGATGGCCTGGGTGAACTCGATGCCCTACATACAGTTGAAGAAAATCCAAACGAGATGGAATTTGAATTTGAGGTGGATGATACAGGCAGGGGAGTTCCCAAAGACAAGCAAAAATCAATCTTTGAAGACTATGTTCAAGTGAAGGAAACAGCTGCTGGACAAGAAGGCTGTGGTTTAGGACTTGGCATTGTTCAATCATTGGTATGTGAAATCAACTGTTTTAACTTGTTCTTCCTTTAGGTGGTTTTAATTGGTATCTCGGTTACCTTTTCACTGGTAACTAGTTGAGATATTTTCCATCACCAACATGGGGAAGTAAGCAATTCCCAATTCTAGCAAAATTCTTCTCAGCAAGTGCGATTTAAGCAATCTTCTATGCTTCAGGTACGTGTGATGAAAGGAGAGCTAAGAATTGTGGAGAAAGAAACAGGCGAACGAGGTACATGCTTCAGGTTCAATGTTTTCCTATCCTCGTGTGAACCTGAATCTTTTGAAGCAGAAGAAAATCGCCCCTCAAGTGTATTATATCAACATTTCTCCTTCATGTCACCTAAACAAGAAGGATCCCACGTGATATTCTTCATACCAGGCGAAGAAAGGAGAAAGGTTTTAAAGAAGTATGTCGAGAGCTTGAACATGAAAGTGACAGCTATTAAGCAACTGAGAAATTTCCGTCCGGAGCTTGAAAAAATTAAGCGTAAGCTAGATCCTTCTTGCTTTAGTCCTGGAAAACCTGAGTCCAGTTTGATAGACTACTTAAGCAAGTCCGAGTCATCTAAATCCGATCCAGGACCAAATGATGGTCGTCCAAGCATCAAGGATGGCAATGATCACATTATGCCTCACCATATTAAGGCAAGCTCAAGAAATTCTTCTGGCTTTATGCTGCTCGTGATTGATGCTAACACAGTTGCCCATTATTCCGATTTCATGGACACTTTGGCAAACTTCAGGAAAGACATTCCTAAATCATTATGCCAGGTTGTGTGGCTAGATGATCCAACCACATGGCGTTCGTCTTCTCAATCACGGGATAGGCTAATGCCGCAGGGCGATATAAAGATTTCAAGACCACTTCATGGCTTCCGATTATGCCAGTTGCTATCATTGCTTCCTGAACGGAGGGGTGCATACCAATACAGTTTCTCAGGGTTCCCATCAGGAACTTCAGCTCAAGAAGGACAGCATTTTATAGACATTAATCTATCACAGGATTCTAGCTGCTCGAGCATTGAGTCAGGCCTCTCTTCTTCCCGACCAAGCTCAACAAAGGAGACGACCAAATGCAGTGAAAAAGACAAGGACAATGCTTTGACTGGGAAAAACTTTCTAATTGTTGATGATCATGCGCTGTCACGGTACGTAATTACCACTACTCTTCAGAAACTCGGAGCAAACGTAGAAGCCTGCGAAAATGGGAAGGAAGCCTTCGATAGAGTTTGCAAGGCTTTAAGTGATCAAAACAAGGAGCAGGATTCAAAATCTGTTCCCTTTCACAGCATTTTCATGGATTGCGAGGTAAAATAAATAAATAAATAAATAAATAAATAAATAAATAAAAGAGCTTCTCTATTTGGTAGCCTGTATTATTCTTTATTATTCGATGTTTTTGCTTGATTTATGCAGATGCCTGTAATGAATGGATACGAAGCAACAAGATTGCTAAGGATAGAGGAAGAACACTACAATGTTCATGTTCCGATTATTGCACTGACAGCCCATGCAATGCCAGAGGAAGCAAGCAAGAGCATTGATGCTGGAATGGATTTCCATTTGACTAAACCATTGCGTGTGGACAAACTACTGGGAGTTATCCAATCAATCGATAATATGTGATGTGAGTAAAGATTTAAGGCTTTTCATAAATAAAGTAGGAACATTTTATTGTATTCAACCAGGAAAGCTGCAACCTTTCTTCTTATTCCACCTCAAACTCCCGCATAATCACCCATTATTCGGTAATTAAAACCCCCCACCCTCTCTGCAATATCTACGGATGGAAGGACAAAAGCAAAAAACACTGCTTCAATTTCGATTCAGTTTTGTTTTAATGGAGTTTCAAGTCGAGTTGAACTATCAAAGGGTGTTCGACCTCCAATTTCTAAAGGCATAATTTTACGGTATGATTGCAACATAACAACTAAATCGCTATTACAATGTACACTATGACGACATTCTTGGGAATTTTTAACTACTCAACTTCGATGAATTATAATTATCTTTTTTCAGACTTATAATAATTTAAGTTGTGTAGATGTCTCTTATCTATTTAATCCTTGCAGATTTCTTTTGGACACAGAGTATAGACACTCATTTTAGTAAATTTTATAATATGTTTGTTTTATTTTGAAATTAAATTATCTTTTTAAATTATTTTTTGTTAAATTTAAAATTGAAATCAAAATAATAAAAAAAAATTATTACAAGAAAATAATAATAATAAAATAAAATAACATTTAATTATCATAAAAATATAAAAATAATTTATATTAAAATATTTAATTAATAATAATGATAATTATAATAATAATAATTCAAATTAATAAATTATTATAACATATTTAATTATAATAAAAATACAAATAAAAATTATATTAATCAATTTGTTTAATAATAACATATTTATAAGACTTTCTTTTATCAAACACTAAGAATTAACTCATTAAAATTACTGTTAACCAAAATGTCTCTTTATTTATTTTTATTAATATTTTTTAATAAAATTTATTTATTATACACACTTTTATATACTTGATATGCTTTATGAGGAGAATAAAAGAGAAAATGAGAATACAATTAATTAATTAAAAAAAAGAGAGAGAGAGAATCATAATTTTCATATATAAAAAAGTTTATTTTTATAAATAAAAAATAAAAATTACTTATTTTTATTTTTATTATGTTGTATAACTTTTTTCAACCCAACTCCTCTTTTAATTCTTTGAAAAAAATATGTCCTTATATATTTATCAAAAATAAAAACATGTATTTAATTTTTTTTCTCACACTGAATTAAAAAATTTAATAAAATATTTTAAAAAATTAAATATATATTTAACTTTACATAGTTAATATAAAATTTATTTATTTTTCATAAATTTAACATAATTGCTGAGCCAATTGTACAGTATTGCATTTGAGTTGAAGAATCAACAATTTAAGTGGAGATGATGGATGTGGCTAGAGAAATTGGCTGTCCAAAATCATTAATTTTTTATTTTATTTTTGAATATTATTTTCTCAAATCTTAATATTAAAAACACGTATGAATGTTAGTCAATCAAATCTTATCCAAAGCCTTAAAATTTTAAATAACATTTAAATTTTATTTTATTTTTTCCGTTACTAGGCGGGGTTAAACCAACCAAGTGGGGTCCACGCATCGTCATCCATCCACCAATTGGCACGTGCCACTTGTTTAGCTTCAAAGCTACGAAATTCGCATGACTCCGGAAATGTCCAACACCACCATACGTGCACCGATTGATGCCTGCATCGCTTCGCCGTGTCATTTTCCAATCGATTACCGCCACGTCCAACAAATGACAACTGTATCCGACGTGGTTTCAAACCATTGGTCCACGTCTCAATCAAAGGTCCAGTTAGGACGTTTACCAAAAGTGAATTTCGGAATTTACCCGCCGTTAAAACCCAAGGAGCCAAGAACAATATAAAGTGAACTCCATCGCTTTCAGATCGTGCTTCGTTCTCTGTCTCTCTAGCCATGGCGAACCCTAGCTTTCTCTCTCTACTTCTCCTCTCTCTCCTAGTTATCGCCTCCGCCAATGTCTTCTTCGAGGAGCGCTTCGATGGTACCTCTCTCTCTTTCGCTCTGTGTCCATGTATACGTACAGAACTGTATACGAATACGTGTTTATGCACTTTTCGAATGTAATCCGTTCGAGCTAAGATTCTAGAATGTTCTCGCGAATGTTGGATAGCTTCCTTTATTTCGATCATGTTAGAAATTGTAGATACGTATGTCAGTCTGTATAGCGGCACGTAAATGAGTGTGCGTAAATCGTGGGCCAGTGTGTTGAATTTGCTTTCATTTCCACTCTTTAACGTCTAGTGGTGTTCCTTTTTCTTGTTTAATTTTGTGGATCTGTTTTTGGTGAATGCTAATTGGATGGTAATGCGATCTTGTTGTTTAGATCTGCTAGTAGTTGTTGAATAGCGTGTGGCTTCGATTGCCTTCTGCAGTTCTTTTTTTGGGAGAAATAATGATCCTTGTCTCCATTGAACTCCATTTTGAACTGTTTGAAATTCAGTGTATGGAAACGGAAACATCTTCAACATGTATTTTGCATGATATTATTTCTTTGCTAGTGTGTGAATTATTGGGGTAGAATTGCTTAGAAGTTTGCTCTTTTGGGTTGTAACTTAAATTTTCCGTACTCGTAATGCCTTTTGTTCTCTTATGTTGGGAACTGAAGATGGATGGGAGAAAAGGTGGGTTAAATCTGACTGGAAAAAGGATGAAAACTTGGCTGGGGAGTGGAACTACACTTCTGGAAAGTGGAATGGAGACCCCAATGATAAAGGTATTGTTCTAACCTGTCACCTAGGATTATAAATATGTGAATATTAAGATAGACAATGATTTTAATTTTAACTTTTGTTATGGTGTTTTTGACTCGTATGCATAGTACTCTGGAGTGGAGACTGAGGGTAGCTAAGTGATGTGGTTATATGTTGATACAGGTATTCAGACAAGTGAAGACTATAGGTTCTATGCTATTTCAGCTGAGTTCCCTGAATTCAGTAACAAGGACAAGACACTAGTTTTCCAATTCTCTGTCAAGCATGAACAGAAGCTTGACTGTGGTGGCGGCTACATGAAGTTGCTCAGTGGTGAAATTGATCAGGAGAAATTTGGTGGTGATACTCCATACAGGTAGCAACATTTGTCTTAACAATTTGAATTCTCTTGTTATGCATTCACTTGAATTTTTATAGTTATTTGAATTGCTAATTTTGTCATTTTATGGTTGGTGATGCAGTATCATGTTTGGACCAGATATCTGTGGTTACAGCACCAAGAAAGTTCATGCTATTCTTAATTACAATGAAACAAACCACTTGATCAAGAAAGAAGTTCCTTGTGAGACTGACCAGCTCAGTCATGTTTACACATTTATCATCTATCCAGATGCTAATTACAGCATTCTTATTGACAATGAGGAGAAGAAATCCGGTAGTTTGTACACTGATTGGGATCTTCTGCCTCCAAAGAAAATCAAGGATCCTGAGGCCAAGAAGGTACAAGCATAGTAGCCTATTATTTGTCATCTTGCACTAGGTTTTTTGAATTTTGATGATGGTGATGTAACTATTGAACCTCTTGACAGCCTGATGATTGGGATGACAAGGAGTATATTCCTGACCCTGAGGATGAGAAACCAGAGGTAATTTCCTCGTGTTGCTTTATTTTGTGAGCTTCAAATGCTTTCTCTCAAATGGTTGTTGAAGCAGCTAATTATTGCAATTTTCTACCTCTAACCTGTTCCTAGGGGTACGATGACATTCCAAAGGAGATTCCAGACCCCGATGCAAAGAAGGTAGTCACAGCTGTTCCTGTACTGTGGATAAATTTGTCTTTATTTGAGTTCAAATAATTTCTGATTAAGGTAGTTCCAATTTTAGCCTGATGATTGGGATGATGAGGAAGATGGTGAATGGACTGCTCCAACAATTCCCAACCCCGAATACAAGGGCCCATGGAAGCCCAAGGTCAGTGAATTTGCAGACTAAGGATTAAGATGCCAATTTAGGACCATAATGCACACTCCCCTTGCTTTGCAGAAAATTAAGAACCCCAACTACAGTGGCAAGTGGAAGGCACCAATGATTGACAACCCAGGTTTGATTCTGTTTTCGTTGTATTCTTTTAATGCTCCTCTATTTCAACTTATTGATTAACTAATGCATGATCCCTTTTGCAGATTTCAAGGATAACCCAGATCTCTATGTTTACCCCAACTTGAAGTATGTTGGCATTGAATTGTGGCAGGTAATACAGTGTTTTCTTATGTACAGCCACAGTTTCCATTGAAACTTGCCATCTAACAAACAAAGCTAATCATGTTCAGGTGAAATCTGGGACATTGTTTGATAATATTTTGGTTGCTGATGATCCCGAGTATGCAAAGAAGTTTGCTGAAGAAACATGGGGAAAACATAAGGATGTATGTTGCACTGTTGCCAAGTTTTAACTTTTGGAATATAGATTATTCATGAAATTTGATTGAGATCATTGAATTCTGCAGTCTGAGAAGGCAGCATTTGAAGAGGCTGAAAAGAAGAGAGAGGAGGAGGTACTATCTTACTCGTTGATCACGTCTTTTTAATTTTTATTAGATTTGCTAATTAGAGGGATTTTCTTGGAATGAAATCAGCGTGAGAGTGGGGATATGGTGGCAGCAGAAGTGAAGTCTGTTAAATTATTCTTATGCTCATCTAACAATATACGTACTCTAGAGTTCTTGTTAGCCTTGCTTCATGAAAAGGCAGTGTCAAAAACATTGTAGAAGACATTTTCTATTTTCCACTAATTTGATTTTGAGCATTTTTCCTTGCAAACTCTAACCTACTGAATCTTGTCTTTACAGGAATCGAAGGATGATGATGCGGCAGATTCTGATGTAATACTCTTATCGGCATCCAAACACTCCAATTTAAATTCCTTTTTCTCTGCCCTAATTGTGCAAATTATATTTTTCAGGTGGAAGATAATGAAGACGATGATGCTGATGATGCGGAAGAAGATGCTGATACTGAAACCAAACCAGATGCAGAGGAAGACAGCACCGGCGCCAAAGAAGATGAAAAACACTCGAGAAAGGATGAGCTGTAGAAAGAAAGTACGGCGTTGCCCCTGTAGTCCGAAGAGTAAATTGGGGATCAAGCGGTCCTAACGTTTTTTTTTTTTTTTTAATCTTTTTGGGTTAATGGCAAGTCTACACTTTTATGGATTCTAATATAAACTACAGATTTTATAAATTTTAGCATGTAGCCAGAATTTTGTTTCAATTCTTGCGACACCGGAAGTTGCTGGCTAACATTTTCTGTTAAAGCTGGAGGTGGCATTCTTGCATAGAAAAAATTGTCACGCGGCCATCCTTTTGTACTCTAGTGGCATGTTAGAAACGGATCAAAGAGCCCGGCACCGAAGAAAGCCCTAAGAAGACCAAAGGATGAATCGGCTGCCAATCGCTTTGGGGTGTGCTTTTGTGGGATTGGAGAACAACAATTTTAAAGCAAACTAAAAATTATGGGTTAGAGATTAAAAGCTAAACAACGATGAAATTAATTATTAAGTGTTGACTTCAAATTTGATTTAAAGAAGGTTGATCATTAAAATTTATTATGTGCAAAATTAGATATGTGTATATATGTATATATGTGTGTGTGTGTGTGTGTGTGTGTGTGTGTGTGTGTGTGTGTGCTGTCTCTTATACACATCTAGATGTGTATAAGAGACAGCACACACACACACACACACACACACACACCCACATATATCTGTCTCTTATACACATCTAGATGTGTATAAGAGACAGATATATGTGGGTGTGTGTGTGTGTGTGTGTGTGTGTGTGTGTGTGTGTGTGTGTGTTTTGAATTATAATTAATCAAAAAAATTGAAGTCAATTTAAAAAGACCTCTTCGCTTCTGTCATTCACTTAGGAATTGAATTGAATTGAATTGATCTCTCCTCTCGCTTTTATCAATTGGATCTTGAGTCAGTGTTGCACGGTGGCTCGGCATGAATATTGTCATTTCTTGGTCATTCTTAGATTGGTCACAGGTCTCTCTAGATATTTCCATCTGCATTGTACTTTTATCGTACAATAGAGTTGTCCTAATTGTTGTTCCGATATCCTTGATTCTATAGGCTACAACTTCATATATACTTCAATCCCGGTTGAATGATAAGAGTATAAGTTAAGTAGTTTGAACAGTGTTATGATTTGGAACGTCTTGAGGTGTCTCAGTTGTCAAGTTGTCTTTTTTTTTTATTATTATTATTATGATTCACAATTTAGTTTTTAATGTTAATATTGAATTTTAACATGGCCATGAAGAATGAAGGGAAAACTTTAATGATTCTGAAAAAAAATGCTTCCTAGTAAAGTTAATGTCTTGTAAGTATTGCATTTAATGCTGGATATGCAAAATTAACGAGTCTTTATGTATGAACAACTTTGCCGCCATTCTCTTTTATTTGTAAGCAGTTGAGTATGAATTCACCATCATCAGCTGTTTCTGACAAAGAAAGCCATGCTCTCATGCCAACAACTGGGAAATGGTTGCACTACAAATCTTTGAAATTAAGGAAAAAGAAAAAGGAAAATATGGACACAAACCTTTCCAAAAAATGGAATACTGGCATTTCATCCCCTGCCTAAGCAGAGAAAAGTATAAAGAGGATAACGAAATGCTATGAGCCAGATGAAGCAATGCCAAGTATCTACAAGCAACCTAGGCATGCTTTGTTATACCTATCTTTTACTTACATCAGGACCAAGAGTTAACCCCATCGATGAAGTTGACAGAGCCGAAGCTTTCCGTACTACGGTCAGGAACAGAAGAAGTATAGTAAGAACAGAAATTGTTATAAGGTTGACGAAGCGGTGAAATCTCTGGAGAAGCTTGAATGAGCATTGAAGAATCATTTTGCTGGTGGAAGTATCCGACTGGTGCAGAGGATAAGTCGAATGGTGGATGCACCATTGGAATCTCCGGAGAAACTTGATGAGTTCTTGTAGGAACTGGCTGCTGCTGCTGCTGATAGCACGGACCGCCAAGTCCATTTGCATGCCCAAGGGCTGAATGCATTGAAGCATTTGGACGTGCAGGATTCTCTTGCTCAGCGAGATTGATCAGTTCAGCCCATGATCCCACTCTTGCCAGCCCATAGTTCTCGTCCAAACATGCACTTTCTGAGTCACTAAACAGATGGTTTTCGAATTTGCTTAGAAGTTCTTGACAAGAAACAGCTGGAATGAGATCAGATGTAGGATCATCTTGGGTGTAGTTTTGCCAAGAAACAGTTGGATTCACTTGATCGTAGTTTTGACAAGGAGCGGCTGAATTTAATTGCACAAGTCCTCTTGCCGCGGTATCTCCACAAGTATTCTTCCCTTGACTCCATACATCCATCCTTGGATTCTCAAATACTTGGTTGCCAGTGTGCTCATCTGAATGTGCGAAATCCATGACTATGTTACCACAAAAAAGAGTCAGTGTGCTTTGGATACATTCAAAATCTCAAGCAAAATATGATTCGGAGGCCAATTCAGTACCTGATACTGGTGAAGGTGTCTCCTTAAGAGATGGTTGCAGAATGTTGCCTAAAGGTGAAGGAATTGTTGAATAAGCAAAATGCACTCCAAAGCTTATGTCCAAATTATGTGCATTGTGACCGAATGAGAAATCTGCGAATCCGTCACTATCCGGGAAGTTGGGAGAACATGGCAGACTCGGGAAAGGTTTGCTGCTCAACTCACGCAACCTCTCATCACATTGCAAGAGCTTGTCATAGGGTTTGTCAAGGGACCCCGGAGGAAACACAAGGTAGTGTCTCCTGAGCATAAAATGTCACCAACAGAACAGGCTAGTGTAGAAGAAAAGAACAATTAATCAATTATTGCTATTTGAATAATCAAATACCTGCATTTGTAGGCCTCCCCTCTGGTAAAATCTGTTGTTAATTTCCACATTGTGTGCTTTCTTGGCTGCGGATCAGTTTCCTCATAAAAGGCAGGTCGCCGGTTCAACTGCACAAAAATCAGCAGGTAAATTTAATAATGAATATTATTGACCAAAAAAAAAGAGCAAGAAACAATAACCTCAATGTGCAGAATTCCAGGCTTATTCTCCTGAATTTTAGCTTCGATGGATAGTATATCAGACCATTGGATTTCTATCTTCCTTTTCAACCTTCCTTCTAAGATTTCCCACACCAACTTTTTCTTACCATAATAACACTTGGCCACCACATCACCTTCATTGCGAGAGACCCTCTGCTCACATGAAAATTTTCATTATTAGATGAATGAAAAACTGAAATCAACCAACCATGTTAAAAATAAAAAGGAAAAAAAAAACAGAGAGAAGTGAATTAGATTCTATTTATCAACCTGCCAGGAGCCTATTTTGAGTAATGAAGCGCTAAAGTTTGAAGCTTTCAACTTCTCTGAAATCTGTTGAGACCCCAAATAATCAAGCTGAGCCTGAGCCTGAGCCTGGCTTGAGTAATTGCTAGTTGTGACTTCATCTTTGGTGCAGTATAGCTTCTTCTCCAGCAAGTCCAGGAAAGAGGGAGTGAGATTGAGACTTAAGCCAACTGGTCTCAGAGACCAGAGAGTATCAGCCAATTTGGTCTGCACAAGAGTTAAAAACTGAGAAAATGCAACTAGGTGTTGAAAAGGAAGAGACTCTTTTTATAATAAACGAGCAAGAAATAGAGAGAAAAAGACAAAAAAGAGAAAGGGGAATCATTGTCAATGGAAATGACACGCAAAATCCCACCAGCCAACTCAAGCCAATAAAAAAAAGAGCTTCTAGTCTATGGATGAGACACGTTCTAAATCCAAATGCAACCTGATCTTAGCCATAAGAGACTTACTTCTTATTCAAAAGAAAAGGCAAGACCCAAAAAAAAAAAAAACAAACGCGAAGTCAAATCTTATACAAAAGTTGCCATTGTCAAACATACATGGCAAGGGGGCCACCATGGTTACAACCGAACAAAGACAAATGACACGTACACAGTACACTCACAGAGACAGAGGAAAGTGAGTTTGATGAGATATCAAAGCTGCTCGACACCCACCTACACATCTGCGGAAACAAGAAAAACAAAGTGAATCTCCAAAACAAAAGGCAAACAAATTTTATTTTATTTTTTTTTTAAAAAAAATATTTTCAGGAAACCTGTCCATCGTTGTTATCTCTGTGAGTTTTCATCATTTGTATATCAGCGGCTTCAATGCGGCTGCCGCCACCCCACATGAGAGTATCGACAGATTCAGCAGCAGGAGGAGGAGGCTCTTTCTGAACTGTGTTGTTTCTCCAACTAAATTCAGCTAAAAAGATTCTATTCCTCTATTTTCTCGCCCGAGAAACACAATTTAACGCCCTATGTTTATGTTGTGTGGAGATTGACCCTCCCCCTTTGAAACAGGAGCGAAAAACAGGGAACTGAAAACAGAGCAAAACAGAAACAGAGGAGAGCGATAGAGACTTGACTTCGTGAAATGATTAAAAAAAAAATTAAAAAAAATAAAATATTTTTTAAAAAAATAAATAAATAATAAAAAGGAAGAAGAAGGAGAGAACGAGAGAGAATGTCTAGTGTGAACGAGAGTAGGAAACTAACAATGAAGCCTGGCTGTCGACGGCTGGATTTATAGTTGTTACTTAAGAGCCTTGCCAGGTCATCGTCATTTTTTAGCCGTCCCACGTTGCATTCTCTACTCTAATTAACTTTTCACTTACTCTCTTTTGTTTTTTTTTTTTTTTTTTTTTTGGGTTCTTCGTAAGATTTGGCTGGACAATTAAGGTAAGAAAATTTAAAAGTTATAGGACATCGACGAATAAACAGGTACAACTTAGTTAATACAAATTTATGTCACTTTAATTATAATCATAAATTATTATATAGAAAAAAGATATATTAATTATAACCATATATTTTAATATATATATATATATATATATATATATATATATATATTAATTTTTTTATAAATAAATACTATTACCTAACATGATATTAAAATTATTTTTATGCATTTAATTTTATTTATTTGTAAAATTAAATGAGATATAATTAATCTATCATATTATTACTTAAGTATTATTTTTAATATATATATATATATATATATATACCTATATTTTTTTAATAAAAAAAAATAAAAAAAGGAAGATAGTAACTTATAAACCTCCCACGATGGTTGATCACAAATTTGAGTGGTGAAACTTGATGAATGATTACTTAATAAAATCTAATTAAAATACAACTCTTTTACATGAATGTCTGAATTTTGATATATAAATATGATTATATTGATTTGATGGCTACACATATTTCTTTTATATAAATTTCCTTCATCAACTCACTTTTACATTATATAATGATATTTAGACTATTTTATCAATTATATCAAATTGAGTTCCAACACTTACATGTAATAAACAAGTATTTTTCTTATAGTAATGTCCTAATTTGGTATGGAAATCTTGTCATTAAACAGGCATTATTAAAAGGCGTCATTAATAACATAGCACATTTGAAGACAACGAGAATAACACAGGCAAGCAATGCTTGAGGAGGGGCTTGAGCATTGCACTATGGACATATATGCACTCGTTGGTTGAAAAGGGGAATTGAATATTGCAATTGATTAATAATAATGAGGACCCCCAGACGACGGATGGGGTGGTAACCACTTTGCAAAATCAGCATGCACATGAAGAAAAATCGACAATTCAGTGTATTTTCTATTTGTGCTGTATACTTTTTTTGATTTATTTATTAAATCTTCAATATATATATATATATATATATATACACACACACACGTACACTTTTATCAAAGCCATGCGATATATTGTATACCATCACGTGACTTTTTGGTAAAATATATTGGTCTTAAAATACACAGACGTAGATGCCATCAGCTCTGTACTCCCCCTTCTACGTGACCACAAATTAAAGTTCAAAATTCCGAAATTATTATTATTTTATTTTTTTATATTAAAAAATTTCAGTTTTTCAATTCTACTCCAACTATTATTTGAGATTATTTATTTATTTATTATTCACCAACTTTATATTTAATGAATGGCTGAAATTTGTAGCATAAATTAATTTCATATCACAACTAATATATCATAATAAACTTTGCACAATTTTTACCAACCTAACATAAACTTTTAAAAAGTAACAAAATACTTTCCATTTTACAGGAATAAAATCTGTTAAATATGACGACCTAATATAAATGACAAACAAAATTATTAAATGCGATTTGGTTGCATGCTATTGACTTATGACGTCCGAATGAGCTACCTAACATAAAGTCCAATCCATTCAAAAGAGCACTCAATTAAATTTTCGAAACCCATATATAAAAAATAAATCTCACAATAAACTACTAATAATAAATCTAAGATAAACAGGAGGGGACCACAAGGAGCGCACACACTACGATTAATGAAGGAGAGGAGGCTGCTTGCGCGTTGCTTTCCTCACTTCACACATTGCTATAATTCAAGGGGAAAGGTTAAAAAGAAGGTGCAAAAATAAAGAAATCGAAAGAGTAAGGGTGACTTTTGACTTGCATGTGTGTGTTCGTGTGGTGACCTAGACAGACATGAGTCATACTTTCCTGGGAAAGCTCAAGTCCAGACCATGGCCGATGGTGATGGTTACTTTTGACTTTGCAAATTCGTCGCAATCCTAAGACTTGTGGTGGCCCAAACATATCTTCACCCTTCTGCATGCTTTTGTCGAAATTTGAACCAAATGGGTCCCCTCCAAAATCACGTTCTTATTGGTAACATGAAATAAAAAGTTAATAATAATATCATAGTCCACACTAAAGACTAATTAATTATTGGGACACTTTGCATTCCATTTATTAATTATTTTTTCCAGAAAACATTTTACAAATAAGTAGTTTTTTTTTTCCACCACCCCCCTCCCCCAAGAAAAAAAAAAAAACCTTTCACCCTCATCTCATCAATGCTTTTAACCTATCATAAATTTATGTGCGCCTGTCCCCTTCGTTCATTTCATTTGTTGGAAGTCAATCGCTGTTTTCCCACAGAAGGAAGAAACTGTTGGACGCAGTAATCGCATCCATGTGCACTCTCTCTCTCCCCCCCCCCTTCTCTATGTTTGTTAGTATGCTTAGAAGCTTCTAAAGTATGCATGCACCCCACCAACTAAAGAAGCCAGACCACAATCTCAACCCCATTATGCAGACAACTCTTTTCAACGCATCAAAAAAACGACATTATTAAAATTTATTAGCTTATAAATAGTTTACAGTTATTACAATTGGGTGTTCGGTTCCGGTTTTACATTTGATCATAACAATTGAAGACATTGGAAAACAGAGTCCTCATTCCTATTTTGCACAATTCTCCCACTGTACTTTGATGATGCCATCCAATAAATAGGGTACAAAACCGGATTGGTTTCAGGCAAGGGTTGCAGCACGGACTTCGTCTAGGGATTTTTCCTCGCTCTTGTCATACCCCAAGGCTAAATCGAAAATCTGGATATAGTCGTCAACAAAGTGGACATCTAGGCCTTCTTTCACATTCAATGCAAGCTCATCAAAATCCCTCTTGTTAGCGGACGGGAAGAGGATGGTCTTCACTTCACTCCTTCTTGCTGCTATTGTTTTCTCCTTAACCTGATTGTTTCACAAAAACAGAAACTTGTCAATCCTAGTAAATTTAATGCATCTCCATGGGATTAGAAGAAAAGGTTTGTCTAACATACCCCACCAATAGGAAGGATTTTCCCTGTCAGTGTAACTTCTCCGGTCATTGCTAAATCCTTATGAACAGGCTTCTTCATGGCCAGGGAGAGCAATGAAGTAATCATTGTGCAACCAGCACTGGGGCCGTCCTTTGGGGTGGCTCCTGCAGGAACATGGAGATGGAGCTTGGTATTGGCAAAGAAAGGGTTATCTGGTTCCCTTTCGAGCAATATTTTTCTTGCAACTGTGTGAGCTATTTGGGCACTTTCTTTCATAACATCTCCAAGTTGACCAGTAAGATGAAGGGTCCCTTTGCCTTCTCCTTGCTCAATTTGTGTGGTCTCTACATACAAGGTGGAACCTCCCATTGCAGTCCATGCAAGACCCATTACAACTCCAACTGGAGTCTGTTCATATATGCGCTCAGCATGAAATATGGGTTTGCCAACAAAATCAACTAGGTTCGATGTGTCAACCAAAACTTTACCAACTTCCTTCTCAATTTCTACTGCATCCTGTCAAGATTGAAGAACATGGTAAATCTACAAATTAAGAATTTGGCATGGAGGGTTTCTAACTTGAGAGAGAGAAAGGAGGAGGGGGGGGCAGGAGGTAGAAGAAGAAGCGAGATGCAAGTGCCTTGTTCAACATGCATGTGCCTTGGTGCAAATGCCATGTCATTATCCCACTGTAATTAAAATTCAAAATACCTTGGAATCAGTAGGTTCATTTGTCGGGGTCTGAATTTGGTCGGAAGAGTGATCCTCATGCACAACTTTAGCTTCTAGAGTGCTTTCCTTATTTTGTTCTTCACTGATTGTTACAACTGATTCTGTTGACGTTTCAACTACTTCTGCAACTTCTGTTTTCTCTTCATTTGGTTCCTCAGCCCGATCATCCAAGACTGGAGATGCATTTGCTGCTCCTTGCCGCACAAGTTGTAATGCTATCTGTGAAATAACAGAAAATTAAGCACCAAAACAACAGAAATTCTAATATTTCAGTGTTTCAGAGCTATGCATCACTAAATCCATAAAGTATATTTTGTGCATTCAGCACCAGGGCAACAATGCATTCTATCTTAAATGCACATGACTACCCGTGCCATGCTTCCTATTAGATGTTGCCCTAAAAGCACTAAAGAATTGTACATCTGCACGAACCCTAAACATGGTAGTTATAACAATACCGAAGGAAAAATGGTCACCTACAAAATCCTAAAACATATTTTCAAAAAGCAAGCATTTGTGGCAACTGGGAGGTAAAAACATGACATATTCCTGTTTAGCAGTAAATGCAGGATAGAGAATTTGGTTATACACTATAAGAAGGAAATGAACCTTGCGATAGATCTTTTCTATTTGCTTTTGAAGATTCCTGACCCCAGCTTCTCGGCAATAATTCTCTATGAGTTCAAGAAGAGCAGCATCTGTCATGTCAACCTGGAACACATTAAGTTGTAAGAGTTCTATGACTATAAGGTATGCCAATATAAAGCCAGCATATGTTTTGCACAGTTACTAACAAGGCCCAAGTTAACTAGCAACCCATGATCAATTCTCAGCTTACAGAAAAATCCTTTCTTGATGAGCGTTTGTATACTGAATTATGAATCTATGACATTAAATTGCATGGCCATTTGTTACACATGGCATAGTGACTGGTAGCAAACAGATGAAAGTTGAAACCTCCACCACCACCATGCAATAAATGGGGAAAAAGAAATACCTGCTCAGGCTTGATGCCACATGCTTCACGCATGGCCTTCTCCAAGTAATCTCTTGCAATATGCATTTTCTCATCAGTGATATACCCAGCAATTGCAATTACCTCCATTCTGTCCAACAGGGGATTGGGTATCATGTCCACAACATTTGCTGTGCACACGAACAGAACCTGCAGTACAATGTACAAGGGCAAAGCCCCAACTTATTGAATTGTTAAGACACAAACTTTGGTTGTGCATATAGGAACAAAACATAAAACATCTTTTGCCCATTTAAATAGGATTAGAAGGAAAGCAAATTAAGCTAGGACTATCAACTAGGACAATACAAGTAACCCAAATTTAAGAAAGAAAGACCAAGAAGGACAACCAAAAAATATGATTTCTGCACACCAACCCACCTTCGATAGATCAATTGGAACATCCAGGTAGTGATCTAGAAAGTTGGCATTTTGCTCTGGATCAAGAAGCTCCAAAAGAGCACTTGCAGGATCGCCAGCATGTCCTCTTCCCAACTGTCATTATATGCAAGAATCAATGCCAGGAATACCAAAGAATGTATAAATTGTGAGTATGCAAAAAAGAGATTTGAGGGGATAGCCTGAACTATTATTATCACAAAACATTCATGGTAAGTAGCTAGAAATCATATGACAATCAAGACCAATCATCCAGAAACACAAAAGAACTAGCATTCTAATATCTTGGTGAACTGGGATGAAAGGAACTATTGTTGAAATGGAAAAAGGAAAGCCACAAAATCAGAAAGATGCAACCTTCAAATGAGTACCTTGTCAATCTCATCAATCAGAACAAGAGGATTGGCTGTTCCCACATTTTTAAGGCACTGGACCATCTTCCCTGGCATGGCACCAATATAGGTTCGACGATGCCCCTGGAGGTGATATTGATTCAATGTGAAAAGGTGCACATATTATACTCTACAGTCCTGTAATGTAACCATTTTTGTCCAAAAACTTGTACCTTGATTTCAGCAACATCAGCTAATCCTCCTACAGAAAACCGAAAAAATTTCCGGTTCAAAGCACGTGCAATTGAACGACCAATGCTAGTTTTGCCCACTCCAGGGGGGCCGGATAGACAAATGATTTTTCCTGAAATGTAACAGCAGAAAATAACAAATTACAAATTGACTAGTCTAAATTTCATAGATGTCAGGGATAAGCATAAAAATGTACAACTACAGAGAGACAATTATATCAACCAAAATCTTGTGCAGCTTTAATACACGCAACAAAGGAACTGTCCCCAAACCAACCTTGTGAGGTTCCTCTGAGTTTTCCAACAGCAATAAATTCCAATATCCTTTCCTTAACATCAGTTAAGCCATAATGGTCTTCATCTAGAATTTTTTGTGCTTGGAGGACATCAAAATTTTCATTGCTGCATTTAAAACATGCAAGTAAAAAATACTAACATCCAATAGTATTCTCCATACTGATTATGCAACAAATGAACTAAATTAAACACAAAGTTTGCAGAAAACAATAGGAACTTGGGTCACAAAGAGTATGGAGATAATATAAACCTTTTCCAAATGGATAATCTTAAATAATGAAAACAACATATCTCTGATCAGGTTTGGTGTATGGAATATGAAAATGACAATGTCAGCAACACAAGAAGATCAAAATATTACTTTTTGGAGAAACTTTTAACAGTAGTGGCATGGGAAACAAACCTGTAATTTCCAAAAGGCAGTGCAGTCAACCAATCAAGATAATTACGAGTCACATTAAATTCACTTGAACTAGCTTCTAAAAGCTGCAGTTTTGTGAGCTCTTCTTCTATAACTTGTAAGACATTTGCTGGAATCTTCTCTTTCCTTGGCTCAATTCTTTCCCTAAACTTTGCTGCATCAAGGGCACAAAAGATAGAAATAATTATAGAAAACAGTGTGCAACTTATGATAAATGCTTTTGTCAATCACAAGCAGGGTAAATAATTAACCCTACTGAAGCAAATGAATTTGTACCAATACAAGACAAATAGCATACATGGTATTTTCAAAATAACAAATTATAAAGAGGAGGGATGCTAAGCCTTGAGAAGAGTTTAAGCTAGTGCATTCAAAACCATGCACTTCATAATTCTATTATCTCACTGCAGTCAATCATTTCACAATGACACCTTCAATCATAAGCTATGATTATAAATATCATTGACACGGCCAGGCAAGAGAGAAGTTCATTTATCCCACATTGTTATTCCACAAAAGAACATGCCAACCAACATAATTTGATCGTCATTCAGTTTTGGTGAAAAAGGATGACTAACCGGAAAGTGCTGTCTTGTCATCTGTCTCCAATCCTAGCTCCTGCATTAAGGCAAGTTTATCTTATAGCTACTTCCAAAATCATTTCACAGAACAGTAGGAAGTTCACTTCAAGTTAGATTGGATTAGATACGAGCTGTTCTATTTATAAAGGGAAAGACAGGCATGAAAAACCCTACAGGTTAAAAAAAACAAACAAGACCAAGTACCTTCTTTATGGCCTTAAGCTGCTCATTCAGCAAATAACGACGCTGCTCACCGCTTATCTTTTCTTCAATTGCCTTTGCAATAGATTCCTACTAGTGCAAACAGAAAGTTAGTAAATGATATTCAAAATATGAATGAGGGCAGGTTTGGGCACCAAAATGATAGAAAGCTTACCTGAATCTTGCTAATTTCCATTTCTTTCTTCACCAGCTCTAGTGTAAGTTTCAAACGTTTGTATACCTGAGTTGACAGAATATTGTACAGTACATTAAACACTACCTAAAAACCAAGACAAGAATGTTTTGAATTTTTCTTTCCTTTTTTTTTGGGGGGGGGAGGTATTGGAAGGTTCTTTCACCATTCAAAATTTTCCGTTTTAAAAAATATCAGCCAATCAAAATTTCAGGTCTCAAAGAATAATAGTAACAAAAAGAATATGCATCCTAATACTTACATCCAGCTCTTCAAGAACTTGTTGGCACAACAATTTATTTGCTCCAGATATTGCAGCGCCAAAATCTGCTAGCCTTGGAAAATTAAAGTCGCCTATATGCTGAAACATTGAAAGGAAAAAGAAAACTTATTAGCAGGAAAAAAAAAAAAGAGCCAAGTGATTGCAATGGTCAAACAATAAATTTACAGTTTCTTACATGGAGTCCTAGGTTTTGGCAACATGAGTTAAGAATTATATTAACTTGCATACTAAATTAAATGCACTTCCCGACTACATCCTCCACTCAGATTTTAACAAGCAAAGCACAGGGCATAACATTATCTTTCCATGTTTTCCCTTCTTTCTAAGTTGAATGATACTTCAATTTATCCCAAGATAAAATATTACCATAGTTTCCAATTTTCAAGCAAGCAAACATAAACAAATGCAAAGAAACACTTCTATTTTGGCTTCATAGTAAGATTGGTAAGCGAAACTAACTCATTACCCTAGTAAACAAGATTATAGCATGAAAGCAACACTTATTATCCTATACTCTACCTATGCACAGGAAAATGAATTTTAGTAACAGAAAACTTTTCCAGCAACAATGGACCATTGGAATGAAAACAAGAAAATACTTGAAAAAAAAAAACCTGAGTATATGTTTGGACGTGATCCCTCCAAAGTGAACTGGTCCTCAGAACATCTCTTAGGGTTGCTATAACCTCAAATGATGTTGCTTTTATCACATCATCATCTTTATTATATGGTTTATCCTGCCAAAGAAAAACATGATAATTAAAAGGAAGGTATATGGACACTTGTTTGTAGCTGGAACCTCTAATTGTGCATGGAATTCAATCATAAACTTTGAAAGGGAATACAAACAGACACCATACCTTGAGATGATCAACATTGACAGTAAGGGGATCCTCGCTTACCTGTAGAAAGCATGTAATTTCAGCAATGCATAAAGTTGAAGGGAACAAAGGGAAATTATAGGTTCCTTTATACCCACCATCCCTGTTATCCGAAGCCGCCGATGACCAATAAGGATAACTTGATCACCTTGGATGCTTGTGATCTAGTGCAGCAATTTGGATTATGTCACTGACATTGCTACAGATTTCTTATCACAAACCTAACATTATGAACATAAACAACAAAGCACAACAGAAAAGGTAGCACAACAGAAAAGGTAGCACAACAACACGCACACCTGAGCAAGTGATCCAACTTCATGGAGGCGATTAAACAACTCTTTTCCCTTAAGATCGTAAATGCTTTTCTCTGATTCAGAGCCAGTTACCACACTGGGATCAGTACCTGGTTCATCTTTAATAAGAAAAGCACCAGCATATGGGGCTTGCCTTTTTCGACTTTCTTGCAAAGCTGCCAATAACTTTGGATCCTGCATTAGAGGGGAAAAAAGGGTAAAGTCAAAGTTTGATTCAGTATCAGAAATCAGCACTGGCATATTAATCACTATAGAGTGAAAAGCATATGCCAGAAACTTTTAACATTAAATCTTCGCAATAATGAGGTTCATTTTACTCCACTAAACAAACAAGCTTTAATCCGGTGCCACAATCATTTTATAATTAAGTGGCATAATTAATAGGTTCTACCATAAAAAATATAATGGAACAGTTATTTATGATATAGATTTGAAGAGTTTAACTGGACAATTTAAAACCATATAAATAGTGTGATCAAGACAAAGCCTAGCGTACCTTCACATATATTGGCATGTAAAAGCCAGGAAATAGAGGTCTATGTGGCAATGGTAATGCCAACACCTGCCATGGATAACGAAACTCAACTCATTATCAGAATAAATTGCGTCAACCAAATCTAAACAATCCATACATTAGTTATCCATAAGAAACAAACAAGCAGAATATGAAAAAACCTTCTACTGCTTTAAAGAATGTATACTGTAAAATATATTTTGGCATCATATAATTCTAATCAAGGCCCCAATTCTTTCCATTATCCTACATTTCCGAAAAAAAAAAGCCAAAACAAAGTTCTGAGAGGCACAATTTGACAAATAAAGCATAGTTCTAGCTCCCTATGTTGATGATTGCACAATACATCTCGCAAGAAGCCTACTTGAACAAATCGATGCATAAGTAAGAAACCCAAAATTGATCGATAATGTCAAAAAAAATATAAAAGTCGCCCATTGACATGACATAAAAATAAAAAACATTTCTAGATTACTCCTTTACGCTTCAGTTATACATCAATGAATTCAGAAACCAATTCAACTATGCCCCAAGGCCCGACCGAATGAGAATAAGGAAAGGAAAAAAAGACTATATTGGCCTCAACAAGAAAGAGAATTGAAAAAAAAAAACAAAAACCCCAAGAAACACAATCTTGATAACTGACCGAAAGATAATCCTCTGGTCTAGGGTTCGTGGGCACAATTGCGGATAAGTTACTGGATTCGGCACTATCGTTTTCCCCCTCACCGCTCTTCAGCTCCACTTCCACAACCTCTCCGGGGCCATCCTTGGAAGAATCCGAGCAAAAGAACGCTCTTTGATAGAAACCCGGTTTACTCCGGGACCTCCGGGCCAAGCCGGTGATGGAACTGAGAGCGGTGAGCAGAGGACTCGGCGCTGGATCGGCGGTGACTCGGAGGCACGGAGACGCCAGGTGGGTGCGGATCTGGCGCGACGAGAGGAGTTTCAACATTGCAGTTGGTGGGGTTTTAAGGGGAATTGCAGGGAAGAATTGGGATTTTGTAGGGTTTGGATAAGGGGTTGATGCTAGAAATGAAGAAGCGCCATAGAAGGAAGAGCTTGGGGTGGTGGAGGAGATAGAAGAAGGGTTGAGATTAGAGGAGGAGCAACGGGCGTGGCTTAGGACAAAGCCCTTCATAAACCCTACTACTACACAGAGGGGGGGGGGTGGTGGGGGCTTTATTATTTATTTTTTCAATATATTTT
Source organism: Kandelia obovata (assembly GCA_021464305.1). Lineage (NCBI taxonomy): Eukaryota > Viridiplantae > Streptophyta > Magnoliopsida > Malpighiales > Rhizophoraceae > Kandelia > Kandelia obovata. The sequence continues at coordinate 11,593,115 of CM038476.1, forward strand.
TCGGAGTGTTTTGTGTGGACGGTTTTGCCCTTGTGTCTTGTTTTTTTGGGTCCTGGCAAGGCATGGCAAAGGCAAGGCAAGGCAAAGGCAAGGCAAGGCAAAGGCTATCATCAACTTAATGTTAAACGATAGCAAATGATACGCAAGACATGAAGGTATGTGTTTTGAAAGGAAGTTAACATTGAACACTTTCAATTGGTGTGTGTTGGGCCTGTTTTAAAATATATTGAATTTACATACGAAGAAAGTTGACTTAAAATGATGTAGAAGTTATTTAATTAAAAATAAAAATTATTATATTTTAAAAAGATTTTGGTTGAAATATAATAATATATTAAAGAATGATTCGTATTGTTAATTTTAAAGTAAAAATAAAATAAAATCATACGCCTGTAATATTTTTTTTTTTTATTTATGAACATGATAATTCGTTGGTTAGTAAGAAAAACTGTTTTAATCCCAAAAAATGAGGCCTTCTTAATGTAACGTTAGAGAAGTGTGATTTGTTGTCAGGCTGTTTTAATTAATCCTTCTCTTGAGCCTCCACTCCACTGTCTGTTAGTTTTTCTTTTTCTTTTTTTCTTTCTATTTAATCTTTCTTTTTCTTTTTTTTTTTTTGGACTTTGGGACAATGTTGTTTGGACTTTGGGAAACAATGTCTACAGTCACTTGAGCCTTGTCTTGATTTAAAAGGTTAAAGGCCGGGGAGGGAGAGACCCAACCAAGAACCCCAAAAGGGACAAACAATGTAATACCAACGGGCTTTCTGAGAATCATGGGTAGCCTCGATGATGTGTTTGTGTTGAATGGCCCTCATCTTCTACCCTAAAAAATACCCTCGATAAAGTAGAGGGACCAAGTTCTGAGCTTCCAAATTTGGGCTCATCGAAGTCCATCCAGAAGTCCAGTTAGCACTGACCCATTTCCTTTCCTTTTGTTATTTTATTTGATTGATTCCGACTGAGACGAGATGCCCCATTCCCATTCCCTTTCAAATGGGAAAATATTATTCCACGCTCACCAAAAGACCTGTGAGGTCCCAACCCTTTTTTTAACTATAGCGTGAGAGATTGGACTTCAACGTTACAAAATGGGATTTATGCGATTTTTATCCCCAAAAAAGAAAAAAATAAACAAAAGGTCTATACCATCTAAAAAGAACTTTCCATTACATTCAAAATATGCCATTTTTCTTGTGGATTTTTTATGCGCAAAGTGAGAGGATATCAGGGTGCAAGGAATCCATGCTGTAGTCAAATGTTCAACCACAATGGGCATCTAATGCCGTTAGGAAAAAGGGAAGGACCGTATGAAGCCAAAGACTCAAAAAGAATCAAATAGTGCCGTGGGAATGAGACGTCTAATCAAAGAAGAGCCCCCCCCCTTCCTCTCACCCTCACCCCCAATTCAATTTAGTATGGCTCATGTCGTCTTGTGGTTCCCACATTGCCATTGGCTACAGAAGAAAACTTTGTACGGGAAACCAATCACAAACATCCAAATGATAGCAGTAATTCAGTAATTCTCGTGAATTCATTCGTATGTCCTGACGTAATTGGTGGGTGTAATTATATTATACAATTGATTCCTTCATGGCACGATACATTTGACTTTGATCATAGCCAATGAACACGGAATTGCTCCAACGTTGCTATAGCTTTTCTATTTTGGCATCTCTTGAACGGAAGCATTTTATTATATTTGCCTATCATGGCACGAGGCACGCCTCGGATTCAACTTTCTGTGGAATAATATCATACATTAATCCGATTTCCAGAGAAATCAACGCTTAGGGTGTCATGATGCATACGATAGCCTTTTGAGCAATATTTAAAAAATTATATCCATGTTTTTCTGTGGTCGTTTAGAGTAAACAATAAACTAACTGTCCCCACTATCCCAAAGTTAACGTAGATAGACACAAGTTTTTTTTTTTTTTTTTTTTTTTTTTGTGGTACGAAAATATTGATGCTTTTCTGCTGTATACAAGGATACGTACTAAATAGCTTCACTTGGCAGCGACCCCACTTGGTTTCGCAGACCAATCTTGCCGGCATCCTGAGAAAGTGCACCGTTGAAAATTGTGGTCCACCCCCGGTGTTAGAAGTTAATTCTGCAATTTCAATGTCGAGTAGTCGCGTAGGACCCTCCCTGGTGGTAACGAAAGTGGCCACATTGGCCCAAAAATAACGTATCTGTGCCAACAGAGTCGTCCTTCTATCTGCGGTGGCTGGTGTCTGTGTTGGGCACGAAACTCGCTCCACAGATACGTGTTAAAATGTATTTAATAATAATAATATAAAATTTTTAAAAATAATAAAAAAAAAATTGAATACTCGTGTGTAACATTTCTAGTTAGGGTTTAAGTTTTACTTTTCATGGGTTAGGACTAGTGATCTCACTTTGCAATATGAATTCACTTCGGTGTAATGCAAACTTTTGAAACGTTTAAAGCATTTTTAATATTACTTACGAGAGATTAGAGCTATTATTTGCCTTCTACCCATTCAAAGTTAATAGGAGGCCAAATTGAAGGAAGCACCATCATGTAGCTATCTCAACAAGCGGAGCTCCATCCTATAGTTTAGGAAAGAACAATTTCCATGACACTGAAATGCTAACCTAATAGACTTTAAAACAGCCAACCACCTTTATTTGGAAAATTGGGAATTAAAAATAATAAAAGGAAACTCGTATAATTAGATATCCATGTAGAGTACTAAGGAGAGAGGGTGTTATTTCTGATTAAAACAAAACAACAAAAGGAAAGGAAAGGAAAGGGTTCCTCTTCTATGATTGTATCCTGTTGCAAAATTCTTAAGAAAGGTCTTATGACGTAAATGAGATTCCTCTGTTATTTCCTTTCACACCATTGATTCTCTCAACTTACGGTTTCACACTGTAAACAATCTTAATTGCATAAACCCCCCTTTTGTAGGCTGATGCTAAGTTAGCATCATCATTTCACACAAAATTCAGCCAATATTTTATCAGCCCCAGTTTCCCTTCCCCCAACTTATTGCATCAGAGTTAAGCCACACAGATTGATTGATTCTCGAGATTGACTGCAATTCAAGTCTATACTGAGACTCATTAATTGAATCGTGTGCTAAATGTAACAGAAGATAACTCTCCTATTCCTTAAATCACCTCTTACCATGTTACTCTAACTTGATACATCTTATTTAGAAATTCAATTTATAAGATATTAAATATCCCCTCGAAAGTATAAACCATTGAACTTACTTGCTACGAGAGAGAAAACACATTACCTTGTTATTCCCCTAAAAAATAATGTAAACATGATTTCACTTTCAGTTTCCCATAAAAGAAAAAAAAGGTAAATAATACACCTGACTTCAAGAAACTGTAAAAAGATTTCAATTCAGCCATAATTGTTTGATGCTAACTTATTAATTTCTTTGGCATTGGGATCATGAGTTTGATCGCTTTTTTTTGCAAGAAAATCATCATCGTCTGTCCCAATTGTGGTCCACTATGACCTAGTTCGCCCTAGCTCTCATTGTCTCTAAGCATAGCCCATTAACTACGTACTGTGCTGGTGCAGCTGCAGTGCTGCTAAATTTCAATGGAGTAAGGTCCCTGGAATGGAGCTCTCCCCCGCGTTGCTGCTAACAGTCCGGGAACAGGTATGTGTTAAGGTGTTTCTGCCTTCTTGGCAACAATCAGTGGCCATAAGTTATAATAACAAGGTATGAGGACACGGATAAATAGACATATTTCTGTAAATGAGGAATGTGTAATCACAATAATTATTTATAGTTATTGCATCTATTTTTTTTTTATTTAATACTTGATCCATAAATAGTAATAAAATTGGAATATTTTAAAACTTTGTGTAAGTGTTCAGAAATATTAACGATGAAACTAAAAAATTTGTATATTTTTTAATCTTTTAATTGTGTGAGTAATTTTTTTTTAAATAAAAAAAAGACATATAAATTTTGTTGCGTGAGTTTAATGAGTGAAATTTTTAAAATAAAAAAAAATGAAAGAATTATTGAGTGAGATATTTTGAATTTTATGAAGAAGAGTTTGTATTTTTATTTTATTATTATTATTTTGGAATTTGTGTCCGTTTAAAATCAAACTTATTTCCCTTGAAGTACAGGAGACTATTAAATTTTTTAGCATAAGTCCAATGTGTGATGTTATATAATTTATTATAGGGTTAAAAAATTAATTAATAATTATGATAAAATGATACGAGAATATATATATATATATATATATATATATATATATATACTGTCTCTTATACACATCTAGATGTGTATAAGAGACAGCTATTATAATCCGGAGGTCAAAAGATCAATTTTTACCGCTCTTTGTATACTTGAGAGAGAGAGAGAGAGAGAGAGAGAGAGAGAGAGAAATTAAAAGAATCCTTAACCTTTATTAAGCCAACAAAAAAAAAAAAAGAAAAAAAGAAAGACTCAGTGATCATGCATGTTTATTGGTTCACGAACTACTAGGGTTTCATCATGTTGAATTTTATCAATAGACTCTTGCTATGAATTTCCCATTGTACTAATTGACCAGTTATGTACACGTGTATTCCTATCTTGTTATTACTTTAATGAATTCTATTATAAAAATGCAAATAAATACATATACATACATATATATATATATATATATATATATATATATATATATATGTATGTATATGTATTTATTTGCATTTTTATAATAGAATTCATTAAATTAATAACAAGATAGGAATACACGTGTACATAACTGATCAATTAGTACAATGGGAAATTCATAGCAATAGTCTATTGATAAAATTCAACATGATGAAACCCTAGTAGTTCGTGAACCAATAAACATGCATGATCACTGAGTCTTTCTTTTTTTCTTTTTTTTTTTTTGTTGGCTTAATAAAGGTTAAGGATTCTTTTAATTTCTCTCTCTCTCTCTCTCTCTCTCTCTCTCTCAAGTATCCAAAGAGCGGTAAAAATTGATCTTTTGACCTCCGGATTATAATAGACTAACCCCACCGTCACAATGAAATCAAACTCCGCCAAGGAGTGTGGGTCCCAACAAGCGTGCATAAATAATGAGCTCATCCGGGGCTTCTTCCAAGCTAACTCACGTTATTCTTTTTGAAAGGGGCCTTTGTCTTTTTGCTTGAGCGAGTCTTCTGTTTTTGCCAGAACAAAAACATAACCTCATAGTGTCGACATGGCTTGCCAAGAAGAGCTTTTGATACAGAGAGTCTGCGAGCTGTACGAGCAAATCTCAAGCCTTGAGAGTCTGAAACCTTCCAAAAATGTCGACATGCTCTTCACAAAACTCGTTCTCACGTGCATGCCACCAAGCCCTATCGATGTCAACAAGCTTTGCCAAAAGTTGCAAGACATGAGGTCCAAGCTGATTAGACTTTGCGGAGAAGCTGAGGGGCTTTTGGAGAGTCATTTCTCATCAGTCTTAGGATCCTATGAAAACCCGCTTGACCATCTCAATATATTCCCTTACTACTCAAATTACCTTAAACTTAGCCAACTAGAGTTCAATATCCTTAGTCAGCACTATGACCAAGTCCCTGGCAGGATTGCCTTTGTAGGTTCTGGTCCCCTTCCCCTAACTTCAATTGTCTTGGCTACCAAACACCTCACCACAACTTCTTTCCACAACTATGATTTCGACCCGTCAGCCAATTCAATGGCAAAAAGCCTTGTTCTTTCCGATCCTGACTTGTCGAAAAGGATGTCCTTTCACACAGCCAATATCATGGATGTCACAAGTGAGCTAAAAGACTTCGATGTGATCTTCTTGGCAGCTCTAGTTGGCATGGACAAGGCTGAGAAGGTTAGAGTCATTGATCATTTGGCCAGGTACATGGCTCCTGGAGCTCTTTTGATGCTGAGGAGCGCACACGGCGCAAGGGCTTTTCTCTACCCTGTGGTTGATCAATTTGATCTTCAAGGATTTGAGGTTCTCTCTGTGTTTCACCCAACTGATGAAGTGATCAATTCAGTTGTGATTGCTCGTAAATATTCCATGGCCGTGCCCATGGAATTTCTTGATCGGCAAGGCCTTGGCCAGAACCCCAATATAATCCTGCCTAGCAAGTGTTCTGATATTCCAGCATTCTGTCCACTTTGCAGGGGAAAGATGGTTGATGAATTGGTTATTGAAGAAAAATTTTCTTAAATATCTCTCTCCCTCTTTCTCTTTCTGCCTCCCTAATATATATCTTTCTCTTGGAATAGGAAGTTTCCGTTTAATTAATTAATTGCAACTTGTAATAGGCTCGTAGAAGTCTAATCTGTTATTGATACGTGTGTGTGTGTGAAGTCCCTCTGGCAAGAAGCTTCGCTAGTTCAACTTATCAAATAATTGAAGATGGTTTTGAGCTGTGTCCGATGAATTTTTCTGCCAGGAAATATATATACTGCAGCAAGAATCTAATGGTAGCCAACAGATGGAATCAAGCTGCGACCTCATCATCATCTTCTTTGGTCTCTCTGCATCTCTATGTTTTGGATATTCATAACTGGATAACATGTTGTACCTCTTCTTTGCCTAACGAATAAAGATACCATTTTGTGCAATGTTTGGTCCTTTCAAGAGTTCAGTTTTTCCTGTTGTCATCGGTTATTCGCTAGGGAGGGTCCATCTTTTTCTGCTTTGTTCGTTTTCAAATTGATCAGTCTGCATCGAATTTTTCTTATGCGTGTGTGCACGCGTATATGGAAATGGTTTTGTGGGTAGCTATCATGTACGTATACATATATATGCATCATATTCATGCGAGCAAGCATGAAGCATGGCTCAGGCTCCTTAATTACATTTTACGCTCAATATACCGTCAACTTTACTAATGTATGATTCTCTATTTTGCTGGTTCTTTAACCTGAAAGAGAGATGACAAAACGGAAAACTGTCCCTAGATACTGGAAAATTAAGTTTTCCATTCTATCACTTTTGTACTGATAGTCCTCATATGGTATCCTTCACACTATTTCATAGACAATATTAAACCTAAATCCAACATAGTACTTAAATATTTTTTCCTTTATAAAGCATGGGCAGATATTGCGCCAGGGGGTTGAACCTAGTCAATCGTGTGACTATATATGCACACCTCGAGGTAATCTCCCATATCAAGTGATAGTGTCAGGTGAATTTTGAGGCAATCTACATTAAGGTTTTCTTTCTCCTTTTTTTTTTTTTTTTTTTTTTTTTTCCAGCCAATAATATTAAGTTGGAATTAAGGTGCAATTAAGAATATGAAATTTTCCTCGAGTAGTCTAACAATTTCTAGACTCCTTATTATCGGGTTCTTATGCATCCTCAACAGCAGATACACAATTCACTTACGGAATCTCTGCCTTGCAGCAATTATGTATTGACTTAAGGTGTTCTAAAGCCAATCGGTTCAAGAAAAAACAGTGCAAGTGCAATACTCGAAAATATGGTTTACGATGACGTGTGCAGTTAGACTTTGTTACACATTGGTGGCATTCTTCTCCTTTTTTCACGATCATCAATTCAACATCTGCTATTGTCGTGTTTTGTTTGATTTTCCGCTGTGGGTACAGCCTTTGTTGTTCATCAAATTGAGATTGGATATCACAAGTGAATGGGAAGCGAGGAAAGAAACCAGTTGAGGCCTAAGTCTTCGTTGGGTCCCCACAACCATTCTTTGCTTGTTTTGACCATTTTGTCTCAAATCCCTTCCACACCAATTTTCTTATTGCTTTCTTGTGCGATTGTGAGATGCACTTACACGATGCCTATGTTCAAAAGAAATCGCGTTGTTCGCACCGTAAAAGCTCCCCCATTTTTTGCTTGTATCCATTGCGTGTGGGTTTGCTTCCTTTAAGCCTGGATGGCAACCATGCGCAATAAATTTGCCAAAGAATAGGCCCAATGTATTGAAATCTTTGAACAACGCGAATTGAATGAATAGTAGTCTAAATAAAAGTTTTAATTATTATATTAATTATAAAATTTAGAATGAATTAGACGCATATAAGATTATTTTTACAAAGAAATTATTTTTACGATAAAATTACAACGTACATTTATAATTAAAATAAACTGACATGAGTTCAAATCCTACCTATAGTAATTATTAATTTAGTGAAATTTTTTTTTGGCTTGCATTGCATATATAGATGGGATCCTATGAATGATCTTATGAAGTTGGTGCAAAAAACTTTCAATCTTGAACGCAGGGGGAATTTTCTTAAGGTTGAACAAAAGCTTCGGATAATCGTTGTCCTTTTATATTCAGGGTCACTTAAAGGGCCAAGAACCAAGATGAATCCCAAACTCTCCTTGTAGTAAAAAGAAAGTTCCTTATATTAGTTTCGAGAAATCAACCAGTTTTAGCATAACATTATATGTACAGTAGATACTTAATGCACGAGGCCCATAATGGATACAAATAATACACAGAGCCTATGATGCTTCCACTTGCTCACTCCACCTCTAAACCATAACAAAGAACAGGCCAACCATATATATATATATATATATATATATATACACCTCCGAAGTCATGAGAGAACGCAGCCCATGCAACGACGTCCCCACTCCATAGCCCAAATGTTCCTTGTGTCGTGTGCAAGCAGAATTAGAGCCTTCAAGACTAACTAAAAAATAGAAATAGTCCTCTGACAAGTAATTTTGCAGGACAGAACAAACAGATTCCCCCCCCCCCCCCCCCCCCCCCCCCCCCCCCCCCGCCTCCCTCTTTTTTTCTTTCGTTGAAAAACAACCGGCAGATTTGAACTTTGCTGCCCCGTAGGAGAATAAATCAGATAGAATAACACCGCATTATGTTGAATATTCCAATGCGAAAGCAGACAACTGACTGACTTCTTGCATAGTTCCATTGTTCCCCCTCCCACTTTTTTTCAATAAAAATAACTGTGTTAATTTTTTTAAAAATGATTTTATCTCCAACATTAATACAAATTAAAAAATTGAAATTCGATGATTTCAAAAATTAATTCACGCTATCCCCTTGTCATGTAATAAACTTATTCAAACCCCCCCCCCCCACCAAAAGAGAAAATAAGAAACAAACACAGGAAAAAACAAGAGTGAGAAGAAGCTTCCGTGTAAAATGGGAGTATTTGTTGATAACGTACATACAACATAATCAAGTAACAAAACTAGTCTCTATTATTTTTTGTATGTATCAATTACATTTTAATTGTCTTTTCCGCAAACAAGTTAGACAAAGTAAAGCATCAAGGTGTCTTAACTATTACATTCTCGGCGTGGCCTCCAGTAGTAACAAAGTACGTACTACTACTGGCGGGTTGTCCAATGCCGGCAGTGAACCGCCCCTGGCCAACACTTTACATGAGGGCCAACATCATGTCTTCCGACGGTTTCCAATGCCGCTTCCGCTGGTTAATGAACCAATTGTTGATCTGCTTTTGATCGAGTCCGGTCATCTCCGACAATTTCCCTTTATCGTCTTCCTGGACAACATTATTGTTTGTTCAACCTGAATTAAGCCACTTTCTATTTTTCATGCAAACACGGTGGATCAAATCAAAATAAACATTTTTTCTTTGTCCACCATAGCTGTTAGCCAACGATCATTTAGAAATATCGCAACAATGTAAAAGTTAATAAGTAGTAAGTGAGATTCTAGTTGTATTCAAAATTAAAGGGTCTCACCGTAGGATATGGCCATTGGTGATGATGGTGCCACCAGTTCAAAAGTGCACGCCTAGCATCTTTTGGTAGTTTTCCTTTCTTTCTTTTCTTCAAAAACTCTTTTCTTAAGCTGCTAAGGTAGCCACTATACTTGTGCATGAGCATTCCTTTAAGATCCTGATCATCCTGGAATTGGAGGTGGCTGCCACCAGAATATTCTTGACTTTCAGATGCTTCTTCTACTTCCCCACCGCTGAACTCCTCGTCTGAAGTCCCTGCTGCTTCATCTGCAAAGAAGCAGCATGCCCAACTATTTTTTTCTCCTTACCAAAGTTTCAGCTCCTTGAGAGCATATTGGTCACTTCTCAATATCCAAAATCCCATTTCTAGAAGGGTTCAATGGATATAAATAGGACCATATGGAGACAATTTTTCCAAATCCAAACAACCATTCTTCATTTTTAACATAACCAAAAAAGATTTTGACATTAGAAGATTGTAGAAAGTTGCGATGAAGCCATCAGCAATCAATACGTGATCATAGATTCTTGCCCGACATGACCCCCATGCCATGTTTACCTATTTGTTTCTACAAGTCTAAATGATCATAGATTCTTGTCTTCCTAGGTTCTATACGTGATGCAAGAAAAATAGTTATGGTATTAATGTACAAGCCAGTTCCCACATGAAAGACTCTTCAAATAATTTACCAACCCCTAGGCCTAGCTGAGTCAGGACCAACATGACTCTGAATATGCAGATGGATTGACTAAGAGACATAAAGCTCTTCAACAATGGATCTTGTTATTGTAGTTTGGCATTAGCTACATCATTATGAATGTATTAGAGTTTTGCTAAGTCTATAAGCACCATTTCGATATTCTATCCATTGGCCAAATGAAACCAATGGACATGAATTTGAAATTTAATTTGTGAACAAGCATGCAGGTTGAGAGACAACACCATGATGGAGATGCCATTCCATGACTAGTGTAACAAAATACGAAAAAGGAAAACGATAATCAGTTGCAACAGAAAGATGACACATTCTAGGGTAAAAAGATTGATGGTCACCAACTTGTTGGCAAGCAACAGCGCAACACTATTCTTTTACCCATGCATCATGACAAGAGCTTCAGCCTATTAACCAATGGTACCCTCCACAATTCATTTCGATTTTAATGCACATAGAGTAGAACAAGTCCACTCAACCACCAAGTACTTGCACAAATTGAAAAATTGAAAAGGATTTCCCGTCATCTTCCAAAACAAAAACATTGGTACATAGATCAAATGAAAGCCATTCAATCCAAACTAGAAAATGCGCACATTGCCAAGCTTTACCTGAACCATCATCGTGAGTTATTGAAAATACCCCTTCACAGAGACTATTTAGTTGTGATCCTATTTCGTTCAAGAAGATGGTCGCCTCATTGAATGGCTTGGACAGCTCCTCCTTGTATCTCCGGAGGATCTCAGTGTATGATTCCTTGCATGAAAACAGCAAAATCCTCAAATTCTAAGATTTGTGTCCAGTTTTTCTAGATATCATATCATCATATTATCCTCTTATTCCTTCATGTTTTCCTTTAGTGTTTTTTTTTCCTTCATTTAAAGAACCAAATGAGCGTAAACATATATAGAAATTTGAAACCAAATGATGAATCAATTAATGCGAAACTGATGACTGATTAATTACTTCGTACTGTACCATGAACTCGTCAAGTTCTGGATCGGCTCCTATCTGAGCACTGAAAGTGTCTGGATACTTCTCTCTGCTTTTCTCTTCAAGAACACAAGCCAGTTCTGGGGGGGTACCAACCTTACAGCCATCCAGAAAAATCGTGAAAAATACCTAAGTTTAGCAGAGTGGAATAGAATTTTCTTTCTTAATTTTTGGGTAACCCATCAACAGGAACATTGCCTTCAAAATGCTAGAAAAATACCATCAAAATGCCATAAAGCTGTTGACACATACTAACCTTTTGGCACTCTATGTAGGCAGATAGAAGGTCCGGATAACGAGGATGATTGGCGATCTGGGTTTTCATTATATCACACATATCCGATCCAGAGTCTTGGGTATAGTGATTCCCAGCTTCAAATTGGAATAAATCATCAACTGGACCGTGAAATTCATTGCTCTCATAAGTACCGAAGTTACAAGAAAAGCTTTCAGCTCTAACAATATCGTTTGAGCAAGGTGTTGTGGGATCAAGCCTAAAAATTTCCTCCATAAAATCTACAAGGGAAAAATTATCAATCTTCAGGAAACCACGCCAACAGCTTCGCTGAGATCTTGATCAAGCGCCTGGAAACTATATATAGTGTAAAGAGATCTTTTTACTGGGTTGAAACACCAAGATTAATCATATTTGATTATCGGTGAAAAAATGAGCCACCTTGTTCAATCCTGTTCTTTCTAATTTCTTCTTTTTTCTTGGACTACATAGCCCTAAAGTAGCACCGCCATAATCAGGATGTCCGAGTACGGGAATCCTGAAGATAGATCAGAGGGAGGGATGAGATGAACACTGTAGCTAGCTTAACCCTTTATTTTCTTAGAACAGGTGAAAAGTCATTTAGATTAAAAAAAAAAAAAAAAGCACCTATATATCCCTTCTACATCTAATGAACAACACAAGTAAAGTAAGCATCGGAAATAAGAAAAACTGTAAATAGAAGTTCAAGAATATAGCCATCCAGCTAGATAGGTAAAAGCCTCTACACGAACCCAAGGTAAAGAATGAAGCTTGCTTTGAAGTAATCTGAGCTTCAGGTCGGAAAAGACCAGGTCTTTCACTTACTTTTCCAAGAAAACTCCAGATAGATTTTAAAAATAAAAATAAAAAATGATGGTATGCAAGGAGAGCAGTGACTAGAGCATGTGCAGTGGCTTAACATCAGAGAGACAGTGACAGGGAGATAGAGAGAGAAAGACCGGCATGTATTACACGTTCTTGCACGCTTGTGGAACAGTAAATCCTATGATGAGCGAGAGTGCGTCTTAGTGTATAGCCCGTATTTATAGAGGGGAGAGGACATTGTCTCCTTAATTGGATTGGACAATGTGGCTATGACATGACATTCTGCTACCTTTCACATTCTCATTGGTCGACATCCGTGGGTCCCATTAAGTCCCCGCAAACTCGCTGCGTCTTTTATCTACTATAATATTAAATTAATGAAATTACCATGGAGAAATGATCCTCTCTCTCTCTCTCTCTCTCTCTCTCTCTCTCTCTCTCTCTCTCTCTCTCTCTCTCTCTCTCTCTCTCTATTTTTTTATATTCATTGTTGGTGTGGGTGCTCTCTAATGTTTAATATTTTTTTTATCTAAATGTATGTTTAACATCATTGTACTGAAAAAGTTAAAAATCAACACAATTTAACTTACTTAGTATACCCTGGATAATTATGTCACAAAAGTGGGGTATAAATGTGTTTTGTTTTCTATTAAACTAATTCAGATTATTGTGAATTTCTGATTGGTTAGCCAAAATTTAAACTTCAACTAATTTAAACTAAAAAAAAAAAAAGAGAAGAAAGGAGGGGGGGGGCTACAGATCAAGGCCACGCAGCAATGGACAAATTAGCTTCAACGTACTGAGCATAGGAAAATCAACAAAATGGATAACCATTCAAAATCGCTAGAATAGGGAAACCAAAACCCAAACCATAAAATTTAATTGCAATGACTACATAGTAATTTCACCAGAGCAACCGCCACCAACCTTCTCGCCATCGCTTCCGCTTTTCACCAGGTGGGGACTGCGGAGTGCGTCGCTCCATAAACCCTGGCAAGTCGCCACCGCCAACAAGTTACCGTTACATTACGAGAACACCCTTAATTAATCTGATTATTATTATTCTAAGTAAGTTACGACTCTGCAACGGCAACGGTTGATAGCCCACGGCCCAGCCAGTATTTAAAGGGCACTTGACCTGGCCGAACATCAGCACAACATTTTTTCTGTTTTTGTTTTTGTTGTTGTTTCTGCGCAAGGTCTCTCGCTTTCTTGCTCGCTCCTCATGGTCATGGTGGGGTAGCAGAAGTAGTAATGGTAGTACGAGGAGAGAGGAATTAGGGGGATGCCTTGTTCTTCTGTTGGCGCAACATCCGGCTGTGGCGGCGGAGGAGGAGACGATCATGATCACTCTCCTCCGTTTCAAGTTAAGGGGAGTCCACGTTCTTGGCCTCCTTCTTGCCAAAGAAGGAGATTGGCGCCGATAGCTTCATCATCCCCTAATACGATATGTAAACCATTGATGAACAATGTTTATGAATCATTTATACCCTTCTTAGTTACAGAAAGAAAGAAAGAAAATAATAATAATAATTACTATTATTATTAAAAAAATATGAGCAAGACCAGGAGGAAATTGCCAAGGCCGTGAAGCAACTTGATGATTTAACCGGGTCATTGAATTCGGTACACCTTTTTGTTTGATTTTTTTTTTTTTCAATCCCTTTCACGGAGCTACAGTTTTTGTTTGATTTTTGTCTCAGTTGCCGTAAGGTTGTGATTTTTTTTTTATTATTATTTTTAACCTTGAAGTGCACATAGTAAGGGCATTTTTTAACTATAAAGCTGCTTGTGAAATAGAGTGGTGAGCATTGCCTCCTGATGCATTTATGGATTTGATACTTTCTGTCCTGGACATGCTGCATATTTTTTATTATTATATTTTTATTTGTTGATATGATTTCCTTGTTTCCAGAAACATTCAAATTCAGACGATGTGAACTTGAAAAGTTGCGTGAAGATCTTCAAAATCGAATTAATATACTACAAAAGCAGGCTGGTGCGAGTGTGCTTGGCTTTTATATCCATGCTTTTTCTGAATTTATTTTGTTATCTATAAAGTTAAAATTGTTTCTCCGGGATTAGAGCTTTGATGACAAAGTTCCAGTTATAGATGCTGTAGTATGGAATGGTGGAGAATTGTGGCAGGCTGCACTTGACCCAGAGAGGGTTGAGGAAGAACCAGATTGCGGAAAACTTGCCTTGTTTATCGACTGTGTTGTGTGGTCAAAATGTTGTGTTTTGCCTCAATTCTGGAAAAGTATTCATCTTTTTAAGACTGTTGTCTTCGACAATGTCATGTTTCATGCAAGGGGACAGACATTCTTGTGGCTGAAACCACCTACTGGGGATCTTGCTGGTGACTTTACTTATCCCTGGAGCCCCTGAATTCATAAATGGAAACTATGCAATGGTCGCCTTCTTCTTTCAAAGTCAGCAGTAGTCCATGAAAGGAAATTGTGAGTTGATACGCATGCAAATGGACTAACGAGACCTTAGAATTTGGATGTTATTCATCCTTTTTTTTGGGCGGCATGGATTTGACTTGGGAAGCTATTGCTCCTGCTGGGCCGGACGTGGGTCATTTTATGTTTCCTTTCGACTCTTTGTAGTTTTTACTCAATTTCGTGAAACTCAGTTTGGTCCACATGCGTTTGAAAATGACAATTGGGCCCCAGGTAGGTCCATAACAAAATAATTTTTTTAGAGCTGATCAACAATAATATCTATGGTGCAACTTAAAATTTTAAAGCAGCGTTTTTTTTTTTTTTTTTTGGGGGGGGGGGGTCGTCAAGAGAAGTTAGCGGTGAATGGGATTAAATTAGGCTGGTTGTTGCTTGAAAATCTGACTAAGAGTTGTGTTGATGCAGGCTTACCCAAAAGGCCCATGGTGCTTTGCAAGAGCTACGGATGGTTGTGGATTAGATAATTTTTTGTGCATCTTACCACACATTTTAATATTTTATGCTAACGTTCCTGTCAAGTGAGCCAAAATCATGTTTATTGCAAGTGCGTGCATTTTAAATCAGGAAAGTTTGCACGTCAACATGGAAGATACACAGCCAGTCTGTCTAATTGTGCTGCGTAAGCCGGAATATGTTTCTTGCCTTTGACAGGAAAATTATATTAAAATAAAATAATATATATATATATATATACATATATATAAATAGAGAGAGAGAGAGAGAGAGAGAGAGAGAGATATAGAGAGACAGAAACAGATCTAAGCTGGATAATATGTCTAGTACTAGAGAATCTTTTATTAATTACAATATTAATGGAGAGAGAAAAAGGGTCGACCGTCCGATCTGTCTCTGCCGCGTGAACTGTTCAATTTATTGTGGTGGGTGATTGGTGACTAGGACGCACGTCCTATCTATCAGTACTCCAACTACACAAACCTGTCAATTCGATTTGGAATGACTGACGCCGTTTTGCGTCATCCATTTACTTCGGACAGGACATGGGACCCACATTCAATTATAATTTTATAATATCAGCACACCGCCACCCATTTCTGATCTATCGGTAGTCCGTCCATCCGCTCTGCTTCAATCACCACTCAAATCCAAGTCAACATTATTATCAGGTTTATATTACTCTGTTATGTAGTTTATAGGAGACTATTAATTTTGTTTTGTTGCAGGCGAAGCACAAGTTAGAGAAGATGAAAAATCAAACAAGCGCAAATGGAAGCTCTTCATAGTTGAATTATAAACTAAATGGCATATCGGCTGATGCTTAGTACGTTAAAAAAAAAAGAAAGACCAAATTTCAGACCAGGCTGGGACTGCCTCTACTTCAATTCTAGAACCTGAACTAAAGCTCTAAAGATTGACTTCAAGATTTTACGATTGAAAAAGAAAATAATCCCATTTTGTATAAAACTTTAGGTTTGTCCAACGTGGCCATTTCCAGGTCCTCCCAGCGATAAGACTAGGCCTCGAAGATCGCTTCTCAGCTCTGATTCTTTGGCAAATGATGGAGCAGACTTGACTTCTGGATATGGCCTATTATTTGGTTGGCTTCTCAAAGTCCGGTCAGATTCTGCCAAGGGAAGTGTTGTTGGCTGCCAAGAAGGCTTCGAGGGTCCCATGTGACCTGGTTGAACAGCTCTCCGTTGGGTTGCTGCAGGTGACGTGTTTTGAGCTACAATGGTCCCTCTTGATATGAACCCGGGTGCCTGATAAACAGAGTCAGTGAATTTGGGCTTTTCACTATAACATGCTCTGAGGCAAGGTATCCAAGATAATTGTGTAACGGAAGCCTACTTACCGGTGCAAACAAGACCCCTCTGTAAATCTTCCCGTTAACCGTTGCAGTCATTAGGAGACCTGAATCAAAGGCTCCTTCGACTTTACCCAGGACTTCAGCACCAATCTGAGGAGCGAGTGTAGCCATAATAATGAAAAGAATGAGCAAAGAGAAGCAGAACTGAGCAATCGCAAACGCATAAACATGGCAAATTGAAAAAAAAGTCTTGATGCCACGCATCC
Source organism: Kandelia obovata (assembly GCA_021464305.1). Lineage (NCBI taxonomy): Eukaryota > Viridiplantae > Streptophyta > Magnoliopsida > Malpighiales > Rhizophoraceae > Kandelia > Kandelia obovata. Next base: position 11,610,069 of record CM038476.1, read on the forward strand.
TGAGAATGGCTCGTGAAAAGAAATATGTGTATATACCGGGCTTGGAGTAGACACTGCCTCTATAGGCTTGCATTCCACTGGTGAGACGGGTGTTCCTTGTCTTTCTATGTGAGCAACATGAGAATATTGGTCCCCATTTTGACCCTCCTCTTTCGTAAGTTGGAGATCATATGGAGCTCTTGGGACCATGCATCCAGGTCCTTTGTGTTTGCTTGCGACCTCGTTGAGCTGACAATTTCTTGGAATATGATTTGACTTCTTGAACAGATCAAGTCCTTGGCAGACTACAACAGAACCAGTAGTACTCCTCACTGGGGTCTGTTCTCGATCCGATTGCAAAGGAGATGAATGCTGAGAGAGTGAAAGTGAATGCTCTTCTTGTTCTGATTGTTCAACCTCCAAGGCCTTCGAATTCATAGTTCTTTTCCTCTTTGGATGTGGAGCGTCTGAAAGGAAACATTCAATGTTAATTGCTGCTTGAATTCATATGGACTACCAAATGTACTGGTGTTTGTATTCGAACAACCTGAACCGAACTGAAAAGGTGGTTTTTTTCGTAATTCCAGGTCATGAGCTCGCTTTTTGACCGTTTCTCTGCTCCTCAAAAACATCGTTTTCTGCTCAACAGCTAAAATCTATAAGCGCTATCTAACATGAAACTGCATATATGTACACTGAAGGAGGTCAAGCTTTGGTCTTTACTTTCATTACCAAGTCATTTTCTGTTCCTCGTGGGAACCTTCCGTTTTCTGCAATTGGATGATTTCTGAAAAAGTCGGACAGAGAAATGCTATAAGTACTATTTGGATGTTCTGTTCCAAGCTGCAAGACCAACAATTGATTGAGAGAATGCTCATTCTCCCCGCACCTGACAGATCACACCAAAATGATAAGTAGAAGACAACAACATCGAATTACCCCAGTCCACTTTGAAAGCCTAACAAATGACAAAAAAATAAGTTACCCTCCACAGATGATTATTCCAGATTCCGTAACAACAGCAGTGTGAGAAAACCGCCCTCGAGGTTGCTGACCACATATATCAAGCTGAGTCCATGAACAACTATTTGGCTCAAGAGTCCAAACGTCATTGTAGTAATGCTTGTCTCCAACCCCTCCAATAACACAAAACTGCAGTCCACGAACATTTTTTTCTAATAATGATTCTTTTCATATCGCAAATAGAAACAAATTCAACAAAATCCACTATTACTTGCCTTTGTACCAATATTGACAGCAGCGTGACCTGCTCTAATACCCGGAGAAGAACCTCGAATATGAAGCTGTTGCAAAATACAGAACAACCATGAGACCGTACCCTATTAGAACATCTACATGGATCATTACTCTGTGAATCAAAATTGCATTAGAGCAGCAAAGTGAACTTCATACCTTTGACCAGGTAAGTGTAACCATATCAAGCACATCGACATCACCATAATACCTATCGCCACGATCACCACCATACACAAAAAGCTTGTTACCTATTGCAACAGCACTGTGACTATCTCTGGGAACAGGAATATCACCCTTCAGCTCAGGAGAACTCCAACGCATGGTTTTGAGGTCTAAAACATGCAGGTCGTTCAAATACTTGGCTTCTCCTTCTCCACTACCCCCGAATATCACCATCTTATCATCACCAATTAGTGTAGCAGAGTGACTTTCACGAGGGGAAGGAGGAGTCCCCTTACATTCAGGACTTATCCACTCTTTAGTCTCTAGATACAAAATATGAATGTCATTTACCTTCTTGTAACCATTTGTGCCCCCAAACACTATCATCTGGCGCCCAACCAGAACAGCACTGTGGCTGTCTCTTGGGCCAGGTCCTTTACCCTTTGTAGTCAGTGTGCTCCAAGCCATTGTATCTAGATTTAGTATAATAACATCACCGAAATGCAAACCCCCACAGCATCCCTGAAAAATGTAAAATCCATCACAACATTGCAGAGGAAATCGAAACAAAATCACGACTTATGCTTGTGGAAAGGTTCCTTCTTGTAATTAGCTTCCCTTCAGTTAAAATCAGCTTCAAATTGAATAAAACAATTGCAGAACTCCATGCCTAATGTAATGTTATGTAAGACAGTTTTCAATTCTTTCTATTTAAACTAAAGCTAATGAATGAGATCAGAGAATAAATCACATGTTAAAGAATTAAGTTAGTAGAATTGGACTAGAATCCTGACCATAGTTCCATTTTTTTCCCCTAAAATGTGGGGGGCAGTGTTGGTATCGGTACATTTTGTTTTTTCAAAGACATGGAAAATGAAACAATTTAAGTAGCATATTTGTTTGCTTGAAAAGGCGAGTCGCGGGATGACAGTAAGAAGCACAAGGGCACAAAACTATGTTTTGATGGGACACACATGATGTGACTATATTTATAAAACATTAACCGTCATAAACCATGTCTAACTTGAAAGAGGCACTAACGCAAGGGACAGACAAAAAAAGCGAGAAAGATGGAAGGAAGAGAAGGAGGTGGTGGGGGAAGAGAAGCACTTCTAAATCAAGATAAGCTGGACGTTGGTCATTCTCATGGGAAAACAGCTGTCCGACAACTAGATAGAGAAACTTCTTCAGATAACATTCCAGCAGCGAACAGGAAGAACCCGAAAACAATCAACAAAAACATAAAGTAAAAAAATAAATAAAAAAAGGGGAAAAACTGCTACCGCTACCGCTACCGTTGAAGCAAAAATATGTCTCCCTTGCCCAATATATGTGCCGCAAGGATGTTGTGTTGCAATCATGAATCAACAAGATGAAGGCAAACCAAGCACCAAAATTTTTATTAAAAAAAAAAAAAGGGCCTCTAACAACATCTTTCCTGAAAAATCTTTAGATGTGATCAAGTTGTTTGAAACCACAAGGGCAGAGGAAAAGTTTTCCGGCCTTTTCTTTTTTTTTTTCTAAAGAGAAAAATTAAACCTACCCCGTACACATAAAGGAGACCATGAGAGTAGCAGGCAGAGTGCCCCCATCTCTCAGAAGGATTAAACCCCACAAGCTTAGGATAGAGCCACATTGCCTTCTCCTTTAGAGCCTCATTTCCCCGAGAACCCATTCAATTATCTCTTCTTTTCCCCTTTATCCCTTTCTCACTCTTTCACTGGGTTGAAACTATAGCTCCACTTTAACGCAGTGCTTGACGATGATAAAGAAAGGAGAGGGAGAGAAGTGGCGGGTCAAAATGACAAGCAAGGTGACATATCAACAATCAGTGTCAATGGACATGAAAAGAAGGGTGAGTCCCAATCACTGTGGCAACCAACATTAACATCAGCTGGTGGGGGTGAAAAGAGCTGATTTTTTTTTCCCAAAATTTTTTTTATTTATTTTGACTAAAAATATAATCTTTTTTAAGCAGGATTTGGGGGTGGGGTGGGGGGAACAAAACTTACTGTTTTTAACTTGACAAAACACTTAATATTGCAGGTCAATTACATTGCATGGCTGGATATGCTTTGGAATACAAATCAAGTTATTTATCAATTCAACGTGGAAATATGACTAGATGAAGAAGAAAATTATATATATATATGTTTAGTTGTTTCGTCTCTTTTAACATTTATCTACCTGAAATGATGGGAGTGGAAGTGTGGGAAGTATTGGTTTGTGGAAAGTGCTGGGCAGGGTGTTTGGGTTTTCTTTTTTCTTTTGAGGATTTTGTCACCCCATGAGGTAGTGAGAAAGATCTTTTCTTTTCTGCCTCTTTCTTTTCTTTTCTTTTCTGCCTCTTTTCGCCAAACTAGCAAGCATGCTTTTTTTTTTCTTTCTTCTTCTTTCTTTGTTGGCATGATGTTGGGATTGATGGGGAGGATTAGGATTTACCCCCACTCTCTTTTATCTCTTTCTTTCTCCCACCCCAATTCCCAAGGTGGTTATTGATGCGGATCTAGAAATGTGTCCCCTCAAGGTTCCTGGGGAGAAGTGTAGGGCCTTTTTGTGTTAAGCAAATTCTTTTCCCTTTTCAGTTTTGGGGAATGGAGTGTGTTGTTTCCTTTCCTTCAATCAAAAGGTTTGAGGTTTTCCAAAGGTGATGGAACAGAAAAGCATTCGCGAAAATGAACTGATTCTGCTCCTAATGCCATTGAATAGTTTTATAAACTGTTGCCCAAAGTCTTAAAGAGGAGTAGAAACAGATTTAGAACTAGGGAGACACTCTTTAAGTAAATTACATTCAACTTGTTGTTCTTTAAAATGACATGACCAGTCGATTATGTCATGCACATGGCCGTCATTCACTTGCCTTTTCTTTTGGTACATAATAGGCCATTCATAGACTCACCTCACCCAGGTGAATATATTGTAGTTTTGCTTTCCTCGTCTTCCACCCACCCATTCCTTTATTCTACCCCCTCCCCCCCCCCCCCCCCGGTGAATATATTGTAGTTTTGCTTTCCCCCTCTCCCCCCCCCCCATCCCTTTAATCTCCCCCCCCCCCCCCGGTGAATATATTGTAGTTTTGCTTTCCTCGTCTCCCACCCCCCCATCTCTTTTTTCTCCCTCCCCCCCCTCCCAAGCCCCCCCCCCCAAAAAAAAAAAAAAAGAGTACGCTTAAAATGTTCCAAAACCTTTAGAAGAGAGGGAAGGGAAGACAAGGATAAATGGAGAGAGATAATTGAAAAAAAAAAAAAAAAGGCACAACATGACATGCTATTCAAGGTGTCTTGAGACCTATAATATATAATTAAGAACATAGAAAATGAAATGGAGTGAAGCAAGTACAAAGGCATAGAAAAACACGCACGAACGCGAGGGGAGTTCTCATACTGCCGCTACCACTCTTGTAATATTCCATCTATCTCTCTCTCTTTCTCTTTCTGTGTGTCTGAGATGAGACGGAGATAGAAACATGGCGGTAAAAATAATCAGTAGTATGCATGTGGTTTTTAGTGTCTCTCGATTCCCGCAAACATCTAGAAATCCAATTCCCTTTTTTTTTTTTTCTTTTCTTGCATTCTCAACTCTTAGGCTCTGCCGTTGTCTTTTATTAAAAGTCTCGCAAGTGGAAAAAATAAATGAAAATTTGGAAGGACATCCATCCTATCGAGAATACTCCAACAGCTTTCCACTCCTTTCACGGCGATTATTTCTCTCTCTTTCTCTCTCCTTTTTATTATTATTATTATTATTTTATTTTCATGTAAACCACAAGAAAGCACGAGTGTAAGAGCTGAGTACACTAGGAATTTACAAGCACTCGTCTGAGCCTACCCAATTAGACGTATATCTAATTTTAATAGAAATTCTAATAAAAAGTTAAATTTATAATTTTGTAATATAAATAAAATTCTCTTATCGCCTTATTTTGTAATAAAATAATGATAATAATAATAATATTATTATTATTATTATCGTTATTAAGTTAATAAGGGGCATCTTTTTCTCTTTCGTGACGACCCAAATTAATTGAACTGTTAGGAAATATTTAATTACATTAGGTCTCAGAATGTAAATGGATGGAAACTTCACATCTCCTCAACGAACACAAACACGTTCGTGCTATTAGGAAATACTTAAAACTACATTTGCTTTCAGAAAGTAATTATTTTTCTTTTGTTTTCTTCTTAAATTTTGCAGCTTGATAAATATTGTAATATTCTGGCCTTGGCCTTTTTGTTTCTTGGAATACAAAACAAAGCTGCCTCAGCGTGACGGGTACGTCCAGTTGATAGTCGCCGGAACCGATGCCCAATACACAACGGCACACTTTCTTCGACTATCTCGCTCCATCCTCTGCATCAATTAATTAATAATCACCCTGTAAGCTACCATCTTAATTCCCCCCCCCCCCGCCCTTTCTTTCTTTTTTTTTAAACGTAGAATCATTTTCAAAAGTAATTAAGCATGACCCCTCGTTGCTCACGGCTCTCTACTTAAAAGGTATGTATGTATGTATATATATAGGATATTCTTTTAAGAGATTTGAACTTGAAATCATGCGATATTCGAGCTCGCAATTTGTATTTGCATGCTCCTGTAAAGGCTTTTCATCTATCTCTCAGCCCTTTTTAATGGAACCCTCTTACCGGTCCATGAACTCTGTTCTGACTAAAGTAAACAGTGTGCTGTCAACGAGGTCGGGAGCACATATCATGCAGCCTAGTGAAAAGGGAGCAGAGGTTTATTGCGGTAGAACAAAGAATTGAATGAATTTAACGTTCGGGGCCTCATTCAGAGCTTTGCACATGTGCAGCTGAATAAATTAATGCTCCAGAACCTTTGGTCAGATGTGCATATTGTAATTTGTAAATGTGAAGTTCAGGAATCAGAGACTTTACAATCGAGGCGTGCGATTATTTATACCACGAGCCAGACATGACTTGAGATGATTTACTTCAGCCTTCCTTTTAACTTTAGCAACGAGTACGCCAACGGTGTTTTGGTTACATATCCTTGCTCCTATAATAAAGGCCAAGAGGTATTTCAATTGTGGGAACTTGAACGGCAACTGTTCACTACACAAAGATAAAAGAGGTTAAAAAGGTAGATCATGCACGTAAAATAAACTAAGTACGAAGCTTCCTCCAAGGTATTGGTTCATTATGCTGGAAAATCTTTAGTCACATACCTATTATGGTTAGAACTAAGAATGAAGATCAAAAGGAGAAGAGACTTCTTTGCTCGTCTGTTGGATTCAATAGCCATCCGCAGAACATCCATGCTGCCCCAACCACAGATAAAAGTGATAGCATGGCCAGAACCCCAAAATGTGAAACATCATTGGCAATTATTGCAACTCCTAACATTAATGACTCTGCCAAACTTGCAACAGAAACCTCTGTTATTCCTATAAGGTTTGCTTTAGACGATGGGATCCCAGTTTGAAGAATCTGTGCCCCAACGACATCGAAGGACATGTGGCCTAGCCTTGATAATACCTACATAGGAAGAACACAAAATTTTATCAAGAGACGATTTTCATGACCATCTAATATGGAAATTCTCAACAATTTATATACAGGAACAACAACAGGTTTACTCAAAAGGATTATAGTTGAAACATTCTGTGGATAAACATTATAGCATGCATCAAAATCAAGACAACAACAACAGTGATTCTTACAATCAATCCCAGGAAGAAAAGAAGCAGGCTCTGTTGTGAAAGAGATCCACTCAAATATACTGCAAAGGCTACAGCAAGGAGTGAAGCCTGGAATATTAGTCCAGCTGCTCCAGCCTGGTCAAAGAGAGAATAATTATAAGAAATTGACGCAGAACAGAAATTGTTTGGTAGTGGTAGGCTAACATGTGAACAAGAACAAAAACTAACCTTCAAAATTCCTAGTTGCCTGATCAATGTTGCAGAAAGAAATGTTGCTGCAACACCCATGAAAGCACATAATCCACTAAAACCACCAATGATAGATGGATTTATCCCTGCTAAGCAAAATTCCATATGTTTTCTTGGAGTTAATTAATCAATTCACGGAAGCCTGAGCAAGACATCCAGCACAAATTTGTGGAAAGTATCATAGGAGAAAACACATTCCACAGCAACTACTACTTTCAAAATATATAGATGCAAAAACAAGAAGGAATGTGGTATTTTCAAAAACTGCCTCTTGAGTAATGCCATGAATGTTAACTGTAGAAAGTCCTCAAGCATGCCAAAAAGTATTCCTCTAAACATGCAACAAAATCTGCTTCTATATAAAACCCTTGAACTTGAAGTCTGACACTTCATTCCAAATAGAAATAAAGATCTCCTATAATGATTTCATGACAAATGGGCAAAGGATCTTACCGCGCTGTGTTAAAAATGCTGTCATCAAACTGCCTGGGGCAAGAACAACATTAAAATAGAGTAACACATAGGCAAGGCTTGCAGGAAGAACTGGCTGCTGCATGTATTCCTTCCACCCAAGTTTGATAGTATCCACTGGTTATAAAGAAGATAGATTAATAAATACAGAAGGTCATTAGATCATTTTAGTGAAAGCAAATGTACAGTCCTTTTACCTATAGTGCTAGTATCAGCCACAGCTCCTTCGATGGACTCTTTGCAGCATCTTTGGGAAGATTTTGAATGGTCAAGCACCCCAGTACAATTGTTGTTGGTGAACCATGAGAGCCCAACCTGATAAACATTGTTAAAGGATGCCAGATGACAGAAGAGATCATTAATTGATAAATAATATAGCAGGAAGCATACCATAACTGGTAATGACCATATCATTAGACCAGCAGCAAACTTCAAGCAGGTCACTGGGTCATACTTTGAGAGAAGAATGCCAAATATGGATGCTCCAGCTATCTGTAAACAAATGTGAAGATATGTTTACCAGATGTCAGTTTCCAAAAATGACTTGTCATAACAATTTAACCTTATTTTATTTTCCAACGGATCTGAATGCTATATATCCTAACAAGTAAGCTATAAGCAAACTTGAGAAAATTCCAGAAAATGACTAATTAAACAAGAAAACTGATTGAGATTTTAGTGAATACCTCACAAAGAAGATCAATCCGATTAAGAACAGCATTTGCTTGTGCAAGTGCAATTGGCCGGTTTATTCCTGCCAACTTTACATACAAGAAAGGTCAGAGTGCAAAAACTTTTCAGAAAATATGAGAATATTCATGAACAAGTAAAGCAACAAGAAGGGCGTTAAAAAGGCACTACCAGCACAACCCAATCACGTTCTATAGCAACTCCCGTTGCTACTCCACATAGCCTCTCGATAGAGCCCGCAATGACAAGTACAACAAACCATGGTTGTACAAGAAAGGATGACGAGGAAGCAGGGGAAATGGCATGGGCACGGATTATCATAGTTGCAGATAAAAATTGAGCAGCAGCCTGAAAGAAGCAGGATACTGAAGAAGCAAAGTGAAAAGGAAAGACCTATATTTAGCAGCTTGCATATACAATGTTAAAGTAGTCACCTGAACTACATTTAATGAAACATATGCAGGTAACCTTGGAGAATTATCCATAAGCCTGCCAAGCAGAGGGCCTCCAATGATTATTGTAAGCTGTTTAGCACAATGCTTGTCAGAGACTGTTCTCCTAACTCTAAAACATATGTGCTCGATTTTCTTATTTAACATATCATTACCTTTGCAAAGAAGCCAATTATCGCAACTGGTAGGAGACTTGGATGAAGCAAAGCAATAGAAGAAGGCCAAACAAAATTCCACAGCTGTTCCACTAAATTCCCAGCTAGGCAACTAACATAAAGTGCTGCAACATACAAGTCCTTCGTGTTAGATGATACACAGATAATCTAGGCTATTTTGAAAACAAAAAACAGACAGCAGATTATTTGATCTCTAGGAAAGGGCAAAGGTTGTTGCAAGTATGTCACCAAACAAGAATAGTTGAGAAACATTTTGACATAATCCCCTCCAAGTCCGACTGAATAAAAAAATAAAAAAAGCCATCACAACTAGACATTGTTCTCAAGTAAAATGAATGTTGCATACCGAAAGAGGCAACACCACCCATAGGATGAACAATTCCATAGAGCAGTCAGTATGCAAGAAATACAGAACACATAAAAAGTTATAAGGATTTGATGCTGCTGCCAATGCTTCAACAACAACTGGACTGCTCAGTGCAAGGACATAATCTTAATGACACAGCAGAAATTGTTTAAAATTCATGACTACCTAGTTGCTATTTTCTAATGAAAAGAGAGAGAGAGAGAGAGAGAGAGAGAGAGAGAGACAATGCTATTGCTTGTTAGATATCTGTTGGATTCTAAATGGTTTCATGTCTTTGAAGCTAAAACCATATTTTTGTCAGACTAGAACAGAGAAGAGCTTACCATATAATCCAGCAGGATGTGCTGGGGTTGCAGCCAGGGCATTTTGCTCCTCCTCTGATAAAACCTAAGAAGCAAGCAAGAGAAACATGAGAAAAAAAGTACATCAACACACAAACAAATGAGAAAATAACTAATGTCAACTGATCATACAGGCAAAGTTGTCAGAAGACTGCCAACATAAGTTGCTTCGGCAAGTAGACTTAGAGATTCGGCCTCAAGGATGTCAGATTTAAGATGAACAATAGGGGCTGAACATTCGGGCTCAACATCCAATAAATTCTCTGGGACATCTTCATCAACCACAACTTGGCTGTTGTGCAAGTCGGCATTCCTAATTGAGTGCTGTGACTTGAAGTTGCGGAACCTAAAAAAATTTCCCATTCCCAGAGGGTACAGAGAAAACTTGAGTCCAACATGTAAATTGAAATGAGCAGAATTGCCGTCATTTTATCATCGGCTTATAAAAGCTCGCTTGTATACTATGTCCATTAATTTATTTCCTCAGAAAAGACAGTAAATTGCAAAAATCAAATCTAAAGCTTCACTCCCGAATTCACGAGTCACCAATTCACCTCTGAATAATCTCAATTGTAATAAACAGAGTATAAGCTCGTTATTTTTTCATTCGTTCTCAAGAGTAAGTGAAGGATACTCGTTTCAGTAGAAATTCAAAAGGCCATAATCAATCCGCAACTCAACAAATTCTTCTATTTTGCCCTATACTCTCCATAAACGAGCAAATCCCATTAAATGGAAAATATATATATATAGAAAAACAAACTACCTGTAAGAATATGGGATGGAGTGAAATTTTAACTGGCGAAATCGAGAGACGGGCGGTGTAGACAGAGACGCTTGCCGGGTCGACAAGAGATCGAAATAGAGAGAGCGTGAAATGGTGAACATGGCGTTAACGTCAACAACCCCAAGTAGCTTATTGCGAAGGAAGGACCAGTTATACACTTACTTGCAATTCATGCAGATTTTCAAACTTTGAAAGAAAGGTCTCCCTCTTAACTCCAATGGCTTAGATTTCATTTAAAACACCAAAAAGAAGATGGGTTTATCAAGCGTAATGGTGAAAACAAATAGTTTCTTTGCATAGGTTTAGCAGGGGTTGGTTGTTTCAGTGAGGGGTTGGTTGTTTCAGTGAGGGGTTGTTTGTTTCAGTGAGGGGTTATCTCAGTTCAAGGTAATTTGCTCTTCTTTGAGCCCACTTCCAGGCGGACAATACAATACAAGCTGGAAGCTTGCACTTGCAATTGCTATTGCTATTGCTATTGCTACGTGTGGCTGTTAATTGTGTCAGAGCCATCGTTTCATACCCAATAGAGTTCACCGCGATAAATTTTATTTTAAATTTATCAAATACTTGATTCTCTTAAATATTTATTTTGAGCCAATATAATAATAAAGAAAAATAAAAATTGTAGATAGTTGTTAATAATTATAAAAAAAATAAATTAAATAAATGAATATATATATAAGAAAGATATATATAATTAAAAATTAATTTTTTTTAAAAAAAATATTTTAATACTAACTTTTTTTGTATTTACTGTGTAAACAATAATATGAACAAACAAAGATAATGGATGTATAATAATATATTGGGAATGGGTGTGGGTGTGGGTGTGGGCAGGTGGGTTTCCCATTCCGTAGGATAACAAAGCCCATTCTCACAAGTGAGTTTGGGGGTTAATTCTACACAATCCCCTCCATCGAATTGGGCTAACGCGGAGATGTGTTAGCATTTTCTCGAGACAAAATTATGGCCCCACCACTCCTCAGATGAAATTGTAGCCCAAACAAGATGGCCATTGTTGGATCAGATAAATTAAATTAAACCCCACTTCTTTTCTTCTAATGTATGTTAAAGTGAAAAGGGTAGGGCATGGCATAGCTTCGCTTCATGTTAATGTTTTTTTTTTTTTTTTTATTTGTGTGTAATTGTTATTGTTATCCTCTGTCTCTGGCTCAAATCTTGGAGGGTGGATAGCAAAGTAAACAAACATGAACCCAATGCCACCCCCAACTGCCTTAACCGCCGCCACCACCGTTAACCTACCTTTACCTTGGCATCATCATCTTGTATCAGAAGACCTGAGCACACCCACCACCAACACCAAGAAGCTTACCCAAAAAGCAATCCTAGACATCCTAAATACCAAATGCAACAATTCTCTGCACTCTATCAAACAATTACATGCTGTGGTTCTAAGGAGTGGCCTTTTTCAAGACCATTATGTTTCTGGCACCTTAGTGAAATGCTATGCAAATCCTCAGCTTTGCAACTTGGACTTGGCTTTAAAGGTCTTTCATTGTGTTCCTACTCCTAATGTCTTCGTCTTTAATGTTATAATCAAAGGTTGCTTGGAAAACAGGGACCCTTTTAAGGCAATACAAATATACAGCGATATGGTGGCCGCCAATTCTAGGCCTAATAGGTTTACCTATCCTACACTGTTCAGGGCTTGCAGCGCTGCACAGGCAACCAAAGAGGGGTCGCAAGTGCACGCTCACCTAGTCAAACGAGGTTTTAGCGGAGATGGGCATATTAGAAGTGCTGGGATTCAAATGTATGCAAATTTTCACCTTGTTATGGAGGCGCGGCGATTGCTTGATGAGGTTGGGGAATCAGATGTTGTTTGCCATAATGCCATGATTGATGGGTATTTCAAATGTGGGGATGTAGAAGCGGCTAAAGAATTGTTTGAAAGCATGAGGGATAAAAATATTGGTTCTTGGAATGCAATGATAACTGGATTGGCTAAGTGCGGCGTGGTTAGTGAAGCAAGGGAATTGTTTAATGATATGCAAGTAAAAGATGAGATAACTTGGAGTGCTATGATTGATGGGGATGTTAAAGGAGGTTGTTATAAAGAGGCCTTGGAAGTTTTTGGTTTGATGCAGAGGGAGGAAATTAGGCCAAGTAAATTTGCTTTGTCAAGTGTGCTAGCTGCATGCGCTAACTTGGGAGCTCTTGACCAGGGACGTTGGGTTCATGCTTACTTGAAGAAGAATTTTATCAAATTGGATTCTATATTAGGCACTGCTTTGGTGGATATGTATGCAAAGTGTGGGCGGGTTGACATGGCCTGGGATGTTTTTGAGAAGATGAGAATGAAAGAGGTCTTCACTTGGAATGCTATGATCTCTGGGCTAGCCTTGAATGGTAGAGCAGAGGAGGCTATTGAGTTTTTCTTTAAGATGCTGAGAGGAAACTTCAGGCCAAATGGGATCACCTTTGTTGGTGTCTTAAATGCTTGTGCTCATGCTGGAACGGTCAGTAAGGGACTAGAGATTTTCCATTCTATGAAGAAAGTGTTTGATGTTGAACCTGAAATGGAGCATTATGGATGCCTAGTTGATCTTCTTGGGCGAGCAGGGCGCTTGGCAGAGGCTGAGGATCTTATACTTTCAATGCCAATGGAACCAAGTGCGGCTGTTTTGGGAGCACTTTTAGGTGCTTGTAGGAAACACGTTGATGTGGAATTAGGTGAAAGAGTGGGGAAAATTTTACTTGAATTAGAGCCACTGAATAGTGGTCGATATGCATTGTTGTCAAACATCTATGCTAAGGCTGGGAGATGGGATGATGTTGCAGATGTGAGGAAACTAATGAAGGAAAGAGGAGTCAAGACCACTCCTGGAAGTAGCGTGATTGAGCTTGAGAGCGTTGTTCATGAATTCAAAATGGGAGATGGATCTCACCCACAGATGAAGAAAATCTATTTGATGTTGAAAAGTGTGATCGAGAGGCTAGAGACGGAGGGTTATTTGCTTAATACTTCTCAAGTTTTATTTGATATTGATGAGGAAGAAAAGCAAACATCACTCAAGTACCATAGTGAAAAGCTTGCAATAGCTTTTGGATTGATCAGCACAAAGCCAGGAACAACCATCCGTGTTGTGAAGAATTTAAGGGTGTGTGAAGACTGCCATTCTGCCACCAAACTTATCTCACAGGTGTACGGCCGAGAGATTATTGTCAGGGACCGCGTGCGCTACCATCATTTTAGGAATGGAATGTGTTCATGCAACGATTTTTGGTGAGTAATGGTGATGGCAGAAATGACCAAAGAGCATCAGTGTGTATAAAGTCCATGGAAGGCACAACTGGGGATGTATGTATGCGGAAGGTTTATGACAGGTCCTATTGATCACGCACATGGCCCATTGTGATATTGGCATATCCAACAGATACAGTTGTGTGCTGCTCTCACCCTCACTACTAAAAGAACAGTGCCTTTTCTTTCTGGTTTTGCCAATGAACAGCTTAGTTTGCTAAAGCAACTCAGTTCTTCAAACAAAGTGACATTGGAGAACAAATCAGACAGGATGTGGCCAATTCAGGGGTCTAGGAGCCTTATCAATTGTAAAGCAAAACCAAAAGACCAACAAATGCCTCCCCCTTAATCTCTTTCCCAATTTTTCCGATATTTGGATCACTAATGTTGTACTCTTTATTTCATTTGTCATTGTTGAAACTAGAAATTACCCGTGGCAAGCTCAGCAGCCATCGTTCTCATTGGATAGATGGCGTTTAGCAAAAATGCGATAGGGCTAGTGGTCAAGTCATACAACCATCACATGCATGACAGAACATTTGTAACAGAGGCGCTTATAGTTGCATACCATATATGTACTTACAGTTGAGTGGTTTACACTTATTATTTGCTAATTGCTGCCTGCTGATCGGTTGACATCTCTTTCAGATTCTCTCTCTCTCTCTCTCTCTCTCTGTTTTTTTTTTTTTTCTTTTCTTTCATGCTACATATATTTACAATGCAATCGTCCATGGTCAATCAACAAACCTTTTGAGGTGGGCAATTATTCGGATAATAATGGTGAGCATCGGATAATGACCCAGCAGGATTGCCATAGTTATCATAACTGTTGTTCATGTCATCATCACTTGTACCATATTAACTGGTAGAAGCACTACTGGTTTGTTTATCATTACTGATATCATTTGTTGGCGCTGATCCTGTCATTGAATTACCATACATGCTTGATTTTTCAAAGTGATCATTTGGATTATCGTCCCTTAAAGTATTGCTGACAGTATCCAATTCTCAGCCGTGGTGAGCATAATTCATGACTTCTGTTTCATTTCCTCCGAACACAAGCCTTCCGGCATCAAGATGGAAGCAAAATATTGCCAATCCAAGAAGAGAGAGCATTACATGAACTGTCTTCGTCGTCAGCCTGTGCCTTTCAATCAACAACAAACGATGTAAAATGTTTAGCAAGTTTAAAAGCGACCACTACTTGGAATGGACTTCCAACCGAAATCAAATAACGAGGGTTAATGAAGTACCCTTTGTTTTCTTCCTTCTTTAAAGTTAACATTGGTGGATGTATATTGCTTCTAAGGAGGAAAATTTATATCAGAACCATTTTTAGTAATCATGATTAGTTCAAAAGACAAGAATTTTAGAGAAGAGCACTAGGGATATTAAGAGATGGTAGACAGACCACACATATTTGAGCTTATTTGGAGGCCATTTGCCGGTGTGCTGGAAAGTAAAAAGTGGCCACGATATGGTAGCAGCAATTATGAATGAGAGAGGAAAACAAGCGAAATGTTATCAATATCCCATGGTGGATTGAGGTTCACTTGGTGTTTTCTTATTCATTCTCTCATTGTGTTGGCATTACAGGGTTTAACAATCAATAGGCAACCCTATTCCACAGCCAGTTCACCGTCTATTGTGCTGAGCGGCTAACTAGCAATAGATGATTATTGGCAGAGAAATGATAACATCATTAAAGTGCCCTGCCTGGCTTGCATGTATTAAGAAACTGACGAACAAAAAAGCTTTATGACGATGATATGTGTAATTCGTGGTTTTGCCATGTAGAAGAGGTTGGCCCTCGCAAAGGCCAAGTCTTAGCTCCATCTTTATCCATTTAAACAAGACCAGCATTAGCAATTAGGCCAACATTTTGACCTCATTACTACAGTTCACCTTATATGTAAGTCATTAATCTGGTCATTCAAGAAACACTGTACCAAAGAGAAATAACTATAAAAATAGAGAAGCAATAAAAAGGATGAACGAGTAGACTAGCTGGTTTTCTTACAGCAAATATAGTTGGCGCAATATGTTGTACGTTCTCAAACGCTTTGGGTGAGTTTACACCCCTGTGACTTGTGCTGACCCCGTCGTATCTGAGACAGCATATTTGGGCTAACTAAGCCCATCATTGTCTTCATCCAGCCCATCCAGGATGGACATGTTTTGGGCTGCCCATGAATCATGCCATGCCATCCCATACCAAACCATATTTATTCATATTCGGACCAACCCACATCTTACCCAATTAAAAGAAAATAAATAAAATATAAAAAAAGAGGGGCCGGGCGGGGGGGGTCCTGCTGACCTCGTGGATAAAGAGCCAAAATTTCCAATGCTTGAAGAAGGAAAACCAATCCTCTGTGCCACCAAAGCCACTCATTTCAAGCTACCCTCTCTACTTTTCCTTCCCATAAACGCAATTGATTGCAAACAAGCCAATCCGGGAGTACCATGCACAAATAGCAATTGTCAAAGACATACCAAAGACAAGAATGTCTTAAAAGAAACTTGAGATAACCGAACGACCGAAGCATTCTTTACCCGCCATCCATAACATAATGAGTTTAACCTCCAAGAGCCATGCCATGGCCATGAAATTTTTGTCACCACGTTCTTCTCTGCCACACCCCAATTCTCTGTTATCCTTCACTCCGACTCCAAAAGGGCCAAAACCCATCTCTGGCAAGGTCCATTTGTTCGAGTTGAGATCAAAAAACGTGGCCTTTACTAGAAGAACGGTGGCGAAGGTGAAGGCTTGTGTAAAGGTGGAGCAGAAGAATGACCCAGAAGAAACGGCGGGAGGTGGTGAGTGGGGGAAGGTGTCTGCAGTTCTTTTTGACATGGATGGAGTGTTGTGCAACAGTGAAGAGCCTTCTAGAATGGCGGCTGTTGATGTTTTCGCTGAGATGGGAGTTGAAGTTACAGTGGAGGACTTTGTGCCATTCATGGGCACAGGTAATTGATATTTAATAATGTTTCCATTTGAGCTTTTTTGGGGTTGATGCACAGCTAATCTTAGTTTAGTTTATAGTCCTTGCTTCTTCTCTTTTCTGTTCTTCTCTTCTGCGATGAGTATGTACTCTCATTTGGCAGAACTAAAATCCTCATTCTCTATATGATTGGCCTATTATCTAGTTTTGCTAGTAAATATACGACTGAACTGATGGTCCTGCTTATTTTAGGCGACTTCTAATAGAAAGCCACTATTTTTGCTCCCAACTTTTGAATAATGTACCAGGTGAAGCAAACTTTTTAGGAGGGGTCGCTAATGTTAAGGGAGTGAAGGCATTTAATCCCGAGACAGCCAAAAAGAGGTTCTTTGAGATTTACTTAGATAAGGTGAATCATCTGAAACTCTGTCCTATTGTGTGAAGGAATGCAAATTTGTTACATGATGTCTATAATTTCAATTGTCGCAGTATGCAAAACCAAATTCTGGAATTGGATTCCCAGGCGCCCTTGAACTCATTACTCAGGTATCTAGTACAAATTCCGAATTCACACAATACAACATATTTAGGCTGCATTAATTCAAACAAATTATGTAATGATGCTTCTGTACAACAGTGTAAAAACAAAGGCCTCAAAGTTTCTGTTGCATCAAGTGCTGATTGTATCAAAGTTGATGCAAATTTAGCAGCTGCTGGTTTGCCATTGTCAATGTAAGTTAACCCATGATTTGTCAATGTAATTTAGAAATTAGATCAAGGAGTGAATGCGTGATGCATGTAGGTATGCATCTTCTATGCATGTAAACTGGAAATGTAGATATTGTACCAATTTCACAGGTAATCATTAGTTTATCAACTGCTGTACAATCAAATCAAAATGACATCCAAGTGTTGAACTTGTTGATATAAGGTGTGATGCATGGGGTCCTTTTTTTTGTTTTTTTTTCTCTTTACATTGGGTTATTCCAAATGTCAGTTATTGGAAAATCTGCTCGTCATTTTCAAGCTGAGAGTTGGATTGTCAGAGGGCTTCTGTACTTACTATTTTGTAACCTCTTATTATCAGGTTCGATGCTATTGTATCAGCTGATTCTTTTGAGAATTTAAAACCCGCTCCTGATATTTTCTTTGCTGCATCAAAGATCTTGGAAGTGCCCCCTAATGAGGTATTCTAGCCTTGCAACTTTGTTTTCTTGGATAAGTCGAAACAAAAATAAGAGTTTAGCATACCACCTCTATCTAAATAGAAATTGGTAAACTTCATTATTTTAATCAAATTTTATACTTTTCCTAGTGTATTGTTATTGAGGATGCACTGGCTGGAGTGCAGGCTGCAAAAGCTGCAAATATGAGGTGAAAATGGAAATACAATTGTCTAATTGTTGTGCTTGTACATGCTCATTTCTCTTGTACAAACAGTAGAAATGGTTTGGAAGAATGCCTTACTGAATCTAGGCCAATTTCTTTTGTCTTATATAAATTTCCCGCATTTCTATACGTTTCTCACTTTCTGTTCAAACAATTGCTTCTTTTTTTCTCTTGATGCAATTGCGGGCCTAAACCATGGTCTTTCTGTGTATCTTGCAGATGTATTGCTGTGACAACTACATTATCAGAAGAGACTCTGAAGAATGCTGAGCCATCTCTTATCAGAAAAGAGATAGGTGGTATTTCACTTGAAGATATTCTCTGTGGTGGATCCGGTGGCTATAGTATGTAGTCCTGAAGATATGCTAAAAATATCAATTTGTACCATCAATGATTTTCGAGTGATGAAGCTTTTGTCTATCATGAAAGAACCTTTTTTTTTTTTCCTTTGTAATGGATATTCTTTATATTGGAAAATAATCCTCAAAATTAAAGCATTCTTTTCGTTCTTCTGCTGGACAAGAGCTAATAGCTTTGTTGTTATCCGAGCAGTTTCTGTCCTGGGTTCTATTTAAGACTAGTTGTATTTTCACACTTTAATGTCTGATAAAGCATGCTCTTGCAGATGAGAAAATGAAGGGACCTCATGTTCTGCATAATTCTGCACAGAATTCACTGGCAATGCTCAAAGATAGAACAGATAATGAGCCAATCATTAACAAATACAACAATGTTCTCTCCATTGGAGGGTAAGATCGGCTCTTTGTTTTTCAAGTTTTAATTGACTCATGTTGACTAATCATTTTTTCCTTTTCCTTGCAATTGACAGTTCATTATAAGTTTAGTCCTCTTAATGAAATGTGAGAAGATAGAGTCAATAACCATTATAATGCAGAAACAAATCCTTAAGATGAAAAGTCTAGCTTGAGATTGCAGAAATAATTGGACAGGTTTCAGGGTTCTCGACGCAATATATTGAGATTTGGAAGTTTGGGGATTGCTCTTACTTGTCTCTTCTTCACTGCCACAAACTGGAAGGTTAAGTAACCAACTTTTTATATCATGAACAGTGAACTATAGTTTCAGTTCCCAGGAATATATGGTCTGTGTTTTTAGAGTATTTTGACAACAATGGGACATCCTTCATTTCTGTCTATTTTACTAATTCCAAATGTGTGTATCTGTCCCTTAACAGACAATGCAGTATGCATCCCCTAAAGCTGTATGGAATCTGTTGTTTGGAGTTAAGGGGCCATCTTTTGATGAGAATGCAGGTAGAAGTACACCATATGCAATATAGCAATACCTGGTTACAATATTCCTTGTGTCTGTTCCTTCTCATTTTTATCGTTTGCAATATAATCTTCTTGCCATGTACTATGTGAAGTCATGAGATGTTGTTTTAAGGTCTGTAGTCACTATGATGCTATTTGCATCAAGTTGTGATTATGGTTAAGGTGGAAAGCTATACCAATGGCCTTCAATGTCTACAGGCAAGTTATCAAGAGTACAACAGTTTGTCAAGTACATATCTGATCTTGACACAAGGTAAGCAACAATCCATACTCTTGGCCTTTTCTTGATACCTCATTGCTATCATATAAAATATGGATAAACTTGTTATGTTGTCTGACCACGATTATCTCTATTTCCGACTGTGTCCTTTAACATGTTCTGGGTTGATTCTCTTTCTTTCTGTCAGTGGAACTGTTACCATCATGCCAGAGTTTCCACGTAATCTTGATTGGCTAAATTCAGCTCCACTTCAGTTCCAAAGGGTATTTTTCATTCAACTCTATTTTCTACGATAAACATGCCAGGCATAATGAACTTATTGTCAGAAAATGTGCTTCTCGTGGACTTTGCATTCAATAGGAAGTATATGATACAGCTTGAGTTACAAACTGTATCAACCTCATTGAGCAGGATCTGGAAGGAAAAGTGGTTCTGCTTGATTTTTGGACGTATTGCTGCATAAACTGCATGCATGTGTTGCCAGACCTAGAGTTTCTGGAGAAAAAGTACAAGGATATGCCGGTAAAACCCTCTTATAAAAAATTCAGTACTCTCTTTTTACTATTTTACCAATCAAGGATCCAAACAGTTCCTCTGTTTACTTGTGCCTCTACCTGTTGTGATTTGTTGTATGTTCTCATGTCTGCACAGTTTACTGTTGTGGGGGTGCATTCAGCAAAGTTCGACAATGAGAAAGAATTAGAAGCCATCCGCAGTGCAGTCTTACGCTATAATATTCTTCACCCAGTGAGTCAAATTCTGCAGTATTACTCCTATCTGTTTACTTCACGGTTCATGTTCCTGGTCGCATTATGGATATTTGTTTTTTGAAAAAAAAAAAAACAAAATCACATTGGGGAAAGACAGCATAATTGCAGTGTTTTGTAGGATTTCATAAGGATCAATGACAACACTTTTTGCATTTCAGTTGTCCAGAATTTTTTAAAAAGAAAATTGATGGATGTTGGCTTGCCTCCTTCAGTTGCTGGAAAGGGTGCTGCAATGTTTAATCTTGACCAAAACTTCTATCAGTGTAGGTTGTCAATGATGGGGATATGTATATGTGGCATAAGCTTGGCATCAATTCCTGGCCTACTTTTGCCATTATTGGGCCTGATGGCAAGCTTCTTGCACAACTATCAGGAGAAGGCCACCGAAAGGTACCCATGAACACTTCTACTCTTGCTCTGAAGATCTGACATATGCCAGTAAAGGAAAACTTTTTAGTGTAACTTTAACATTATAGCACTAAATTGGAGTTATGGATCCATTAAATTGAATGAGGCCATTGAAGAAATTTAGAACATGTTTTGTTGATTCTAGATAATATTATGAAGAATAGTCTGTCTGTCATAAAACATGAGTTATTATGCTACTTTATCTCCAGTGACAGACCAGTAGAAATGTTGCTTTTTCTCTGGTATATTTTAGGACCTTGATGATTTGATAGAGGCAGCTCTTCTGTATTACGGAGGAAAGAAGGTCTTGGATACTACACCAATCCCTCTGAGATTGGAAAAAGATAATGACACTCACCTATTTACCTCTCCATTAAAGTTTCCTGGAAAGCTGGCAATTGATGTGCTTAACAACCGGCTGTTCATTTCTGATAGTAATCACAACCGCATAGTAGGTTCCCTCTCTCTTTCTCCCTCATTTGTATGAACACGCTTATTTGATTGCACTCACTTGCAAGCATGTATTCACGGATGAACAGCAACACTATTCAGGTTTCCTTTAACTTCCCAAATATAGGTGGTCACTGATATAGATGGGAACTTTGTTGTCCAAGTTGGAAGCAGTGGAGAGGAAGGTTTACGAGATGGATCCTTTGATGATGCTACCTTTAATCGCCCTCAGGTCTGGCTTATTACTTAATCTGTCTCTCCATATATATGCTGTAGTTAATGTGTTGCCCTCAACTACTTCTTGATTCACATCTGTAATCTCATGCTGTAGTTATTTATTTGGAAGTATATGTACAAAAATTGTGTTTGTGTGCTTATCCAGGGTCTGGCTTATAATGCCAAGAAGAATATCCTCTATGTTGCAGATACAGAAAACCATGCTTTGAGGTACTTGCTACTTGCAGAACCATTTTTGGAATATATCCCAAGCTCAGCTGGCTCTTCTTCTTCTTCTTCTTCTTTTTCGGATCCATCAGCTGGCTCTGTTTGAATTGTTAAACAGAGATCTGATCTGATTCTCTCCACAAGATATAAATGTTAGAATATCAGCATCATCCTTGTTATAAATGGGTCTTTAATTGTTTGTTTATATCATTGTAGGGAGATTGATTTTGTTAATGAGATGGTGAGAACTATTGCTGGAAATGGAACCAAAGGTTCTGATTATGCAGGAGGAAAAAAAGGCACCAACCAGGTAAGGCTGGGAAAAAATACTGCTCTTTAACCAGGAATCACTAATGCTCAACTGCAGACTTTTACACTCTGTTACTGCATAACTAAAGTGGAGATATTGGCATTAGCACTACACAATGATTTTACAAACTTGTTGATTTGCCTCTTTGTTTAACATTTAGATCTACATTTGACTCTCTTTCAGCTTCTCAACTCCCCATGGGATGTATGCTATGAGCCAGTCCATGAAAAAGTTTATGTTGCAATGGCTGGCCAACATCAAATATGGGAGCACAATACACTAGTAGGGGTTACGAGAGCCTTCAGTGGTGATGGTTACGAAAGAAATTTGAATGGATCAAGGTACCACACATAATTTATTTTGTTGGTCATTCAAATTCTGCATCCTCTGTCATTACACAGCATGTAAGCTACTTCTATAGCTTATAATTTTGTAACATTAGATTTGTCCTTTCTTGGTTAGAGTTCCTATTTTCTTGGAGATCTTTTATAAAATGATGCTGCGAGAACTTTGAAATTAATTAATTTCTGTTTTTTCATTAATGAAATAGCTCTACAAACACATCATTCGCACAGCCTTCTGGAATCTCTTTATCTCCTGGTAACATTCAATGAAAACATGATATATTTTACAATCTATTATGTTATTCGTGTGAATCTTCAAGTCTTAAGACAAGAGCTTTATGTTAATAATTGTCAGTAGATACAAAGGCGCTATATGTTGCTGATAGTGAAAGTAGTTCCATTAGAGCACTTGACCTGAAAACAGGAGGCTCAAGGTTGATTGCTGGCGGTGATCCAGTTTTCCCTGACAACTTATTTAAGGTGAATTAGTTTCAATTTAAGAAACCATTTACAAAGCATTACCAACAATTCCTGAGGTATTTCAGATAGTAATATCTTATCTTTTATAACCGATGATCTGCCAAACGTTGCTAATTTATTGAATCTGCAGTTTGGAGATCATGATGGTGTTGGGTCTGAGGTACTTCTTCAACATCCACTGGGGGTTTTATGCACAAAGGATGGTCAAATATATATAGCAGACAGCTATAATCACAAGGTAGCAATTAAGGATGGTCTGAATTCTTTACTGTTGTGACATACAGCATTATATGTGCATATAGTAATAGCTTTATAGATGGATCTCATTAGATTTGAAATATATTGCTCATGAATTTAGTCAGTGGTCATTGAAAATCTTAAACCTACACAGCATCAACAGGACTCTCTGGATATCTGAAAATTTTTTTCCCTTGTCAATTTTCAGATCAAGCAGCTAGATCCAGCTACTAAAAGACTTACCACCATAGCAGGAACAGGAAAAGCTGGTTTCAAAGATGGAACATCACTAGCTGCTCAGGTTAGAAAAAATCTCACAATTTCTTTAGCTTGTAATGTCTATTTTCTATAACTATTTGTGAATCTGACAGGAACTATAAGAACATGCATGCTGAATGCACTAACATGCATCTAATTGGAGGTTTCTGTCTTTTTGGCTGGTTTGCTGTTGTCTACCGAAGTATATAGGTTGAAAGAAAAGAAAGAGTTACAAACAACTCACATATTATAAAATTTGCTATAATCAAAGTGGCTGAGCTGTGTGTTTTGGAAAGAAAGCAGACATGGCTCAGGATGCTTCTTCATTGTAGGATTACAAGAATTTTAGATCAAACTCTTTCATCCCATTCTTTTCATTACAATGATGTAACAAGGACCTATGTTACATTAACCTAATGATGTCTTTAAATAGCTAAAAGATGTAGAATATCATCCCACTGATTATTTCTGTTTTAACCTGCTTACCTTCAATATCAATTTTAATTCATTTATTTATGCTCTGCAGCTTTCAGAGCCATCAGGAATCATTGAGGCTCAAAATGGTAACTGTCTTTACTGCAAGAACTATGTATTTTTTTGGTACATGCAAGAGCTACAATGTATTGCAATTGTGTTAGACATGATATCTAATTAGTATTTCTCTGCAAATGACTGGATCTTATATTTGTTCTTGGTCAAAATTTTCAAATAATCTGATGGAAATTGGCCTTAGTCAAGCGGAGGACTTGCCTTTTAGTACACTATTCAAAATACATCCAGCCTACAGTTTCTTTTCACATGCACAAGGATTAAATGGATCATATCACTTCTCGTTGCTTCTGAGGCCTCTAATTATGCAAGTAATGAGTACATATTGAAGGCTTTGTCTGGTTATTTGCAGGAAGACTTATTATTGCTGATACAAACAACAATGTTATCAGGTGTCTAGATTTGAATAAGGAAGAGCCTGAACTTTTGACCTTGGAGCTGAAAGGAGTTCAGCCTCCTGCCCCAAAATCCAAATCTTTAAAACGTCTCAGAAGGCGATCATTGACTGATTCACAGATAGTTAAAGTTAATGGCAGTTCATCCAATCAGGGGAATCTGTTGCTCAGAATATCAGTACCTGAAGGATACCATTTCTCAAAGGTCAACTCAACATTGTCACATCACACGCCTAGTAGAATTGTTTTTCCTTAATTTCCCCATTTTGTTATATGTTAAAATCTTCTTCCTTGTATATTCACATGCAGGAAGCCCGCAGTAAATTTGTTGTTGAAATGGAGCCCGAAGATGCAGTGATGATTGATCCCTCAGATGGATACCTGAGTCCAGAAGGAACAGCGGTGCTTCGCTTTAGGAGATCCTCTGCTTCTGCTTCGACAGGGAGAATAAATTGCAAGGTATGCATTGTTTTCTGCAGTGTCCCTCAGCCTGACAAAGGAGAAGCTTTTAGCCTATTAATTTGGAGGATTTACTTTTGCTTAAAGAAAAGACCTCATAAAAATTTTAGAACTTTTCAGTCATTTAGAGGTAAATTATCAGGCTTGAGGTCTGTCCTTTGCAGGTTTACTATTGCAAGGAGGACGAAGTCTGTTTATATCAGTCACTTGTGTTTGAGGTACCCTTCCAAGAGGAAATTCCAAACTCCTCACCGTCAGAAATCACATTGGCATATCTCGTGAAACCCAAAGCTTCAACAAGCGGCTTGCAGCTATCTGTCACCCGCTGACAGCAACACCATGTAAATACTCCGTATTCGACTCACTATAATTATTTAAAATGCCCTTATTAGTCCTAATTGTCAATTATCATGCCATCTATTTTGTCAATTGCCGTGGTCAGTGCAAGACTTCATCTTCCATTGCTGTATTTCAGGTTATTCAATTTTGTTTCCATCATTAGTTTAATCACCCCATCATCATTATTATGGTTGACGTAAGCAAAGGATTGATTGCACGTCAAGGCACCCACTCGTTTGCGCTTGTTCTTAATTAGTTGGCTAAGCCCCTGATTTGGCAGCTAATTATTTTTAAGTTTGTGTGGTGTTGGTTTGTTGTTCCATTCATTCATACAGAGGACAGCTTAGCGCCCCACGTTCCAACACTGCTATGAGCAGATACAGACAATGTTGATCCAAGTCACTAACCACATCTTGTGACACAAGTGTGTGGGTGTCCGGTTTGTAAGATAAAAGGTCTTAAAAGACAATATTATAATGCAAGTAGACAGTTCGTTCCACCGAATCTCGTGCTTATCTTAACAGAAAACGTTTGGTTATGCACAAAGATCCATGGAGATGCACTAAACTGACGGATTTTATGCATAAACTTGATTTTTGTAATCTCTCGTCTTGATTCTAGCATTTACTCACATGAAAATCCTGTTTCTATATTCAATCAATTCCACGTTCTTGTTTTTTCATTAGAAAGTTCGTTCGTTCGTTCGTTGTGTCAAGAGGGATAGTTATTTTTATTTATATAAAATTTGGTACATGTCTTTCAACATTGAAATTTTGAGATCTCAAAAATAAAAATAAAAGTTTTTTACTATTGAAATATTGACAGGGAGGATAATCCAACCTACCTACCTCTTGCATATACATGTACTTCTTGTTTTCATGAAACAGTACGCACAGAGTCAACAGTCTGGATGATAAAGTAACACCATACGAACCTCTGCCTCCGAAGAATGAAACAAGGAAATCAATTTTCCATAGTGAATCAAGAATATTGTAATTAACTTATAATTGACAAACATTGAAATTATTAGATCGAAAGTCCCATGTTAGGGAGCAGGACCCAAAAACTCGCTTGTCTTGATTATGCAAATCATGGGTTTTCGTAAACAAGCCTACTTCTGTCCGGCCGGTGATTGCTTCCATTAACCAAAAAAAAAAAAAAAAAATTTCAAATTTAAACGAGGCACCAAAATGAAGCCCAGTTGGTTGCTCTCCACCTGAAGTGGCGGATGAGGGAGAATCTGACTGCAAAATCCAAATTGAACACCACTTTGCCATTCTGGTTAATTAGAGCAATTCTTGTACCAATATGCATGCTTAAAATAAATCTAATTGTCTGACTGAAACGACTCAAGTGCTTCCAAATGCAGTTAGCCCCATTATCTTTCGTTCTATTTCCAGCAGGTCAATCTACTGTGCGCGTGAGAGAAAATCTGCATGTATAAGAGAGAGAAAAAAAAAAAAAAAAAGGTCTCACTTGATAAGAAGTACCCGCACATGATATATATAAGATTTCACATTAAACAAAGTGAAATTGGCAGAGACAGGTAAACTGGGGCTTTATTTTGAGTGGATGAGCACCACCCCTCAATCAAAATGATCATTTGCATTTGATTAATTTGTTTTGATTTTAAAGGCTATTAATTCCTTCTTTATCACATTAAAGACTAGGCGAACCACTCTGGCATGTCAGTGGTAATGGGTCTAATCTGATTCTCTTTTGGATTTTTAAAATTTCTTTTTCCCCTTCTTTTTGCTAACCTTAAAATAAGCAATTAATTTTTATTTTTTTTTAAAAAAAATAATAATAATTAAAATAACAGCTGCTACAGATTCGAATACATAATTTCCAAAGAAAGAAAATTTTCAGACCCAATATGCTGAGAGAAAAAGGGCAGCTGAATGATTTGTTGATCAATAAATATTGCCTTATTATCAGTCTCTGGAAGAGAAACTGTAGATGGCATACACGACAAAGAACAAGAACATATATTATTATTGTTATTATTATAACTAAATGTATGCTCTACCCGCAAGGTGTTAAAATCAAGAACCTTGAACTCATCATATAGAGGCAATGTGGATCAAACCCGTCCGCACCTCACAAAGTGGAGATGTGCACAAGAAGTGTGTCATAAAAAGACAAACAAACAAACAAACAAACAAAAAAAAAGGAAGACCAAAAAGTAGGCTGTGAAAACAAGCACATGACCTGCCCCTTTCTCCATAATTTTCTATTTACGCATCACCCCACTAATCATTGCTGAGAATATAAACAAATCCCATTTGCCCCCGCACCGCACCCAAAAACCCAACAAGTGGTAGAAGCCAACGCTGTTGCTTTGTGAATTGTGATCCAGTAGATCATTTTCTTAAGAGACACCTCTCATGGCAAATGGATAATAATAATAATAATAATAATAATAATAATAATAATAATAATAATATGGGACCAGATGTAGGGTGCTACTAGATTTATTTTGTACTGCGGGGTCATGGCCGAAATTCCCAATAGAATGTCCCCTACGAAGACCTGAAAAAATGGCTAATTTTAATTAATGGTCTGGTAAGATAAGATAAGAAAGGAGAACAGACCCTGCCACGAGTTTTCACCATTGTGAGTCAACGCACAAGAAGGAACAAATTAAGAGCAGCAACCAACAAACAGTTACCATGTACAATGTTACCTCGTTATCTTAATAGATGGCACAAAGACGAGGCTTATCCATTGTGGCACCTAATCCTTCCTTCAAGGATGGTATTGAGCAACTGAAGGTGATTGAAAGCACACGCCAAGTGGTCGAAACATAATAATAATAATAATAATAAAAAAAAAGCTTTCGGGGTTGTTTAGGATGATGCTTAGGTGCCTTAAGATGTTGTTGGTCACCCAGAGAAAGCAAATATTTGAGAAATCTTTCCTTTCATTTTCGTTTCCTAGTGTCACCATTCGTAGATTACGACGGCTGAATGCTCTCGTGCATGATGTAATCGCCATATTAGCTCACAATGTGAGTCATCCTGTACGGGTTTTTAAAATTAAATTAATTTAATTTACTTTTTGGGCAAGAACTTCAGTAATCCTCAACCCCCCCCCTAACTTTTTTTTGTCGCACATGCGAAGACATCAAACTTAAATATTAGGAGGTTTTAACAATCAATATTTGTTAGGTCAACACTCCATTGTATCCTCGACGGGAGGAATTGTCAACTAATGGCACACAATTTGTAAATAGTATGTTTTTCTTTGGGTTACCATGCATCCATTGCATAAAATGGTGACCGAGTCTAAGTGCAGATAAATACGGAGAATGGACACAATTAAAAATAAAAAATAAAACTTCATTTCATTTAAACATCATTAAGTTGTAGAATTCACACAAATATAATTTGAGGATTAGGAGAAACAAATTGCTTGTTCTCTCTCTCTCTCTTGTTTTAATGGCCATTCTTATAAACAAAAGGAGAATTGAATTTTACGCTTAGCCAAAAAAATTTTTTTTTTTTTCCTGAGTTTACGACCTTGATCTTAAAGAAAGATTTTTAATAGCAATAAATGGTAGAACAGTGAAATAGTAAATGAATTTTTATTTTTTTATTTTTTATTTTTTAAAAAAAGATTGACAGAGAGAGAGAGAGTAGGTAAGGCTGAAGTGCTGGAGGCCTAGTAAGTCGCAACTCAATAAACGTGATTAAGGAAATGCATTTGCTCTGAATTGAATTGCTTTTAAAGTCTTCCCCCACTCCGTCTGTTCCCTCCCCCCAACCCCCCCGCCCCACGGCCACACAACCCCACCCCTCTCTCTCTCTCTCTCTCTCTCTCTCCCTCTCTGTTTCTCTTCATGTCTGTCCAAGAAACATAAGAAAGCAAAGAAAAGCCTTCCCCTTCTTCACCGGAAAAGCAGGACATTGGGTTCCCAACAGCACCACAGCCAATTGGGTTCCAGCTTACATTCGCTACAATCTTCATTATTTCTCCCATCAAAGGTGTGTCCTCCCCCCACCCCACCCCAAAAAAAAAAACTACCCTATGTATAATATATATATATAGCTAGTGCTAATCAGTCACTTTGGAGGCTTGATTTGTTATTAACAAGTAAGTTCAGGGATCTTTGAATATATCTCAAAATTTACTATTATTATTATTGTTATCGTTATTACTGACCCAGACCGACACCCTCTTATCTACCAAAGTACATATTTCCTCACTCGGTTGGAGAGAGAAACTAATGATATTTTGCCAGCTGATTGATTCAGGTACTTAATATAAATACTTCTGGGAGATATTACAGAAAGAGAGGAGAGGGATGGCACCTTTGATTTCTGGCCCCGAATCAAGTTTTGGCACATTTGAAGAAGAATCCAATCGCAAGAAGCGGAGAAAACTCACACACCACCCCCACCAAGAGATACCAGATCCTCCAAGCCAGAACGATGTCCCAAAGACCCAAACTGGAACAACTACAGCAGCAAAAGCAGCAGCAGCGAGATGGAGAAGCGACGCGGAGCAGCGGATCTATTCCTCCAAGCTTTTCGATGCTCTCCGTCGATCTCCCCGGGCTTCCTCTCTGGCGTTGAGGGGGAAAGAGGTCAGACAAACTGCCGACCGAGTTTTGGCCATATCCGCCAAAGGAACGACCCGGTGGAGCCGCGCTATTCTCGCCGGCCGGCTCAGCTTGAGGGTTAGAAAGGTTAAGAAAGCCAGGATTACCGCCGCCAGAGAGAGCCGGTCGAGGAGGAAGGAGGTGTTGATGAGAGAGAAGATCAAGAGGTCACCTCCGGTGGAAAAGAGGATGCGCGTTCTCGGTCGGCTGGTTCCCGGTTGCCGGAAGGTTTCTTGTACGAATCTTCTAGAGGAAGCGAACGACTATATAGCAGCTCTTCAGATGCAGGTCAAAGCCATGGCGGCACTCACGCAGATTCTGGCGACCGGCGCGGCGGTTAACCCACCGAGTCGTTGAGTCAAAGCCCACGTGGGGTGTCGGGTGTTATTATTATTATTATTACTACTACTGTATCGTTCTTATTTTTTCCTTTTTAAATTTTTGTATTTTTCTTTTCTTTTTATTTTATAATATTATTATTTTTTTCCCGTGTACTTTTATTGTGTGCATGACCCTTTTCCTTCCCCCTCTTGCTCCTCGATCTTTAATCTTTCAATTTTTATATTTATTTTTTTTGTTCTTTTTATTCTATATATTTTTGTCCTTCTTATTATTCCGTGGGTATAGAATTGTTGTTCGCCAACTATTTTTTTTTTTAATTTTTAGATAATTAAGACATTAGAAAATATTAAATCTTGGTGGTGGTGGTGGTGGGTGGTGGGTGGGTGGATGGATTTTTTTTGGGGGGGGGGGTGGTGATTGCAGCTCAAATGAGAGGGGAGGAGCTTTGTACTTGCACAATTTGGAAGGGTTCAGAGAGGGAATTTAATGCAGATAGGAGAATCCCAAAAGGCAAAATTTCATGCAACAAAATGCTCATCAACTAGGTATGTTGTTCTTTTTGGCCATTGTGGATATTTCATGAGATACTTATTCCAAAATGCCAAATAGTGATGGAAAACAACCTCACATAATGTGCCTCCTCAAAGGCCTTACGCTACACACTAAATATCATTTGACTTAAATAAAAAAATTACTACTCATATTATTTAATTTTTTTGATTTAATTTTTTTCTTAAAATTTTAATTACTTTTTTATTTATGTTAATATTGTTCATTTAAAATATGTTCATATTTATTTATTTTTATTAAATAAAATTTCAGTCGGAGTTCATGTAAAATTTAAAATATAAATCAATATAACACGTCAATATTGATGAAGATATTTTTAATTGTTAATTTTATTTTATTTTATAAAAAATTTTGTTTCAAAAAATATTAATAATAAAAAAATAAACCATATTCTTCACCGTTGAAAAAAATAATGCTTAAATTTACAATTACTTTTTCCCGTTATGATATTTTTCAATAGAGGGACCTTTTTTTTTTCACTTTAATACTATTAATTAAAAATTTTCCTTGTCCTCACTTTTTTGTTAAATATTAAGAATATGGATTAACATGGCATGTTAGTAAATATTTTTTATTTTTAAAAAATAATATTTTAATCATTAAATTTAATTTTTTAGAAAATTTTATTTTAAAAAATATTTAAAAATCACATAAATTAATTAATATTTTGAATCTCATGATTTTATGTGGTTGATTTTACGGAAAGAGAGTAATTTTGAAAAGAAAAATTCTTCAATTGAAAAATATTGTGAGAGAGAGAGAGAGAGAGAGAGAGAGAGAGAGAGAGAGAGGGAGAGAGAGAGAGAGAGAGAGAGAGGGAGAGAGAGAGAGAGAGAGAGAGAGGGAGAGAGAGAGAGAGAGAGAGAGAGAGAGAGAGAGAGAGAATAATTCTTTGATTTAACCGATATTATTTTCATTCAAGTGCACCGGCAGGACTATTTGATGCATGTTTGATTAGGCCCCCACCACAGCCACGAGTGGCATTGCATTGCATGTGATTAATTATGATGAATGAATTGTGAAAGCAAAGGAAAGGAAAGCAAAGGAAAGGAAAGGCATTCTCACATGTCATTTTGAGAGTGGCAAACATATGTACTTTGGCATCAATTGTTTCCACATTAATTGTTCTTTTCCTAACTTCTAAGAAGGAAGCCAGCATAATCATGGTCGCCAACACATCCAAGCAAGTACCAGCACAATGGCACATGTAAATTTCACTTCTCGTAAGGGCTGTCAAATTGTGCTGCCATGGGGGGTGACATGCATGTGAATGTCGATTTGCCAAATGGGTTTGCCCCCGCCCCCCCCCCCACCCCACCCACACCGAAAGGATATTTTTGGAGTTAAAAAAAAAAAACATAAAATAAAATTCTCATATCTTGAATTTGCCGATTTCCGGTTTACGTATATGGACCACCGTATGTTGTTGTTGTTATTCTATTTGAATTTGTAGGCCAGGCCAAGAGAGATAGGGCTGCCTGCCTTGTCCAAACAAATCACCCATTGAATTGTGAATTCCTAAAAATCTCACATTCGTTCATGAGCCTTTATTTACTTAAGGATTCTATATCTTTTTTTTTTTTTTTCTCAAACTCGACTTCCCTTGAGCTGGAAACCTATTCCTCATGAATCAATTATATATATATATATATATAAAAGAAAAAAAAAAGGCACAGGTGACTTTTGGATTAATATTAAAAAAAGGGAAAAAAAAAATCTTAAAGTGGGAAACGAAACTTTAAATATTTGGCCTATTTGGGAGAGCAATAATATGGCAATCTATCGTTCACATGACCCCCGACACAGGTAGGTACCACAAGTTCAATGGATTTTGAACGTAAAAAAAGGAACGAGGAAAGGAAAGGTCTATTCGAAGTTAAGCCCTTTGTATTGTATTGAGCAGCTGTCCCTTTCAAGTTAAGCCCTTTGTATTGTATTGTATTGAGCAGGCAAAGAGAAGTCAGGAGAATTGTCTCACTACACAGGGGTCGCCTGTTTTACTGATTCGTGAAAGTAAATTGGGCCATAGATTTCTTGACCTAATGAAAAAGCCGATATGATTAAATATGAGTATTGCAGTAAGTGCATAATATTTTCACATTTGTGAGAATTGAAAAAGAGTTCAAAAAAAAAAAAAAAAAAAACACACGTTTGATCAATGACAACAAAATGACTTTTATCAAAACTCACCGGGTGATATTCTCAGATATATATATATATATATATATCATCACCCTGATTGCCACAACGCATTTGTAACATGTTCGTGATTTACGCTGGTGGTGACCCGAGCTAGTTGAAAAGTAATGAACTGCACGTGAGCCTTGTTGACCCAGACCCCCACCCGCATCCTCCTCTATCGGGAAGAATTAATGGGTTGTGCAACTCAAGAAACGGAAAGCTTCACCAATAGCCCAATTGAATTTCAACCCCTATTTGCACTTTGATTGCATTATCCTTTCTTTCATAATTTTTTTCCAAAAATAACAGGACACCATGTGATGTTGTCTCCTTTGCATCAAAACATTACAAGGATAAGTGATATAACGTGGACTCTCTCTCTCTCTCTCTCTCTCTCTTCTCTAGCTTAAAGGACCACACAACGAATTAACCTTTATTGCCAATGGCTAATTATCATTAATGCTATAGCTGGCTAGCTTTTGGAACACTTAGCCTAACATTTGAACATTTGACAAACTAATGTACTGTTAACGGAGCCTTCTCCAAATGAGACTCGCGAGAAGCAATAAGGCAGATTAAAATTTTCACACACACACACACATATACGTGAAATAAATCAATTGTTTTTTTTTTTTTTTTTTTGGGCGCGAGCCGGGGAGGGGGAACAAGTTAGAGTAATGTATTTTTTTATTAATTAATTTTGATTAAAATCAAAATTCAAAACCTTCAATTTTAAAATCATGGAATGCATAAATTGTGACGTTGTCACCCAAGTGATCGAGGAACTGCATATTCTTTTGCTCCCCACCAATATTCTCATTAATATCAAAGAATTTCATGACTGAATAATGAAGAACAAGAGTAACTGCCCGAGAAACTATTTAAAAAGCATTATTAAAATATTACCTACTCAATTATTTTATTTTATTTTTGTGTTTTGTTTCGAAGAACATAAACGTAATATATAAGGCGAAGGTTGTGGGTTTGGGATTAAGGATGATGAAGTTTGGATGCTTTATATATATATATATATATATATATATACATGCATGCATCTATGGAAATACAAAGTCAAGACACATGCAGACCATTCCCACACTAATTTTATAAGCTTAAATGAATAAGAATAAGTATTGTTATTTAAAATAAATAAATAATTATATGGGTATAGAAATGGAAGAAAGTCGCTGGGGGAGAGGAGGAGAGGGGGGGGGGAGAGAAGAAAACGACGAAACCAAATAAACACTGTTTGAGTTGGCAAAGGTCGAACGAGAGAAGGGCCCAAAGGGAAGTGGGGCACGGACACGCATATGGTGGGGGAGGGGCTTTTGGGTTGGACCCAAGAGAGAGACAAACGGGACAAAATGTCAACAGGTTTTTGGCAGCTATTGCCACCTGGGCTTGGATGCTTTATCTTTATGTGTATGGGAATGAAGCATGTGATGTGTCTTTCAATCTCTGATTCCTTGTTTTGCTGTGTCCGAAAGAGAGAGAGAGAGAGAGAGAGAGAGAGAGAGGGTGTCGGGTGTTGGGTTCGGACGTGGATACAATTTACTTGAACCCTATAAGCTCCATAACACGGTAGCTGAGAAGGACGGTGAAGTGATCCCTCCACTCCATCGCGGCTTTGACTTTGTGTCTATCGCCCTTCTCTCCGTCAAGTTAAAAGATAAGGTCTCCCTCTGGCCCTTCTTTCCCCTCCTTACAGGTTGTTTGGATTGTGGGAAAGAGACGAAAAAGGATTGAGTGAGAAAAAAAAATAAAAAATTAGAAGGATAAGAAAAACAAAGTTTCTTATGTTTCGATACCACTTGGGAAAGAACAAGAGAAGAAGAAAAGTGTTTTAAGAACAATTTCTGTAAAACCCTCCAAATTTTGATCTCGCGGAAAAGATGGAAGGAGAGTTGCGGCTGATCTTGAATTCACTGAAATACTCCCTTTTTTCTTTTTTTATTGTTTTAATTTTTGATTACACTATTCTAAACAAAAGCATTAGGCTTGGCCTGGCCTTATGGTCCTGGCACTTTTTATCACATGTATCCAAATTATGACCCACATGAGCTCACCAATTCCATTTCCTCTTCTTCTTCCTCTTCTTTTTACTCTTGTTAACTAATATGACTCTCGTAATTGAGATATCGTAAGCATCAATAAGTAGACTGGTCTGTTACCTGCACTGTTATATATTCCTTCTTAAAATATGTATAACTCCATTAATTGGGCAACTCTTTTTTCTTATGAAGCAGGAAAAACGCCAATGGTTCTCCTTTATTTATTTATTTTTTTTTTTTGGGTTATTGGATATCAACTTTTCTTTTTCTTATACGCATTTAGAATGGCCTTAATGGGCTCTAAACTTAGGTTTGAGATGCATATTAATGGGCTCAAAATGGAACTCTTTTCGAACAAGGCCTTGCTTCCAGGCCATGGATACTACTAACTGTTTTCATGTCTGGCCCATCCTATCTTTGGGCTGATGGCAAAGTATAAACGGCCCTCTCAACAAACAACAAACCATCAGTGCAGCTGCCAGCTACAAATGGCCCCTTGCCATTTTGTTGGACGGGCACAACTACCTAACTTGCGGCCCCTCCTGGGAGATACCATACCAGGTTCGTTGTCTATTTTTCGGTATTGGGAGGCTATCTTTCTGAAATTGAGCAATACGGAATTTCTTTAGTTGTTTTTGGAAAACGGAAAAGAAAATTCGGTGATCCGCGAAGAGAACATTGGCTAAATTTGGCAAGAAAGATTGTTGCTTCAGATTGTTTGTTCAATGGTGGCTGAGTAGAGAAGATAAAGGGCACCAAAAAAAAAAAAAAAAAACTTTTTGAACCTGCTTTAATGGGAATCGTATTACCCTTTTCTCTTTTGATAAGACATATGTGTGCTTTTACAATGAATTGCATCAATATTCTTTAGCTTTGATTGTGACCCATTATAAGAGAGAGAGAAAGAAAGAGGCGAGTTTCCTGGATAGAATTCGTTGATCAATTCTTTAGCCCAAAGTTCCTTTTTTATATCTTTTTATAGCGGATTTTCATGTTTTCAAAGGCGTTTTTGCTTGTTGGCAATAGAGGGCATTAGGCTTTTGGTAACAGAGGATAGAGGCTGAGCCTGAGAATATGTATGTATGGATCGCATAGGATTAAGGGAAAACAATAGCCTAATTGATTTGGAAAGTGGCGAGCCACCCTCGAGCGAAGATGACAAAGCCCCCGGTTCACGCGATAAAAAGGCTAAGAAGCAGCTTGGCAGACTCAGAAGTGGATCTCTTGGCTTCCATGGTGCCAATAACCGTGATAAATTAAGCGCAAGCAGGAGTCGATTGAATGCTTCTGAGGAGAATCTGGAGATATTAGTTGGTGGGGAAGTAGGGAAAGAGGAGGCAAATAGCATAGAGATCAATAAGGTGTTGAAGGAGAAAAGTAAAAAGAGGGGCTCTATGAAGCCTCCCAAACCACCAAGACCTCCTAGGGGTCCATCAATGGATGCGGCTGATATGAAATTAGTCAGAGAAATGTCTGAGCTTGCAAGGTTGAGGCATGCGAGGATTGAGAGAATGAAGGCATTGCAGAAAAAGAGAGCAGAAAAGGCATCATCAACCAATGGCAGTATTTTTGCATTGATCATCACCATCCTCTTCTTCTGCATAATAATCTTTCAGGGTAATGTCTTTTTTTTTTTATTCATTTCTTGTCGGGGTTACCTTGTAAGGCTCTTGGATATTTGAAGCTTTTTCCTCTGAATCTATACAAATGACTATAAATTATTTGAAGCTTTTTCATACTGTCAAGTAGGAACAATCGTATGTAAGTTGTAGTTGTGATGCCAATAGGTCAATTTTGTTTGGTGCTTTGCCTTTGCTTGCGTTGTGTGCTTATCTGCGAAACTTGACCTATGAATTATTTGTCAATTGTCCAGGTATCTTGGGTTCTCGTGTGTGATGATGCCTTCTTCATCTTTCGTTTGCTCTGGCCAGGAACTCTGTTCTCCTTTGCTCCATCAATGTGAAATGTACATAACTTAAAAGTTGGCGTACCCCCAGCAAGAAATCATATCTTCCCTTTTTTCTTTTTTTCTTTCTTTCCTGCTTTGTCTCTTACATGCAGACTACATATGGTTAGTATCACTTTTATCTATCGCAATCTTTTGGCATGTCGCACAACAGCAACATTGTTTGGTAAAACTCAATTTGTGGAGGTGAAAACATTTACTTTCATTCTGACACTCTGCATTTGATTGCATGTTATATCGCACTAAACTGGTAGGATATCACCGGTTCACGAGTAGGAGTTGTTTATGAGATAGGCCCGGCATGGATGTTTCTTCCGAGTTAATCAGAATTGTTCTGAATTGCGTGATCTCTTGAAGTATCCGAAAGGTGAGTAACAATGCTCTCCGTTTCTCTCTGTCTGTTTGATTTGATTAGTTCATCGGAAGAAAAGGGTTACTTTTAGGACTATGCGGGTGGGATTGGGACAATTCAATTAAAATTACTGCAGAGCGGTCACTAGCTTTATTTTCTGCATTTGCTCCCATTTTTTAACCACAACTACTTATCGAGCCATACTGATTCCTGGGTTGTTTTTGACCCTTTCTTCGGGTCTTATTATTCTTCAATTTTTAGGTCACTAAAGCAAGTTGAATCTGAGACCCCTCAAAATCGTTCGTAGGATAACAACACATGTCAGATGCAAAGATAAGCAACTGCCTGATAAAATGAAAGTCTTGAACTTATGGACACTGATTGGGACATCATCCATCCCCCACGCCAACCCAAAAATAAAAAATAAAAAAGACCGTATATTCACGGTAAAAGATTACCATTTAGGCCAGACAACGGCCACAGCCCACCGGCCACCATATACCAAGAAGAAGATGATGTTGATGATGGTGATGGGTTTTTGACAATTTCACATAGTACGATACCCATTGAGTCCAAGGGACGTGATAACATTCCAATCCACACCTCCCAGTCTCCGGTTCCTCTCACTCCTGTCTCTTATACACATCTAGATGTGTATAAGAGACAGAGATGATGTTGATGATGGTGATGGGTTTTTGACAGTTTCACATAGTACGATACCCATTGAGTCCAAGCGACGTGATAACATTCCACTCCACACCTCCCAGTCTCCGGCTCCTCTCCCTCTCTCTCTCTCTCTCTCTTTTCCTCTCTCGGCCTCTTTCATCCACATCTTTCTCTTCTCCTTCAAGCCACCAGATGCACCCCCCCCCTCTAGTTCAAAAACCTGCTAGTCGAAGAGGCTGAAAGAAGAGGAGGAAAAAAATACAATAAAAAAAAAAAAATCAGGAACGGAAACGAACATTTATCGGCTCCGGCTGTAGAAAGACAGCGAGAGATAGAATATGCTTCACTCAATAGACTCGTGTTCAGTCTCCGGCGGATTATAACACTGTTCTGTTATAAAATTCGAAAAATGGCTCTCCCACTCCTTCAGCTGCTTTCCTACTCATCATTAAACCCCGCCAACTCCAAGACGCTTCCTTTCTTAAACCCCAGCAGTAGCAGTAGCACCTCCAATTTCCTGGCCACAGACGCGCCATCACCTCTCCACCACCCCCGCTGCCGCCGCAGTAGACGACTTTCCAGCTCTATCAGATGCTCGGCCTCGTCTTTCTCCGAGAAGCATCACACCAACCACGCCGACCCAGACGACGTCGTTGAGCTTC
Organism: Kandelia obovata; assembly: GCA_021464305.1. Classification (NCBI taxonomy): domain Eukaryota; kingdom Viridiplantae; phylum Streptophyta; class Magnoliopsida; order Malpighiales; family Rhizophoraceae; genus Kandelia; species Kandelia obovata. Next base: position 11,648,609 of record CM038476.1, read on the forward strand.
CCCTCTTCCCTCTCCCGCTCGTGCTCTTCCCTGGCGCAATCCTCCCTCTCCAGATCTTCGAGTTCCGTTACCGCATTATGATGCACACCCTCCTCCAGACAGACCTTCGCTTCGGCGTCCTCTATTCCGACGCTTCCTCCGGCACCGCCGAGGTCGGCTGCGTCGGCGAGATTGTCAAGCACGAGCGCCTCGTCGACGACCGCTTCTTCCTCATCTGCAAAGGCCAGGAGCGTTTCCGCGTCACCAATCTCGTCCGCACGAAGCCTTACCTGGTGGCCGAGGTGTCGTGGCTGGAGGACCGGCCGTCGGGAGACGTGGACGCGGAGGCGTTGGCGACCGAAGTGGAATCCTACATGAAGGATGTAATCAGGCTGTCCAATCGGCTGAATGGGAAGCCGGAGAAGGAGGAGCAGGACTTGCGGCGGAACCTATTTCCGACCCCGTTTTCGTTCTTCGTCGGGAGCACCTTCGAGGGCGCACCCAGAGAGCAGCAGGCGTTGCTGGAATTGGAGGACACGGCGGCGAGATTAAAGAGAGAAAAGGAGACTTTGAGGAACACGCTTAATTACTTGTCGGCTGCCTCCGCTGTGAAAGACGCGTTTCCATCTTCTTGATGGTGAAGAAGGTGTGTAAGGAATACACAATAGACCAAGTTGTAAATTTTGATGTATAACTTTGTTGTTCTGTCTGTGTTTGTGTGCTGTCTGGGACTCATCAAGTTACTATGATCTTTATAAGCACAAAGTTGAAACCATTGGCCATGGCATTAGGTCAGTCCTAAGATGGAGAAAGACAGTACCACAACTTGTGTTGGTGTACTGATTGATGATGGGTCTCTCACTGGGTTTTCTTTCCTTTTTTTTTTTTTTTTCTCAGCCTGGCCTTCTGTCTTTATGTTTTCAAATGCGTCCTAAAATAAATCCCTTTCACTTATGAGAACTAATTTATTTATTTATTTATTTTGCCTGGAGATTAAGGATTATGCTTCATAATTGAGAAGACAAAACGTTTTTATTTGTTTCTTAAAACTTGAAGGGGTTCAGATCTCTGCAATGGCATGCATAATGAGCCACCGATATTGAACTTTAATAAATAATGACGAACTGATTTATTCAGGTTGCATGAATTCTGTTTTGAAATGTTTATGAAGAAGACTCTGTCCTTTAAGCGTGAGTCTGAACCTTCCTTAGTCTTTACAATACGGAGGGAGCCTCGCGCAAATGGAGCTATTTTTATTATTATTATTATTATTATTATTATTATTATTATTATTATGTCTTTGTTATTGTATATTCTGAGATCTACTTTTGTTTCAGTTATTTGGTTCTTTTTGTACCACAGAGAACCTGAAGAAATATTCTTTTGTTTATTTTCCTTGATAAACCACACTCAAGGTGCAAACTTCGGGTGTTACTTTTTCCCTTTAACCGTGCAATTTTGGAGTCTCCAATTGACCTCAGGTGATATTTCTCTCCTCGCTGCCCTGTTTGCCTACCATTTTCCGTGCTTGCATCATCTTATCTTGATTTGCCTGTGTATTATGGATAATAAATCTGCTTTGTAAAAGTTTGGGGCGAAATCCTAGAAACTTGCAGGTTGCATATTATTCGTCTTTGGAGCTACTTTTTCTACATGTTCTGGTTAGAATTTGCCTGCAGTATATATAATTAATTGATTGAATTGAACATCCATTTAGGTTGGTCTATACGTGTCAACTTCACATGTGGCATTAGCTAATAATTGCCTCAAAACATGCGATTATCATCGTAAGTTTGGCAGTGTCGGGGGATATTAAATCAATTGTTATGCTCTTACGGATTAGCAGTCCATACATCGCAGTATTTTCCATGTTTTAGCATTTCCATTAATTGCTCTACAATGAATGAAAAAATAAAACACATTCGTTTTTATTCTTCCCCCCCCCCCCCCCCAAACCCAAAAAAAAAAAAAAAAAAAAACACTTTCTTTTTTTTCCCCCCCCCCCCCCCCACAACCCAAAAAAAAAAAAAAAAAAAAAGATCGCTGTAATGTAACTAGAAGAATACATCCATTCAGTAATTGTCTCCTTCAGTTTTCAGAATAATGCAAGAATAGGTGCCCAGCAATTATCCCTAATCTGTTAAGACTGTTCCCACTCTACCTGCCAATAGCGTGTACTCTTCTTTCCTCGTCAAGCTGGTACAGTCGAACTCCAAGGCTTTGCTAATCTGTGCCTCCACACGATTAGCCACTTCAAACTTTGATTTCTCTCCTTCCCCCCCCCCCCACACACAAGTTAGTGATTCTGTTAGGTCTGTCAAGAATCTTGAAGGTGCAAGTAATGAATGGGTTCTTTAACAATAATACGGGGTCTAAGCTTTTCCGACCACTTGCCTGTAGTTCCATAAAACATGCTCACTCTCGTATCAATTGCCGCGGGAACTATGTCATCACTCACTTCTGCAAACAATGGACTAAACCTGAGCAGGTATGGGTTACCTGCAGGTTGTTCCTTCGGGACAAAGCACAAGGTCACCTTGGCTCAACAAATCTCGTATTATTTTGCAGTCTTTTATTCTATCTCTCGTTAGTCGGACGGTCTTAATTGGTGCAAGCAGCTCAGATACCTTGCTTAAGCTGTGCAGTGAGAGGTTTTGTGATAGCAAGTGACGAGAATATTGGATCAAACAAGGCCCTATGGTTGCAGATGTATAGAATGCCCCTTGAATTCCCTCCACTGCAGGGTTGTGGATTGAAGGATTTTGGTTTTGAGAATGTGCCCCCCATTCCAATTGTAAGGTAAAATCAGGCCAATAATGGATCTAAGAAGGAAGAGAACCAATCCAAATGGAATCCATATGAACATGACCAAGGTGGCTAGTGGTGTTGGTCTGAAGGCCAGTCTTCCATCATGGAAAATCAATGGTTTTGGATATTTCTCCCTCGCAAGAATTTGCTAAGTCCCCTTCTCAGCTTCGTTTACCAAGAGAAAACTGCCTGATACAAGAGAAAAATCATTCGTTATTAGTAATTTTTGTTCATGAAAATATTATTTTTTTTTCAAAAAAAAAAAAAAAGTTACCAATTTCGCGCTTAGTTTCATTGCCTCGGGGGCTCTAAGGCCAGCCTGCTCTATAATATAATATATAATATGATGTGTCCAAAAAAAAAAAAACGTAAAAAAAAAAGGGGTGGTTCTCAGACCAATCAAAACAGTTAATTATTTCGAACGTGAGAACATTGAAAGGAAAAAAAAAAAAAAAAAAAAAAGAAACCACCGGGTGATTAGCGTACCAGACTAGAGTTCGCCCCCGCATTCTTCGTCTCTTCCCTGTGCGACAATTTATCCAACGGATAGGCGCGGAGAGAGAGCGTTGGGGGAAGACAATGTCGCTGAGGCCGAGCTCGAGGACGGAGGCTAGAAAGAAGGGTTACAAGACTGGGGTGGATGCAGAGGAAGCGCGGCGGAGGAGGGAGGACAATCTGGTGGAGATCAGGAAGAACAAGCGCGAATACAATCTCTTGAAGAAGCGAAGAGAAGGCCTCCTCTTCCCGCTTCACTCTCCACTCGAAGCTTCCTCTCAGAATGCCCTCCCCATCGAACAGCGGTTCACTTTCCCTCCCTCCCTCCCTCCCTCCCTCCCTCTATTCTGCTCTGGTTATTTTCCATTCCATTTGTTATTAGGAGAACCCTAGTTTGGCTGCTATTGGTTTTGGGAATTAGTATCTTCTGATTTTTCTTTGTTTTGTTCTTATTTTTTTTTTCCTTCCATTTTTCTGCTAGTTTTGAAATTTTGATATTTCTTTATCGATTTAGATACTTCGACTTCTTCTCTTCCCAAATTGGATTGTCAGTTTTGATTCTCTTTGTCGTTGATAACTGGGAAGAGAGAAATACTTCAATATGTTCAGTTCAGGTGCCACGGCCTTATACATATGCTCGCTGTTGTATATCCCAGAAACATTTTACATCTCCGAAGTATGTCATTTAGAGATGAAGAATCTGTAACCCAGTCTATCTGTTGGGATAGCTTCTTGCAGCCTTGTATTACTAAGGAAATCCAGGGAACTATGACATTTGTGTTATATGATTACTAGTTTGCTGGATTTGATCTTACAGCTGAATTTGATTGGTCTATGGATCTGTTTTCTTTCAATTAAATATTGTTACATCGTTAACTCAGCATACATGACTGTCTTTTGCAAGTAGGTTACTATTCATGTGTAACAGATAAATTCATATGCATGGACATTTTTTAACATTATAGGCTTGAGATTGATTTTATTCATGCTACTATAGTTCACTATTTGTCTGAGTTTATTTGCGAAGAAAATAGAGGAGAAAGGAGAGAATTAAAAAGCATCCCGACCTGCTCCAGCTATTTTCTTCTTGGTTTTAATTTATCATGATCGGGTTCTTATTTTTTGATGTAAGAGGATACATATTTATGAGAGACAACCACTAAATGCAATGTTCATTTGTTCTTTAGCTTCTTGCAATGACTCTGCTAAATTGTGATAAACCTGATGGTCAATGTCTATTTTTCTGTCATCCTGACAGCTAGAGAGTATACCTGTTATGGTTCAAGAAGTGTCGTCTGATGATCCTCATTTGCAGTTAGAAGCAACTACCCAGTTCAGAAAGCTATTATCTATTGGTTTGTGCATGGTCGTACTCCCAAAGCACATATTTCTTATTGTTTGTGAAGAAAATCACTGACTGAACATTGACACATTTTGGTTCTTTTTCTATGTATTGAGCAGAGTGTAGTCCACCTATTGATGAAGTAATTAAAGCAGGTGTTGTACCACGGTTTGTTGAGTTTCTTCAATGGCCTGATCTGCCCCAGCTACAGGCATGGACACTTTAGAGCTATGATGTCTTCCTTAAGTGATTTGTTTAGAGAAATTAACCTTCACTTTGACTGCAGTTTGAGGCTGCATGGGCATTGACCAATGTTGCATCTGGGACATCAGAACACACTCGTGTTGTCATTGAGCATGGTGCTGTCCCCATTTTTGTGCAGCTTCTTTGTTCTGCAAGTGATGATGTCAGAGAACAGGTAATTCTTTCCTACCCTAGATTGATTTAATAGTTGACTGGATTTGAATTCTATCTCGAAATAATATCTTGAATGTGTCTTGTAAAAAAGTCTATCTTGCAACCCCTTTTTTTTGTCATTTCAATCACTTATCACTTTAATTCTTGCACCTCAAATTTAGACTGTTGTGTTCATGACTCCATTCCTACTACAATCTATTCTTTTGAAAGCTTTTGTCATTTGCTTTGGCTACCATAATACTTTTAACCTTCTTGTTTTTTGATTAGGCAGTATGGGCTTTGGGTAATGTTGCTGGTGACTCCCCAAGTTGCAGGGACCTTGTTATTGGTCATGGTGCCCTATGGCCATTGTTAACTCAGTTAAATGAGCACTCAAAACTGTCCATGCTCAGGAATGCTACTTGGACTTTATCCAATTTTTGTTGTGGCAAGCCACCAACACCATTTGATCAGGTTTGAAGAGTGAGATATAGCTGTATATTTTCATTTGATTGCAAGAATAAGCTTAACAGATTTAGTACCCTGAATGCCAGGTGAAGCCTGCGTCGCCAATTCTGCGGGAACTTATACACTTGAATGATGAAGAAGTTCTAGCAGATGCTTGTTGGGCCCTCTCATATCTGTCAGATGGTACAAATGATAAAATTCAGGCTGTGATTGAAGCAGGTGTCTGTCAACGACTAGTGGAGCTTCTGCTGTAAGTTGCAGTGTCACTACATACCTTTTTAATGTGGGAAGACTTTTGAATTGCACTTTCTTCCTCACAAATAATTTTGGCACTTTTTCCAACTCTGATGACATGGATATTCATTGCGTTTGTATTTTACAGCTACTTTCTTAGGTTTTAATGGTTATATGGTTATTGTTGTTAACCTAAACATGTTATGTGCCAGTCATCCATCACCTACAGTTCTTATACCTGCTCTCCGGACAGTGGGAAACATAGTTACTGGCGATGATGCTCAGACTGAGGCACTTCCTCTACTTTTTTGTAAGCTGTTCAGTACTTTTGAATAGGGTGTTGGGTTCCTCTTATGTGTAATGTGTTTATGCTTCTGATGAATTTGTATCTTTTTCTTTCCTTTGACAGCAACTAATTGGCATCTTTTCTGTTCTTCCAGTTTTTGATTGACAATCAAGCTCTTCTTTGTCTCTATCAACTTCTCACACAAAATCATAAAAAGAGTATCAAGAAGGAAGCTTGTTGGACCATCTCAAATGTAACAGCTGGAAATAGATCTCAAATACAGGTATATTAAGTTATAGCTGCTGAAATACTTTGTTTTGCAAGGGTTTTGTAGTTATGAAATGTGTTCTATTGTGCATCTGTTTGTCGATTTTTTTTTTTGGTCTCAGATGAACCAGTTAATGCATTGGAATGTCTATTAGGAAAGAAAAAAAAGGTTGAAGAAAGTGTTGTGTACAGCTCCATAGTTTTCATTGTCTTTTATTCTCTAAAGATTTGATAAATCTAATGATGATCAAAACTATTTGCTTGCAGTTAGGAAAATGTAACTTGCCAGAAGCTTTGGAAGGGAATCTAGGGCCTTCATACATAAAATGTGCTTTGTCACTCATAATAACTTGGGTTTACATTATTGTGGAACAGGCTGTTACTGAAGCCAACATCATTCTCCCTCTTGTGCATCTTCTCCAACATGCAGAGTTTGAAATTAAGAAAGAGGCTGCTTGGGCTATCTCTAATGCTACATCTGGAGGATCTCATGAACAGATACGGTACATCCTTTACCAAGATTTTTCCAAATACGGTTTTGTTCGTTTTTCCAATATGATTGCAGAATAAATAACAACATATGAACCACAATATTTTGTTGTTCATTCTGCGGTCTTTCCTGATTTCTAGGCACTTAAATTTTCTGTGCCATATATTTTACCATAACTAAGCACTATTTTAATCATTCATTTTGTGGCTAGAAGTAATTAAGGAACAGTCAGTATAACTTAGGATTTGGTGTGTCAGTGGATCCAGACCCCAATGATTTGACCTCTCTGCTATATCCATTTGATAAATTAGCATCATATTTATCATATAATGATATAGACTAAGCCTACATTGGAATTGCCTGGTATTTTCTCAGATATTTGGCGAGCCAAGGTTGCATTAAACCTCTCTGTGTGTGATCTTCTAGTATGTCCAGACCCTAGGATTGTGACAGTGTGCCTTGGGGTTTGGAGAACATTCTCAAGGTTGGTGAAGCTGACAAGGAAATGGGAATGAATGGAGGGGTCAACTTGTATGCTCAAATGTTTGATGAATGTGATGGGTTGGACAAGATTGAAAATCTGCAAACCCATGATAACAACGAGATTTATGAGAAGGCCGTGAAGATTTTGGAAAGATACTGGGCTGAGGAGGAAGAAGAGGAAGAACAGAATGTCCAAGATGGTGGGGTTGGAAGTCAACAAGGATTTGTTTTCGGGACTAACCAGCCCAATGTTCCATCTGGTGGCTTCACTTTCGGGTGATGCAGTGGTCTGACAATGACTTTTCCAACTTAATTGCCGTCGTTGCTTGAACTTGAATGTCAAACCCCAACATTTTCTGCCAAGGGTCAGGGTTTTCAGTCTGGCACTCGGGCTTCTTTGTTCATCTTTGCATTTTATTTTCAACCGGATCTGAATTTCTATAGTTTATAGGATGACGTCCTTTGTTGTTTAGTTTAAATTAGCGTGGAAGTGTATCAACTGAGAATTAATTTGACAAACAATGTGCACTCATCGAGTGGGGCAAGGTACATGAGTTATACCTATTTGTTTGTTACCTTTTAAGCCCTTTGTTGCGAAGTTTTTAGGCCGAATCTTCAGTTCTACAAAAAGCACAATCCCTTAGTCTAAAATAATAATCATATATATATATATATATATATATATATATATATATATATTAATATTATTGAGGTTAAGGACACAGGCCTTTTCTTTTCTCCTCCACATGAATTTATTTATTTTTAAATCAAATAAAAAATTTTGGGAAATTGTAAACAACGTATTATTGAGGTTAAGGGAGCCTCATTTTTTTTTTTTTGGGGTAAAAAAAACAAAAAACAAAAACAAAAACAAAGGAGCTATAATATGTAAGAGGTAGTTAGGTTTAGACCGGATGGGCTTTTATTGGGCAGCTGCAGAGGGCTTCATGTTGGCGGACTGGCTTTCTCAAGTTCAACACATGGCAGAAAATAACAAGAACAACGGAGAAGAAGAGGAGGAGGAGGAGGAAGAAGAAGAGCCATACGGAGTGCTGCTGTATTACAAATACGCTGTTGTTTGGGATCTGCACTCCCTCCTCTCGTTTTATGAAGACAATTGTAGATCCCTTTCCCTTCTTGGCCGCGTCCGCCTCTCCCCAGACGGCGTCAACGTCACCGTCTGTATTCCTCCTCCTCCTTCTTCAACCCAACCCCAAATTCTTTCATTTCATTTCAATTTCAGAGCCTACCCATTTGGATTATTTCTTTATTACTTTCCTGAAAGGTCCTTTCTTTTTGTGTTTTTTTTTTTTTTTTGAATGGGCTCTGTCTGTGTGTGCGTGTGTATTAGGTGGGTGGCCAGTTATCCTCGTTGGAGAAGCACGTAGCTGAAGTGAAAGCGTTTAGTTTCTTTGAAGGGACGGACTTCAAGTTCGCTACTTGCCATTATCCATTGGACGACAAGGTTGCGCGTGAATGCGGCTTTACTTCTCTCTCCGTTCGCATTGTCAAGGTCCTTCTCCCATCTCTCTTTCTTTTTCCCTAATGTTTTTATGTCTTAGAGAAAGTTATAATTTGTAAGGGTATTAGGGATTTCCGAAATTCTGGTTCTTGATTCAAGAAAGGGAGGTACGGCTAGACAACTTGCAATATTGGATATCAAACGTGAGGACAGTGCAAAATGAGATTTTTCTTAGGGGTTTGAATATTAATTATTGTGGGGGTTTTCTTGTTATATCTGTGCATATCTGTGATGGCATTCTAGGTTATAATTCCAGCTTTATTATATCTGTGTTTGCCTGTTGTAATAGCTGTGTACTTCTCCTTGTTGCCAGGAACTGGTTACCTTTAGTCCTTATTCTCTGTTGAAGTCGCCAGATATTGCAAATGCTGGGAGACATCTCTCCGCTGTTGAGTTCCATTCTGTTCTTCAGAGTGCTGGTAATTAGCACTTTTGCATCTCCTTTTTTTTTTTTCTTACATGATGCTATTACTTCTTTAATTGTAGAAGTAAAAATGTTTAGGATTTTAACGTTTCATCGACTGGCTCTTTTGTTTTTTCTTCCCTGCTAGGGAAACTTGTGGAGAAAGAAAGTCCAGCACTGACCGACAATAAAAGTCTTGTTCTACTAGATGCAAGAAATTTATATGAAACTAGAATTGGTAAGTTCCATGCACATACAGTGGAAACTTTGGATCCAAGAATCAGGCAGTACAGTGACTTGGCCTCTTGGATTGATGATAATGCTGAACAACTGCAAGGCAAACATGTCCTCATGTAAGGACTTGCTTTGAAATTGACTTATGGTGGATGATTTCCTGAACTCTGTCTGTTTTCAAAATCATTATGTGAGATTGCAGGAAGCTGCTATTGTTGCTTCATCACCTTCAGTGCTCTGTCCTAATCTTCATCTCTGTTGGTTCATTTTACAGGTATTGCACTGGAGGGATCAGGTGTGAGATGGCATCAGCCTATATTAGGTCAAAGGGTGCTGGGTTTGAAAATGTATTTCAGGTAAATTTTGCCACCAAATAGAATTAAGTTTACCTGAAGTGTAAACTGCTTGTCATTGTAAATTTTGACAATCAGCTTGCTAACTTCGCCCTAAAGTGTCAGTATACTGCTTGTCATTGTGATCATAACACATTTGATTGTGCATGGGCTGATGCAGTTATATGGTGGAATACAACGATATTTGGAACAATATCCTGATGGTGGTTTTTTCAAAGGAAAGAATTTTGTTTTTGACCACCGGTATGATTAGTCTTTCTATGTCCACATGATTAGACATTGTCTTACATTTTTGTGAATGCATTGCAACTCAAATTGGGTTTATTATGCTTTTTATGTATTAAAAAGAAAATAATCAACAAGAATGGAACTGGAAGTGTTCAGACAGATAAATATGGAAATTCAAATATGGTAATTCCTACCTTTTCTGCTTGTGGCTGTAGGATTTCTGTTGGGAGTTTGGATACAATGATATTCGGTAACTGCCTTCTGTGTGGCATATCCTTCGATGATTATTCTTCACGCTGCAGATGCTCATATTGTAGGATGCTTGTTTTGGTCTGTGATGGTTGTAAGGTATGTGTTAGCAATTATGTTCTCATTTGAAGTAAGAAAATTACTTTGAAAAGATTTCCCTTGAAAAGCTATCATCATGTTATCTCTACCTATGTTTCGGAACTTACTACATTGCATATTCAACTTTGTTGGGTTCTTTGTGAGAATTTGAATGTTGTGTTTGAGCAGGTGAAAGAAACTGTCTATGTTTGTGAATTGTGCCAGAAAAACGGGAGGGGCATTGAAGCATGCCCATCAACTGACAATTGCAAACCACAGGAAATAGTCCCAAACATTGAGGTTAGAGCCTCTTCACAGTTGACAGTCCCATCTCATCCACTTGATGAACAAGGTAAGGTCTGTATCTATCCTTATACTATTTTGCTTTCTGATTTGACAATGTTAATGTTAATTCCGACAGTACAGATGCTAATTCCCTGTGTTAACAAGGAATAAGTAAAATGTTCCTATCATATTTTCGCATACGATTTCTTTCTCCAAATCTTATTGTCCTCATGTCATTGTTCCATAATGATACAGGTGCTGGGTTTTCAAGAAAGCTAAGGATCTTATGTTTGCATGGGTTTCGGCAGAATGCTTCCAGTTTTAAGGGTAGGACAGCATCGTTAGCCAAGAAACTTAAGAGCATTGCTGAACTTATCTATGTCGATGCACCCCATGAGCTGCCTTTCATTTACCAACCTTGCGTTGCTGAACCAAAGAGCATTGATACATCATCTTGCTCATGGCAACAAGTTCCTCCTCCGACAGAAAATTGCAAGCCGAAGTTTGCATGGTTTATAGCTCCTGATTCCAAAGGAAGTTGTGAAACCAATTGGCAAATTGCTGACAATCCATTTGATCCCCACCAGTATCAACAACAAACTGAGGGGTTTGATACGTCATTAAATTACCTGAACAGAGTTTTTGCCAAGGAAGGACCCTTTGATGGGATCTTAGGATTTTCACAGGGAGCTGCAATGGCTGCTTTGATTTGTGCACAAGAATTGAGGAGGAAGCTTGAGATTGATTTTGGATTTGTGATTTTGTGCTCTGGATTTGCTCAACTTGGAGGAGTGGAGCGTGGATCGATGAACTGCCCTTCCTTGCACATATTTGGCAGCATCTCAGGCAAGGACCGACAAATTGCAAACCAATCCAGCAGAGATCTAGCTTCCTTATTCTCAAATCCAGTGATTATAGAGCATGATTGTGGTCATATAATTCCAACTCGGCCTCCATACATTGACGAGATTAAATGTTTTCTTCAACGTTTTCTGTGAGGCCATTGCAGACTCTTTTGCCGTAATCTATTATCTGTTTTTGTGTGTGAGAGACAAGTGATTGTGCTTATACCCTTTGCTGGCTTTGTCAAATCTTTCCATTAGAGTTTTTTTTAGGGGAGTGGGGGTGTGTACCCTAGTTATTTTCGTCTAGCTTCATCAATTTGGAAATTTGTCACGTGAGCCGATGTGATTGTGAATCATAACGGTGTGTCACATATTGGGGTACGGCGGCCCCGCCCCCCCTCTCTTTTGTTTCCAGGATTTATGAGTAAGTGAAGTCCAGGCAACTTTCCTATAAACATTCCCTCTCAAACATGTTCCAATAAACATTAGAAAGGAGAAGGGTAAAATAGAAGAAAAAAGGATAAATACATTATCCTCCTAAACGATCCGTTTAGGATAGCGGGAAAAGGAAATAAGAGGAGTGGGGAGAGAGAGAGAGAGAGAGAGAGAGAGGCTAAAACCCTAAATCGAGAAGAGGAGTGGGGAGAGAGAGAGAGAGAGAGAGAGAGAGAGGCTAAAACCCTAAATCGAGATTTTAGAACCCCAAAAGACAAACCTTTCTCGTACATTCATTGCCTTGTAAACTCTGTTGACAAAGTTACTTACTGACCCGCCTGTCAGTCTTGATTGACTTACAATTAAAAGAGGACAAAAAGCTGTTATCTTGAAACACAATCCGAGAAATCGAGACCAAATAATGCAGGTTCTTGTACGGAATCTACTATGCAGAACGACTTCTTTCAAACATGTACAATTTCCCTTTTTCAGCCTCCCTCTCTCTCTCTCTCTCTCTCTCTCTGGTCTCATTTTTATTTTTTCTTGTTTTGTGATTGAATTTGTTGTTTGGATGCAATTCTCAAGTCGGTGCTCTTTGGAATAGTTCATTGGGACAAGTTTGGTTACATTTATCGTCAATTAAAGCTTTTGTTAGCCTAAAGATCGTCTCTTTATTGTCTGACCATTGTAATTTTGACGAGTTTTTGTGTAAATGTGATTCTTGTTGCACGTTTTAGCAATCTTTGAGCGGTGCTGCTTTGACTAGCAACGCCCATGCTTTTTGTTTTTCATCTTTACTTTCTATTTCAATCGCGTTCTCTCTGGGAGGTCAAAGATTTCACACGCAACTCTATGGCGCCTGTGTTCACACACAAGTTCTGTTGAGAGTTTAATCTTGGCTTTCTATAGTTTATTCCATCCGTGTTTCTAACGAATTTATTGCTTTTGCTTTTTTTTTTCCTGGGGCTGAGCATTAAGTTCGTGGCTTTTGCTGAATTTGGTTTCAGGGCATCCGTGGTTGTGCCTACTCTACTAGTAATGTTGTTGATATTGGACAGCCAACTTTCGTGACTCATCCTCAGGTGCTACTGCTTAACACGCAAAAAGACATACCCCTTTCGGTCTTATGTTATTGGCATGCACAATGATCAAGCAGGATGCATTTGGCATACATATGCAATTTGATTAATGATCCAAAAAGAGGATTTTTGTTTGGCCTCCTAAATATAATGTGCAGATGCTGTCTCCTTTCAGAAAGCTAATAAACCAATTTCATCTGGCTTCACAGTTACTAAGGGAAGGGGAGATTACACCAGGCATAACTAGTGAGGAGTACATTTCACGAAGAAAAAGGTTGTTGGAGCTCCTTCCACGAGACAGTTTGGCCATTATTGCAGCTGCTCCAGTGAAGATGATGACTGATGTTGTGCCCTATACATTTCGGCAAGATGCTGATTATTTATATATCACTGGCTGCCTACAACCTGGTGGCATGGCAGTTTTGGGTCATGACTGTGGCTTATGCATGTTCATGCCCGAAGCAACACATCATGTATGTTCCATCTTGTACAAAAGAATTTAATTTAAGGTTATTGCATTTAATTTTCTTACTAGTTGGTTAACAGCATGTAAACTTTGGAGCTGTTGAACTTGCAATACATTTGTTTTTTCATGGCATGGATATCTACATTCACTTGTGCCTTTTGTTTTCCTTATCAAAGTACCTATCAGGAAGAGCTTGAAATATCAATCTGTACATGTAAGCTCTGAGCAGTGACAATCATATATAGATACAGCAGGTATTTTAGTGGTGGCTAATTTCTGTTATCATTCTGTTCCCAGGAAATCTTATGGCAAGGGCAAGTTGCAGGAGTTGATGCAGCACTGGAAACATTCAAAGCAGATGAAGCATATCCAATCAGCAAAATGCATGATGTGAGTTTAATATTTTGTTGGCATTGAGAATTAGATGAAGCCATCAATATGAACTTGATTGAAACTAGTATGAGTTCATCTATTTTCACCCAGAGAAATGATCTGGGCATATGAATAACAGTTAGTTATTTTATCTTTTGATAGTTTCACTGTGGTATTATCTGCTACTATAAAAGATATCATCTGATTGGACTGCCCTTTCTTTTTCTGTGGAAAATGATGCATACTTCTATTGCCATGCATGTTTAGATTGTCATCTGCAGAAGAATTTAAAATTTTGGGCATTATATACTTGAGATCTTGTGACTAGTATTGATATGTGATGTACTTGAAGCATTGTCTAATGTAGAATAATCTTTTTGAATTGGTTTCTAATATATTCAGCTGGTTAGATGATTACCTGAGTGATATTCATTACTATTTCAAGCAATGCCAGGCAATAACTTACCAAGAGCCACTCATTTTTCATTCTGCACTTTTTTTATACTTGGCTGCAGGTTCTTCCAAATATGATGCGGAAATGCTCCAGGCTGTTTCACAATGTGCAAACAGCCATACCAAGATATACACAGTTGGAGGAATTCCAAGAGGCAGCTCTTGTTGGCAATGTGAAAGATCTTTCTACTTTCACCCACGAGTTACGGTGGGTGAAATCACCTGCAGAGCTTAAGTTAATGAGAGAATCTGCTTCAATTGCTTGCCAGGTGATGCCAGCTGTACATTGAGGCCTCTTGGAGTTGGTGAATGAACTTTACAAGATTAGACCTTTTTCAATGAAATAACCATTAAAACCTTTTAATTGCATGACACTTTTTGCATTTATTAATTAAAGAGATGGACAGAATCATAATGAAACCAATTCCAGTACACGTAAGGATATTGTCATATATTAAGTAAAGTTAAATTTCATAATCATGTTGTAAGAAGGGACATTTGTGGCCTTTCTGGAATAATCCACATATAATGCTAACAATTAGTAACTTTTTGCATATGGAATAGGCTCTTTTGCAGACAATGCTACATTCCAAGATGTATCCTGACGAGAGAATTTTAGCAGCAAAGATGGAATATGAAAGCAAAATGAGAGGTGCCCAGAGGATGGCGTAAGTGTCTTCATAAGGAGTCTTGCTTTCATCCAATTTGAATTGTGATATTGCTTTTCTTAAGAAATGTAGAGGGAATTGGTAGAAGAAGCTACAATGAATTCTGTTGACAATTTGTGAATATTGCCTCCACCAGATTCAACCCTGTGGTCGGTGGTGGGTCTAATGGTGCTGTTATTCATTATTCTCGAAATGATCAGAGGGTAAGCTCACCCCCCATGGGAAGCTGATACCTACTATTTGTTATCCTAGGATGTATGGATAAATATCCTTTCTATTGGTTGCAGGTGATATGTGTTTAATTGTCATCCTGTACTTTTAATTTGCAGATTAAGGATGGAGATCTTGTTTTGATGGATGTTGGATGTGAGTTGCATGGTTATGTCAGTGATCTTACTCGTACCTGGCCCCCCTGCGGTAGCTTTTCTTCAGTCCAAGTATGCTTTTCTTCAGTCCAAATATGCTTTTCTTCACTCAAATTTTTTCTTTTTCCATTTTAACTTTGAGATCCAATTGTTTATTTCTTTTGTTAGAAGAAATCAGGCTAATAGTTAAATGAATGGCTTAAATATGTATTTTCAGGAAGCACTTTATGATCTTATACTCCAAACAAATAAGGAAAGTGTGAAGCTTTGTGGACCTGGTGCTAGCATTCGAGAAATACATAATTATTCGGTAATGCTTTCACACCTTTTTTTTTTTTAAATCCCTTTTAATCTATGCCAGTTGCAACTTTATGGGCACAGAATTTGTCATGATTCTTGGATTTTCAAGATACACATTAGGTGATCTTACTGAATTCTGGGCATTCCCTTATTTGACTTGATTGCAAATGGTTTGGATGGGCATGGCCTGGTGATCTCGGAATCAAACCTCTGACTAGAATCACCTGCATAGGCTACCTACTTCATGTACATCAGTTGTATCTGTTGATAGGTGCCTCACTTATTCTGTTTTTTTGGTTTTGGGGGTGGGGGGGGTGTGGGCTGGTGGGTAAGATGAACCTCTCTTATTCTGCAAGAAGCTGTTGGGAGACTTGGACACTTTACCTTTTAGGTAACTTTTCTAACAATGCTGTATGCTTGGATAGGTTGACATGCTGCGTAAAGGACTTAAGGAGATTGGAGTTTTGAAGGACCGTAAAAGCAATTCCTACCATGAGCTGAATCCCACTGCTATAGGTTTGTCACAGCTTCCATTTACAGACATTACAGCTGGCTATTTACCCAACATCCCAATTACTCAATATTAACTCCCAAGTATGCAGATTAGAATTTATTTGAAAAACAAATAGCCTATTTAACTCTCAGTCTCAGATGGGGTTTTATGCTTTAACCTTTTGTGCCAGGTCACTATCTAGGAATGGATGTCCATGATAGCTCTACCATCAGTTATGATTGTCCTCTGAAGCCAGGTGTTGTAAGTTTTCTTTCTGATTGGAAAGTCTTCCATTCTCTGAGTGATAACTTAAAAATTATTCTTAAACTCCATTAGCGGTAAGCTGAGAAAAGTCTGGGTTTTGCTGACTTGTTTGTATTTCTGTTGCACTTGCGTAAAAACTTTATTTTTCCTGTATCATATCTGTCTTGATGTCGCTCATGTCAGAGACTTTGAGACAGTTAAAGGTTTTTTTCCAGCTTATTTATGAATGCATTTATATGAATACAGATTTTGTTGGAAAAAGAGTTGATGTTTGCAGTGTTTTAGGCTTACTGTGGTCTCAGAAAATGAAATCAAAATATAGGGTTTTATAGATATTTCTCTTATTTTACTAAAAAGAAGGAAGAAACATTGAAGACATCAAAAGTTTTGTCCAAAACTATCTTATTGACTGAAATTGCAAGCACTACTAAGAAAGGAAGAAGAACAGTTATAGTTTTGTCCTAATCTACTGTTTTTATATGTACTTTTGCATGCTTGGTATTAATACATTTTTCCATGGACAGGTCATAACAATTGAGCCAGGAGTCTACATTCCATCTGTTTTTGCCGTTCCAGAGAGGTGCTTGTCCTTTGATGACCACATAATTCTAAATTTCTGAAAAAGCCATTAGAACTCTTAGGCTACTTGTAAGCTAATTGCTTGGTGTTCTACTTGCACAAGTGCATCTACACATATGCAAGCTGCATAGCACAAATTTTGTAGTTCATGTTGAGTACATAGAAACTTGTCCTAAAAATACCCAACTTTGATTGGAAATGTTGAAGCTGTCTGATACATGGGAGTGTCATATGATGCCATTGCAGTCATCCTGCTATAAGTCAACCTTGGTTGCAGTACTGGTGGTCATTCTTTTAACACATCCAATTCTTTTTATTCCTCAGAAATCTGGGAGTCTATTTCTTGTATTTCCATTATTACGTTTATACATATTATCCAAAAACCATTATTATACTTGTACAAGCCTGTTATTGTTCACAATATAACATTTGAGTTTGGTATAACTCGTGGTTGATTGCTTGTGCACTTGTTAACCAGTTGGTGTGAGAGAATGAGATTGCCTTCATACCATGACATTAATGGACTCTAAAATCATGTTTAAAATGTTTGTTGCAGGTACAGAGGCATTGGGATAAGGATTGAGGATGAAGTTCTAATTACGGACACTGGCTACGAGGTACAAATGAAAATTAGTTCTATCATTCTACCATTCATTGAGAGCCTTATGTCAACTTTTGTTAGCAGTCTTTAACTAGCATACTGTCTGGACGTCATTTTACACTTTGTACAAGATCCATTGCCGGTCTAGTTCTAATATATCTTGTCAAGCTATAAAAACATTTGAACAGTAAAAATGGGCTGAAAATTGGCCAATTACCATAATTGAGATCAATTTTTACGCATTAAAGTACATTAAAAGTTGTTCATGTTTTACGTGGTCCATGTCCCGCCTGTTGCGACAGTTTGTGTCTACTATTTTTCAGTTTTACTGATTTTTCTGGTCCTCGAATCAGGTACTCACTGGCTCAATGCCGAAAGAATTAAAACACATTGAGTCGTTGCTAAACAATTACAGTGGTGGGCTGGGGATGGAAAACCAGAAGACCATGGAGGCTGCTTCCAGTCGATAACTGTCGTAATGACCCTGAAGAGGTGGCTTATTCGTCCAAGGTTCCTTCCCAGGGTAATTGTCCAAGACATTAAGCTCACGGTGGAATGACAAAGCTCGGATGTGACGTGAACCACCGTGGTATTGTGCTCCAGAAGTGATTTAGATGAAGTGCCTGCATTAGAGGGTAGAAACTATGATTGGAACTTGTCATTGCCTTTGACCTTTGTCATACAAGTGATCATTTTCCAAGTATGACTCTGAAGCACGAATGCCGCATCAATCATTCTTTCTGAGTTTTACAGGGGTGTACGGACTGATAAAAGCCCGGATGCATTAGCCCAGAATGCAGGATTATTGTTACTATACATGGAAAGGGGTCAAAAAAAGCCTTATCATCTTTGTGGGTATGGTTTCTGTGCCTCGGAGGCCCAAATTAACCAACGCTACTGTCTATGTCTGGGGACCTACAAATTGAGAACGTTGGCTTAGAGCGATACGGAAATTGACATGGAACGATGATGAGCCATAATAACTTGTACTGCAAGGACGAGACGGACGTTATCAGACCTTAAAAGAAGGAGAAAGTGGTTCTTAGTTATAAAGTTGTGTTCTTTACGCCGGGGTGGTTCTGTCCCTTTCCTTAACTATTTTGCTAGTACTCTGGCAATTCCTCTACGATGGAAGTATTGAAAGTGACCCACTTTGTTTTTCGTTTTTAGAAACGCGAAAGCCCTTAAACCACCGAGAGGCATATCCGAATGGCCAAGGCCCTTCAAAAAGTGCTGGTGGAGAGGTATTGAGATTCAATCCCTTGACTACCTCCCCGTTTTTTAGAAATGATGGAATTGTGGTGTGTAAAAGGGAATGCCACACGATGTCCACTTCCGCGGCGGCGCTTGTTGCCGATTCGCAATTAAACTAGAGAGATAAACAGTAATCACCAAATTAAGCAAGTGATTATGTGAATGTCCTTTTCACTTGATGGGTTTTGTAAGGGGAACGGGAAGGAGGAGGAGACGTTGCGCGAACCATCTAAACACCCTACAAAATAGTTTTAACACTTTCTTCGTATTTTGATGCATGCTGCCGTCCTATTCCTGTGTTAAATCACAGGCGTCACACCAAATAAATGGTTCGATACTCTCAACTAAATCACGTGTGGTTAACTCGTACTGGCACCTGCCCCCTCCAACCCACTGCTCTCTCCTCAAATGTTGCCATAAATCTTCAACCGTCCTCATAAATGCAAGCACCTTAGCTCCTCAACGACCCCTTTTGTTCACCTTAATTACACGTTAACTGTGCTGCTCATTTTCAGCCAGAAAAGCGTAGATGACTCACATGGCCACATGGCACCTGGAAGCTGGGATGGAAGCTAAGCCGCCGAGGCATAAAGGCGTGTAGCTAAACTAACCCGCGTCCCCAGTTGACCATAAAGATAACCGATGGATCATACCCAGATGGCATTTTTACAATTTTAGAAGAAACAAAGGGTATATGCAAAGCCTGACTACTATATATGTCATGGATGGGTCACTGTCCCTTACAACCTTATTGGCAAAGTAAGCTATCCCCAAGAAGCAACTACTAGAAAGGAGTCTAGGGCAAGTTTGGAGTAAGGAAAAAGATAATGTCTTTGGTCACAGAAGAGATCAAGGCCAAGGCTGATGAGATCTACCATGGAGATGAAATCTGCCAGGAGAAATCAAAGCTATTGCTCACAGAAATAGGTTTGCCCAATGGGCTCCTGCCACTGCATGACATCGAGGAATGTGGGATTGTGAGGGAGACGGGTTTTGTGTGGCTGAAGCAGAAGAAGAGTATAACCCACAAGTTTGAGAAGATTGGGAAGCTAGTGAGCTATGCACCGGAAGTCACTGCCATCGCTCAGCCTACCAAGATCAAGAAGCTGACTGGGGTCAAGACCAAGGAGCTCCTGGTTTGGATCACGCTCAGTGACATCTATTTGGATGACTCCTCAACTGGAAAGATCACTTTCCAAACTCCTGCAGGGCTCTTCAGGTCCTTCCCTGTGTCAGCTTTTCAGATCGAAGATCCTAAAGAAGCCAAGGATGTTAAGGAAGCAACTAAGGAAGTGGATGCACCTGCTGTGGCAGTGAAGGAGGTTTGATCGACTTTTATTCTGTCAACTGTGTCTTTGCTACCCCTTCTTAATGTATGTTGGCTCTTTATCGTCTTTACTGGCAATAAACTGAAGTTAAAACCTCTTACAATGAGTTCCATTGCTCAATTAACGTTACGGCCTTGCAGCTGCAGACATCAGTCATTGTGTGGACGGCACAAATACCTTTGTAATTTGTTTGATTATTACTTACTAGTTGTGGCTTTATGCCTTTATTATCATATATGCATGCCCTTTTTGTTTAACGGGTTTCTTCTTTAATTTTCTTTCTTGGCTGAAAGGAGCGGGGTGAGGCTGGCATCATAGTGATACCAGCCAGTAATTGTTATTGAGCCAACATCTAAACGATTACGAACTTCAACTTTCAAGCTGAAGTTTTCAATTTTGAAATCTACCATATGGGAGAAAGCGAGGTTCATGAGATAAAAAGGGAATTGTGAGCTAAAAGAAAGCCTTCGCAGCCTAATAAACTTCTAAATTGAGAAAAGAAAGTGACTTACTAAGATTGGAGTCCTTGGACGTGACAATATAGAACTTAGTAGAGGCTTCAATTCATCGTTCTCTTTGTAAGTTGCCTTCGGATGGCATTGGCATTGTAGTTTGCCACATTATGCCACAACTGAGGCCGCTTTAATACCATGTCATGAGCCCTTTTTTTTGTTTAAAAAAATAATAACAAAAGGAAAAATCCTTCTGCGAGGGTTTGGTATAAACGTAGCATTAACCTGCTGCTAGTTCAAGTTACAACAGTGTGTTCATCAAGTCAAGAAACGCTCTAAGCAAGGATCTAAAAAAACTTGTCTATTTGTATAACCAGCCATTTGGATTGAAACAACACTTGCTTTCGCAATGGCAAACTTGGGATGCGGTTATAATGATCGAGAACCCTTTCAAGAACTAGTGTACGTTCGATCAAAAATATCAGTGCAAAGAAGCAAGCTAGAAGCCATCATCGTGTAGAAAGAAACTCCAAGAGGGTCAATCCATTGGTACAAAATCAGCAACCCCTTTCTCGGTGCTTTATCATAGCAGTCCAAGGCACTTTGGTAGGTTCCAATTCTCAACGGATTCAGGAGAATGGCTTATGCTAGTTCAGTGAGAAAGTAACAGCCACAGGTGCACAATTGGTCAAATAAGAAAGCCTAGGATATCTGAAATTTGAAACCACACAAGGCCAAGACATGGAGATGGATGTGGTTAGGATTCACCCTCTTGTACAGAAATGATGCAGGTGCTCATGGCAAAAGTCTCAGGCTTCCTTCGCAAAACAAAGCTGCAATGCCTGAGATCAAGTTACAGAAGTCAGCTCCTAGTTTACAATTGTTGATCAATATTGTTGTACTAATGCCTTCAAATGAAAGCTTCAAAGAGAATGAAGTGGCACAAAAAGTAAGCAACAACGAAATATTACGTGGCTTACCCACTAACAGCGATGGAGTACATGGACCAAGTAACTTTCACAGATAGGGCTGCAGATCAAGTACTAGAAGCCCTTTAATTAACACCTTCGTGAATGTGTGTGCCTGCACCTAGATGGAGATTCTTACCGGTATTTTCATGATTAACAGTAATTGGATACCTGCTTATCATATTATTTAGGGCTTTCCTTTGCCATTTATGTTAAATTGCCTACAACCCTATTTGCAAACCAAAAAGTGCGTCAGAACCCTATCTAACTCCCCAGGACAGTATCCAACCGAGCTCAACAATCAACTGGCTACAAAAGTGATCCACTAAATTATTGGAACATGCAAACAATTTCCACCAAGTTTGTCCACATCGCAGTTCTGTGGCCTTGTCTGCTTTCACGTTTGATCATGTAATGAATGTAAAAGACTTGCATATACCAGAGTGTTTCCCAGCTTCTGAAACATTCTATGCAAGACCAGAGCAAAATCATCACAGAAAAAAATTGATTTCAAATATCCAGACCATACCTTTGAAGGCATGAACCATTTTTCATTTATAAAGTCCTGATGTGGCCTTAAATCACTGTGCTTAAAAACCAATTCCTCCTCAGTATCCTTAAAGTAGACTGTGTATCTTGAATCACGATGAGCCTTAGTGACCACACCTACCCACCAAGCATCATTATACAAGGCATCAACTTCTTCCATCAATTTAAAACAATCATCAACTAGAGTTTCTGGTGGAGAAGGCCTTATGTGCAGAATGTCAATCTCTTCCCTTAAAAAATTAGTGTCATCCTCCATTCTCAAGCTTTGATACTGAACAAGATACTTGTCCTTCCCAACTGCTTCAACAATAGTTGCAGCAAACCAAGCACCTTCAAAACCATCTTCATCACTACTAACCTCCACTAGCATTCCCTTGCTAAACTTATTTTTCGCCACTGTATCTACAACATTTGCACCAGCTCTGGTGGGTGCTTTCTTTGTTCCAGACTTCTTCCGTTTCTTTACATCCCTAAGCTTCACTTCATACGAAGAAGTTGTCTCATTTGCAGTCCTCTCATGTGTCATTGTGTTGCCAGTTTTCCCTTGACTTGTAATTTCCTGTAGCACATGATTAAAGAAGCTGATTATGTCGAGTAAGCAAGTTACCCCCAAGCAACTATCCATCATCAGGAGCAACCAAACAGCATTAATTATGCGGATGAAAATAGCATTTAACAGTCGAGAAAGGAAGACTTTGCAAATGAAATCAACCAAAAATTCCCAGCATAAGCTTAATGGATTAAGTTCCCCATCTCCCATTTCTAAAAACACAAATATAGGGGTTTGATCAGCCAAGGTTGTCAAAAAGGCATCGCAACAAGCTTTCAAATTGCATCTTCATCATCATATCAGAGGCAGTTCATCACCCATTGCCATCAAGAACAAAATTCCTTCTCAAGAATCAAACCAATAATTGAAAAAGCCATACTAGAGAAGCAATGCAAAATCACAGAGCTGAAACACACATACACCACTCTCTCTCTCTCTCTCTCTCCTGATTCTGATGGTAAATAGTTTCTTCGTCGATTAGAACTTTTCAAGCTTGCATCTTTAACACTACAAGAAAAAGTACCATCGAAGCAATTTCATTGAAATAATTCCAACAAGACAAAACGGAGGAAAAAAGCCCACAAAGAGACAAAAGGGAAAAACAAAAATAATAATAATCCAGACCCACCTCTTTTTCCAAGTTTGCCGTGGCGTCATTGTACTCCTGCAAAGGCGGCTTCCACACCCCATTAATCCACTCCCTATGCAACCTCAAGTCGTCCTCTCCAAACACAATATGCTCCTTCGAGCTCCTAAAGAAAACCGCGAACTTCCCGTTTCCACAATCCTCCGTGATCACCCCTTCCCACCACCCATCGTTGTAGTAGGCGTCCACAGACTCGCTGAACTTGAACTTTATGTTCTTTTCTCTGGGAGCCACGGGCCTCAACTGCACCGAATCAAGAGCCTCTCGCAAGGGTTTGTTGCCGGAATCGTCGGCGAAGAGGGTATGGTACTGGACCAGGTATTTGACGGTGGGGTTCTTGGAGGAGACACGGCGGATGACGGTGCCCAAGAACCAGGAGCCGAGGAATCCCTCGTCGTGGGAGCTAATCTCCACGACGGAGCCCGGCTTGAAGGAGGGGTCTTGCGGGGATCCGGTTTTGGAGTCGGATTTGGGTGCCATTTCTTGGGTTCAGGGATTTTGGAATTGCCTTTTCTTTTCTTCTCGGTCCCATGGGCGCGCAAATTTTTATTTATTTATTTAGTTATAAATAAATTGTGTGTTAACTCAACTCATCCCATTTTCTTTCTTATTTTATGTTTGGCTAATATCTTCTGCCTATGCTTTATTCGAGAAAAGGACCATCATCTCAGGAATTAACATTATGTCACAGGAATCTATACATACATACATACATACATGCATGCATACATACATACAAAATAGGACTAGAACCCCTACAAATGAAAACAACGCCCCCCCCTCCCCCCACTCCAACAACATTAAACACAGTAGTACAAACCCCAAACTGATAAAGCACACACACACACACACACACACCCCCATGACGATCCCTTCTCTCAATCATGATTGAAAAAGAAAGGATAGAAAACAGAAGAGCTTCAGTTTAGTCCAGACGACGAGCTTGGTGAACAACCGAGAGCCGCCATGAGGATCTTATTACTAGTCTGGCCGCGTGGCAGCGGGTGCTTGGTGAAAGAACCATTCCCGGAGGGGCGCCCATTGCCGGAGCTTGGCTGGCTCATTTTTTTTTTTTTCCCCAAAAGAATCACTCCTCCGAAACTTGTTATTCTGATATGCAGCCTTTGTTCCTAAGTTCCCCTGTCTTTTATAGGGGGATTAACAAAAATCCAAAAGAAATGCAGGACACAAACAATATAAAAATAAAAAAATAAAAAAAGGGGCGTCCCACTTGCTTTTGCTAAATTCTTCACGACTCCAAAGGTGATGATGACGCAAGGGACGAACTTAATTTCCAAGACTGCCTTCCAAAATTCAACCTTGGTGGCGGGGGGAGGGTTTATTATTTTTATTACTATTAATTTAAATATATATATATATATTAAAAAATTAACTAAAAATTTAAGTGATTTTATTATTAAAATTTGTAGTACGAAGTAAATGGTATTTCTTTATTACTCAGCTTTATCCCCATCAAGGTATCGTCTTTCAGTTTCAGCCTTGAGTCCGCGCGCGCGCGCACGCGTAGATGAAAAAGACTAACTGACCAACCACATAACTCCACTCTACACTTTCCAGAACCCCATTTGCAACCCACCAGCTTTATCCTATCTCCACCACTCAAAAACGAGAGAGGAGAAAAGAAGAGAATAGAGAGAGATAGAAATAAAGTAATTCAACCAAATCAACTGAGTGCGTTGGTCATCCGCGTAGGTATAGTCCAGTGCCTTGTGGTGTCACGGGCCATCTACAAAACACTGCAACGCTCAGGTTTATAAGGCCCAATGATCACTTTCTGTTACATTCTCTCCCACCAAATCCATCTTCGTCCTCGTCATAAGTCTGATATCACTTTTCACGAAACTATTACCCTCTCCCCAAAATACTAACCTGAGCAGCCCCCACCTTTATAAGGCCCAGGATTCCTTCTCCTTTCGTCACACTTGGCTTGATTAGATAGAGGCAGCCTACAGCCCCCATAAAGCAAAAGCCCTGCAACTGCAAGAATGGTCCCTGCCCTGGCCTCATACCAATTATTAGATTTTGTTTGTTTAACTTTGTATCCTGAGATGTACTATGTGATTCACTTTTTGTCCTTTTTAAGTTGGTCTAAATCTCTGCTTTGATTCTTTGATTGCCAAAATTAGGCCTTTTTTTTCCCATAATTACTGTGAATAAGAACTATAGATTGGACACATTATTTTGATCTTAAATCTTAATATTCTTGGTGCTTTGATCAATCTGCCCATTCCACTTCACCATTCAGACTGCTCGTGCAATTAAGAAGAGAAATTGAAAGTGGAAAAGGGAATTTACAAATCCTTCCCAACCAAAAAGATTATGCCTCTTTTCCCTCTGTTCGCCACACATTGCACGTGTGAAAGTCCACACACAACATCTCTTTGATCTTGTATTTCTGCTGCAGTACTATTAAGGAATAAGCCAGTTCAACAGAAATAACAAGTTTTTTCCTTTTTTCTTTTTTGTTACCTCATCCCCAACTTCCGTATTCCGGTAATGAAAAACTCATACCACGCTGAATGCTGATTGTATAGTGGATGATACTCGGTTTGCCAGCGTTTGGGATGCAAATTGTTGAATCTGCTTCTTCGCATCTATAAGAGCACAAAGTATTAAAGACGTCACTTTGCATATTAGATTAAAGGAAAAGGTACTGCCACAAATACTTCAAGCTGACCACAACGCTAAAGTAACAAATTTGTCTAGCATTCGGTATTTCAAGTCAAGCTGCAAGGAAAGATTCACAAGGCATATACGACAGGTAGGCAGTGTCACCAATCAACTTCCCAAAGCCTTAAACCAGGCCAAAATTGAAGATAGCACGATATCGAGTGAACTTGCCAATATTAACTGAAAAGTGAAATGGATAGGCAAAGAAAAGTGAAATGAAACGCATTCTTATTGGTTTTTCTACAATATTAACTATGAAAAACAATGTTATCTGTCACGCTAAGGCAGATTAGGCATACGAAGAAAAACTTTATTGCATTTAGGGGAAACAAGACAAGAAAACAGCAAGACCAAACAATTTGTTTGCACACCTTTGCGGCATTTGGTGAAACCAACAATGTTTGCAATGCTGAGAGTCAAACAAACTCCAATGATGAGGCAGTAATCTGCTTGGAACCTTATGAGAGAGAAAATTCCAAGCACAACCCAAGCAACTGCCTAAAAAAGGGCTACGAAGTTAGCATTGAAATGATAAAGATAATGGACTGACAAAAATCAAGGATTAATTAGTTACCTAGTTATCAAGGGATAATTAAAAGAATTAAAACATATTCAAACACACTGTCTATAGCTAATCACTATATTTAAACACTAATCAGCTTTACACGTTATGCATCTTGTTTCACCCTCAGTTCCCTATGTAATTTCATATTCTCCAACAATGATCTCATTTTATGCAAGATATTGGTCACGAATAACAGACATTTTTGACCAATCTCTCACAGTTGTCTAGTTATAAAATATATTCCATGCAATGCAAATTTCCTATAAATATGATCTGCCAATGGTATACAGGTCATGCTCTAACATGTCTTAATCAAATCCTTATACTTACCGTCAGATAAAGACTCCACCAGAACAACCATGAGTCTTTCTTGTTTAGCCGGGCCAGAGACTACAGTTGAAACAGTATCAACATGCATGAGATTTCAGTAACACCAGTGGAAAAGCAAAGATCTTTATGTGATTTGAGACAACAGAAAATGCATGTATGGACAACAGTACTAACCTCTTGGTCAAGGGATTCAAATTTCCACACGCTCTCCCCCAAGTCATTAATTTCATTCCACCACCTAAGACCAACTAAGATACGACCACTCACATTCTTAACCACCCAAAAATCAAGTGCAACAAGGAGAACGGTCACCACAAAAATGATGACAAAGTTATTAATAAAGAGAGCAGAAAGTATATAGAATGCCAAGGCTGCAGCCTGCCAAAGACAGCCAAATAGAGACAGTAGAGTTAAGAAAACACGTATAGATAAATTCATAGATACAAGTTACAACCGAATATGGCATTGGCATACCTTGAAAAGAACATGAAAGAAGCATGTCTTTGGATTCGCATAATTTTCACCAGGAGGCTGTCCAGAAGAGTTAGCAAAAGTTATCAATTATTATTTGAGGAAGAACAAGTAAAAAAAAAATTCCTTTCCTACTTGAAAATTAATATTCATTAAGGCAGAGGGTAAAAAAGAAACTTTATCATTGGAAGGTCTAAACAACATTTCCAATAGCCAGTGAAACTTCAATGGCTGCACAATTTAATATCTCATTTTTCTCTGTCTGTTCATTAACAAGAGAACCATTTTCTTGTTTAACAGAATCAAAACTAGAGAACTCTGGTTCAATGATCCCAATATCAGGTTAACTATCACTGCAAAATTAGACTGATCAACATAGAAAGGTGATTTGGTTGTAAATAATCAACCACAAAGCATCTAATTTGATACCCTAATTTTTCCATTGGCACCCCATAAAGTACAAAAGATAAAGAACCCATCTTCAAAATAAGTACTCTTTCTTTGTTTGGTGAGGGTTGATAAACATGTAACTTTTGTGCAGGCAGCTTTTCTTGTTCTGCTACAACATGTCATTGTCGTTGAAGACCGGGCCTCTTAAAGACCCAGGAAATTCTCTTTTCTACAGAGCCTTTTGTTCTTTTTTTCCCCCCTCTTTCTTATCTTTTCTTTCCCTCGATCAATCTCTTTTTCCACGGGACCAAACAAGGCATACGAGAATTTCAGAAATCAGAATACTCAAAAGAAAGAGCAGATCGACCACTAACATTAACTAAACTATGCAAACACATATTTTTGTACATGTGCACCTGCATAAATAACGATTGAATTGAAAACAACCACAATATATATATATATATATATATATATATATATATATATATATAAAATGTTGGGGGGCATGCAAGAGAATAATAAAGATCACCTGGTTGAGATCCATCGTTGGTGGTTGGTACGAGAACTCCAACGGCTTCTTCTTGATTTGAGTGTTTTAGGACTGTTACTAAGCAAAAACACTTCAGCTCCCTTTTATTTATTTATTTGGCTTTCAATTTCAATTCTACTCCCCTTTTGTTTATTTGTTTGTTTCTCCAGGGACAGGGCACAGTGAGTCACAAGAATCAAACGTTAAGCAAGCAGCTACTGTAGCATGTGGACTGGGCTTTGTTTTATATTTCCCAAAGACAAATAAGCCCCTCAAATAGTGGCAGATCGATCCCTTGACAGCACAACAGGCTGGCCTTATCTGTGTCACTCATAATGGGTCACTCTTTAACAGAATGGATTTTTCTCACAGCCCACAGCATGCATTTGGTAACAATCTTGGGCCTCCCTAGTTCCGAACCCACATTTGTGTTACTAGAATAAGAAACTGATTTGGACCCAGAAGGATTTAAGAGGGGCCACAGCACGAGAAGAAGTAGGGAGAATTGCTGGCTATGGCTATTTTTTCCTTTGGCAATTGTCAGGTTGTTATTCTTAACAAGTCAACAGAAAGCAGGAGAGGGATGTGAGGTGGTAATTTATAAGTTGAATGGGAGGCTGTGGTTGGGGGGGGGGGACATAACCAAAATGAGCTGTGGGGTCATTGTCTTATCCAGAATTCCTGATTGCAAGCAAAGAGTTTGGCAGTCTGGAAGACACAGCCAAGAAAAAAGAAGGCTGTTTAAGTGAAGAAAAGCACCAGATTCCTTCAAATTTCTGTTTTAACAAACCCGCAATCTCTCTCTCCCCTTCCTTCCTCTCTATCTGACTTCAATGGCACCAAACTTCACTCGCATGTCCAGGTCTACCTGTACCTCTCTTGTTTTGTGTGTGTGTGTGAGAGAGAGAGAGATCAATGCTTATCCAGATTTTGAGGCAATTTTCGTTTCTTTATTAGAAATGCAACCCAGTATTCTGATAGGTACCTCCAGTTTTGTTAGACATTGTCCTTGTCTTGTGCATCATCCAACAGGATAGGTGTGTTTCTTATCCTAGCTGTTGGAGCTTCATGTAAGATTGTTTTAGCAAACAAAAAAAATAATAGGCTATTCTTACCTTACCTTATATTCTGTCTCTCTTCTTCTTGGCCGTAATCAACTTATCTTGGGAGGCTTATCCGTTTCTTGGTATCTGAATATTTTAGCAGTGCAAAAGGAAGACATAGCATGCGAAGCGAGCTTTGCAGGTTAAACCATCAGCTTCCAAGAATATCCTCGTTATGGGAGGCACTCGATTTATTGTTATTTTATTCTCTAAACTGCTTGTCAAAGGGGTTCATTAGGTATCTCCCACCTCATTTTTTTAATTTTTTTTCTTTGCATTTCTTTACATTTTCACTTTCAGCGTTTTATGCCTCGTATAATTTTAATAAATTTGCCTTAGCAAAACCAGGGTAAATCTCACCCCCACCTTCAACGTAAATCTGTACAGGTGACCTTGTTCACCACGGGTACAGCTCCAATTACACAAAAATTGCCAGGTGAATCAGACCAGGACTATGCTGATTTTTCTGCCAAGGTGTTTACAACAAATGCACGAGAAGTCCATTATCCTTGACAAAATGCTGTATTAAATTTATTTTCCTTGTGTTTACTACGATACACCTTATAGGTCTTGTCTATCTTAATTGTGGTAAGTGCAACAAATGTAGCTTCATTAACTTTATCATCTGGGTGGTTTCTCAATTTGTTCTGATAGATAGCGGCTAATGGTCTTCTCGCTGCGAAACTGGATTGCAGCATTTCTTTGCATCGATCGAGAAAGCAAAGCATGTGCCTAGATGGAAACCCGAATTTGAACTGGTGAAGTTCTGGCAGATTTTTACAAACTGGACTTTGGCAGGGGAACGTTCAGGGGAAGAAGCTGATTTTCTCCACGGACGACATAATCCTAGGCAAGAGTCCTTTTCCTCCAGTTCTACACCTCACACCCTTTTCTTCATTTCCCATTTTTTTCTCCTTTTCTGCCCTTATATATATATAGTTAAGAATTTTGCTTCTGTAATTTTATTTTATTTTATTTTTTAATTCTTTCTGGCCTCCAGTTTCCGCTCAAGCCCCCACAATTTCGTCAAAATGAATTGTATACTAAATTCACATTATAAGATGAATTGGATTACTATATTAAATTAATGTAAAAACAAAGTTTATGACACCACGTATATGTCAACAAGTACTCTCAAAAACTTTTCCGCTGGTTTAGTTTACTGAACACCGAAGATTCGAATCCATTTACTTTTTTTTTTTCTTTTTTTTTTTTGGGTACCTGTGTTATTGAATTTGTACATCAGAGCATTATGTTAAGGTGCAGCACTAACTGTTGTAAATATATTCTTACTCTTAATTGAGCCGTACAAGGAAATTACGATCCGGCATATAAATGGGGTGTCTTTATTCTTCATTCTTAATGCCAACGACTGTGGGGGACAACACCATTTATAGCACGTCTGCCGCTAAGTTTAAGTGGGGAATGGGAATGGTCCCATCCCATTATTAATTACCATAACTTTTTCTTTTTAAGAATCTTAAACTCTGATGATTTGTCTTTTATTGCAACGATCCTACAATATACAATATACAATATACAATACAATACATGGATTCCAGTGCCTAATTAATTGGATTCCATGGATCCCCAAATCTTAGGGAGTCAGGAGACCGACCACCATGAATGAGCCCCCCCGTCATCAAAGGAATCCCACTGTTCTTTCTCGAGCCACATCTACTGCAAAGTGGGGTCATCATATTCATGGTGACCACCGACTTACCATACTAGCAAATGAGATCGAAGCTTTACCCACCTCGACAGATCTATTCTCTTTTACTTTTTTTTTTTTTTTTTTTTTAGTCTTATCATTTATGGTTGTATTTATTTACTTCCTTCCTCTCTTGACTGCTGGAACCATGTCAATTTCTAAAAATAAAAACCTAGTCAGATCATAAAATGATAAATAGTAGTCTATAGTTTTTATATATATATTTTCAGGGTCGGGCTAGTCCAACCATGGAAAGCATAATCAGTATGGTACTCGTGTTTAGTTATGCGCGGGCCCCAGCCTGCGGTCTTTGGATAGGCAGTGGCAGTTTAACCGCTAATCCGCCTTTTTTTTTTTTTTTTTTATAAAAATAAAAATAAAGAAAAGGATACTGATGCACTGCCTTCTCTCGAATCTGGCTCTTTTATTCTTTCTCTCTGTTTTTCTTTTTTTGCTTTCTTTTTTTTTTTTTTTCCTCCAGTTTTCAGCAAGATGATCGTAAAGGCTTCGCGTGAAACCTGTCAACAAAAATATTCAACTAATTGGTTGATAAGAATATTTTCCCCAGGAAAAAAAAAAGAAAAATTATTGTGTGAGATTGTCTCACCGTATAAAGATACTGTCAATTGGTAAGACAATTTAATAACAAGAAAATAAATTAAAAAATCACAAATCTATAATATTAAAAAGTAATTAAACATAGCAACAAAATAAATGGAAAATACACACTATATATATATATATATACGTTATAGGAGTCTTGAGGAGATTATTTCCCCTTTGATATGATACTATGTAAAGATCTTTTCTTTTTTTCTTGAACAAAAAAGGGAAATTCACACAATACTTTGTAGTTACAACATGGATCGTCATGGACTGCCTTGCCTCGTTGCCTAGCTCAGAATCCATATATATTCTTTAGAAAAATCTTTTGAATTAATAAGTTGCAAGAAATTATCCGTCCAATTCCTGTATAAATACACCCCCCAGACCACAGCTTCAAAGATTTCAAGCAAACATACATAGCTTTAATTTTCTTTCTTTCCAAACACACTTTTTTTTTTTTTCTTTCCCATTCTTCATCAAACCCTGAAAACACAGTTTACCTTCTTTGTTTCATTACTCTCTCTTCAAATCTTTTTAATTTAATTACCTTAGCCTTGAAGAACGGTTGCAGAGATTTACAATGGTCCCTCATAGTACTGCTGCTACTGCACTTGCCACCAGGTCCAGTAGTGCTGGTCTTGTAAAGCAGGCTAGCGTGTCAAGCTTTGCGTATGTGACGTTCTTGGCTGGTGATGAGGACTACATAAAGGGTGTTGTGGGACTGGCCAAAGGGTTGAGGAAAGTGAAGAGCAAGTATCCACTTGTGGTGGCGATCTTGCCTGATGTCCCTGAGGAGCACCGTAAGATACTGGTCTCTTAGGGATGCATTGTCAGAGAGATCGAGCCTCTGCACCCACCTGAGAACCACCCCAGTTTGCCATGGCTTATTATGTCATCAACTATTCCAAGCTCCGTATTTGGGAGGTACATGCAAGCTATTACTCACACACTATTTCTGCTTCGTGGGCCCTTTTTTTTAATAATAAAAAAAATGATGGGTCTTTTCTCTGTTCTAGATCTTTCTTTTTCATGGTTGGCCCAAACTGTTATCACTACCAGGGGGTCTAGTTTTATTATTTTGTCTCCCTTTTACGTGAAATTAATGAGCAGTCATTTGGATTTCTGAAAGGGCCTAGGGGTTGGGAATTTTTCACTGTTATTGTTCTTTTAAAGCATTTTCTTTATTGTCCCATCAAACAACAAAAGGAAAAAAAAAAAAGAGTTTGATTTATGAAGATATCATAAATGGATTGAAAAGAAACCATCTTGAAGTTCAAGTATGAAGAGATTGATAACTAATGTCATGTCTTTTTTCGTTTGCAGTTTATCTAATATAGCAAGATGATATATTTGGACGGTGACATCCAAGTACTTGACAACATTGACCACCTCTTTCACCTGCCAGATGGGTACTTCTATGCTGCGATGGACTGTTTCTGTGAGAAAACTTGGAGCTTCTCTCTGCAGTTCAAGATTGGCTACTGCCAACAGTGCCCTGATAGGGTCAATATATGATGATCTCTTGAAGACTGTTAAAGTCATCGCTCCTACCCTGTTTGCTGAGCAGGTATAAAATATCTTCTTGTCCGAAAATCTGTCATAGGGATTTGATCGTGTTTGGAAATTCGATACATTGAATTCCATTACATTTCTGAGCTGTTAAATTGTGGCAGGACTTCTTGAATATGTACTTCACGGACATTTTCAAGCCAATTCCTCCGGTTTATAACCTTGTCCTGGCGATGTTGTGGCACCATCCAGAGATCTTTGAGCTTGACAAAGTTAAAGTCGGTCACTATTGTGCTGCTGTAAGCATCTGCCAACTTCTAACATCTTTGCGCACATTGAACATCATAATTTTGCTAAACTTTTAGTGCAAAAGCTATTATTTTATTGTTTTAACTGATTTAATCTTTGATCGGCTTATTTACAGGGGTCGAAGCCTTGGAGGTTCGCTGGGAAAGAAGAGAACATGGACAGGGAAGATATACAAATGTCTGAAGAAATGGTGGGCTGATTTTTCTTTTTACCCCTTATATATTTTTTATTTTTATTTTTTGAGAAGGAGTGAGTAGTGAGTTCTGAATTTTGTGTTTAATCTAGCTAGTAATATCTACTTATGCCTTTTTAATTGTATGCATAATGTCACGTAGGAGTTAGATTTTGGACGTATTTTAGACGTGCTAATTCGCGCGACACTTAGACAATCTTGCGAGAGAAGATGCTAAGTAAGTCTTGAAGAGATTTACAACCAACTCAAGAGAGAAAAAGTGAGAGACTTTGAGATAAAGAGAAGGATAGTAGATACAAGTATAGCAATATAGAGAACTTTGCTATTGAGAGGTGTAGAGGTGTTGAGGTGTGTTTACAAATGGGAGGAATGTGGATATTTATAGTTGCTTCCCCTCCTCAATGTATGACTATAATTATTGATTCTAGAGAATTCTAAGGATAAGCATCTAGATATTTACAATGAAGTATTTTAGAAAGGGACACCTAAGCATTCTTCTAGAATTCTCCTTGACTTGGGTTGGGTACCAATTGGGCTAGCATGCAACAAGCGGGCTGACAGCATACTTGAATCAGCCCGTGAAACCTTCCCCCACTTGTTTTCGCGACGTCCTCGTCGCGCTTTCATCCTTGTAGCGGTAGATGAAATCTGCAAACTGTCAAAACAGGTCCTCTCGTTCCCAACTAACCTCTTTGTCCGGCAAATCTTTCCATTTTACCCAGTACTCGGTGTAGTTATGAACTCCCCTCCTTCGGGTCACTCGGTCAGCAAGGATGGATTCCACCTCCTTGTCAAACTTGGTAACCTTAACGGTTGGTGCGTGCGTGGACTTGTTTCGACCAGGATCCTTATCATTCCCATGAAAAGACTTTAGAAGACTTACATGGAAGACATTGTGGATCTTCAGCTTTGATGAGAGTTGGACTTGGTAGGCGGCCTTTCCTACATGCTTCATAATAGGAAATAGACCTTCGTACCTTCTCACCAAGCCCTTATGCACGTTGCGTGGAGACTTGAGTTGGTTGGGCAGCAACTTTACCATGACCAAGTCTCCTTTCGCATATGTTTTGGTCTGTTGCTTCTTGTGGACTGTTGACTTTGAAAGGTCTTTCACAGTCCGAAAGCACCACAACAGGTTCTTTGGAGGTAGCTTGCTTCAATTTTGCAAGCCCCGAGGTTGCCATGTGATCAAGGGTCATGGCAGGAGGTTTGACACCGAGTTCCAGCTTAATGTGATGATCCACATCTTGTCTTGGAGGCAGCTTCTTTGGCAACTCGGGAAGCATCACGTCCTTCAACTTGGCAAGGACACCTTGGATGGAATGTGGCAATGCAAGAGTAGGTGCTGCTACATCTTTCCCGTCGTTGAGTTCCCTTGTGGTAGGAACGTGACCGTCACCTAACTCAAGACCCCGTTTGAATTGCAAGGCAGAAATCGTTGATGGTTCCGACTTCCCCTTGCTCTTTAAAGCGATCACTCGGATCTTGCACGTGTCGAGAATCATAAGAGAGCTTGAAGTAGGAATGGGAAAAGCAGAAGTTTTGCAGAAAAATGCAAGACCTAGCACGACTTTTAAATCATCCATAGGAACGATAGAAAAGTCTAA